>OX465295.1:236984965-237018619 GCA_949987735.1 Leucophora obtusa | reverse complement strand
AAGAAAAAATAAAAAATTACTGTTTGAAGTCTTTTTTGCTTTCAAGTCTGGGCAATTTCGCACGGCTCTCTAATGTCGTCGCCATAACAGCCTCTACATTTTCCGGTATAACTCGTTTGGAAACGCTAGCTAGCAATTGAACGTGTCGTTCTGTTTCTTGTATGTGTGATGGAATTTTTGGATCATTAAACGGTGGATCATCTTGATTTAAATATTCTTTCAAAGTATCGTATGGAATGCTTCGCGTGAATGGTGGTTCAAATACGTCATTTATGTCATTCATATTGATCATTTCCGTGTAACTTGTGCAATAAAAGTTTATATCTGGTTTTTTATAAGCTCTAAGTCCCGTTGGGTCGTCAACATCGGTTCGATAGCGTAGAATTATCTTGATAGCACAGTCGCGCTTTTCTTTGCTATCATCAAACAACATTGATAACAAGATATTTTCCGAATGCGCATAATATGAATTATCTGTAATTACTTTATTGACAATTTTGCGTAAACGAGGTTCTAGAAATCTTGACCAACTAATGAATTTGAAAATTAATCTACTACCGTACACGAGAGAGCTGTAATACTTGATATTGAAGTACATTGGCACATAACATGTAATTATAAATTCAACCAGTATTCTTAAATTTGCATCTGGATTTTCCGTTGTCACATATAATCGTAATAGTCTAGCGGCCTTGGTGAGCCACCGAGAATGTACAATTTTCCCTGGTTTGATGTTTGCCAGATCCACTGAAACCACGCCGCTAGAAATTGCATGGGCCATGTCGTATAAGTACTTGGAATCGGTGGAAAATTCAATATTTTCTGGAGCAGGGGGAATATTTTTGAACTCAATTTTCTGAAAGCCGTCCACCACCTGAAAATATATAAAAATAAAATAATTAAAAACGGTTGACAATTATAATAAATGAGTGATAGCAATAACTTACCGGAAGAGTTTCACAAGTTTCGATTTGACGGCTCAATTTTCCGGTTGCCAATCTTGGTCCAGTGCTGGTTGATTTATCCAAAGCTTCAAACAAATGCCGAAACGGAAGTTCGTTGAAGTGTAGAAGGCAAACGAACCAATGCAATGGTCTTTTTAACAGCAATTCGAATCGTCGTATAATTCCACCGTTTGGGCCAGTGTTTGTTGGCTCACCGTCAGTGCATATGCCAATTAATGCATCCAGTGATATATTTTTATCGTTGAAAAAATCATTTAATTTGGTTGTTTTGTATTCAGCGGTTTCATGTTCCAGTCTTACGTAACCAATCAATTCAGAATTCGGTTCTCTCAAAATAACAAGATGAGGTTCTTTTACCATTCTAGTATGATACTTCTCATCAATTGTATCTCTCGTTAAAGTATCATCTTTTCTGCCATCGAATGAAAATGCTAACAAATTGGTATCATCTAACCGTTTGCGAAGCACTTCTTGTCTGCATTTCTCTTTTTCTCGGCGAACTTTCGATTTATCCATGATGAGAGGTTTGCCATGGATATCTTTCATTTTAAAATCTTGGAAAAGAGCTGTTCCCATTGCTGATGCTACTCTATCAGGCACGCCAAATCTGTCACATACCAAGGCAAAGTTAAAACAATCGTATCTCTGTGTGTATTGTGAACTTGTGCTTATATCCAAATCTTCTTGAACCGGTGGCGGTGCGTATGTTGAATCATCGGGATCTTGGTATGTTGGCATTGATGACATAGACGTTGCTCCTTGCTCTTCAATTTCCATCGCAAATCCATCCATTGTTAGACTTCTCTGATTATGTTGATCGTGCATAAACTCTTTGAGGCGTTCGGGAACCAAACCGCATGCACATGGAGCTGCCTTCAAATCGCATTTACATGTTCCAATGAAAAAAATTGTTTCCAGAGATTTTACATACTCTGTAAATTGTTGGGGTTTGTTTCTTCTCTTGATTTGCTCTTGATATTTGTCAAGCAATCTATTCAATTTATTACATACACTTTTTTTCAGCATTATTTCCATACCAAGTTTTTCCCAAATTCCAATCAACTTATCTTGTACTTGAATAGTGAATGCTTTATAGGACAACTTTTTTTGTTCGCTCAAGTAAAAATAATATCTCAAGATATCCAGATGGGTTGGTAAATTAAAATCAGTCAAATCAGTAGACACACCAAAAACAGTAACATCATGCCTGGGTATATGACTCATTGGGTTTTCGATAGTTGTTGATGTTGTTATTGCTTCATCTTGCGGTGTAGAGGATGGTGGATTCATTGTAAACTTCTTGATTTGGAATGATTTTTTTTTAAATATTTTTTTATCTCAAATTAGCACTTCACACTTCGAGTTCTTCACAACGACTTAATGCATTCACAAAAACTGTTGCGTTATATATGGTCTAGGAGACGAGGTAATAAGAATGAAATGGTAATTTCAATTCTACCTGTAACCGATTTTGTTGTCAAAACTGCCCATAAAATACTTACATGTAAATTAAACGTTAATCTGACTACAAATTCTGTTAAGCAAGTGCGCCTTTTATTACTTCTGGAAAATCCTTTATGATAATTTTATGCTCAATTCTACCTGTAACCGATTTTGTTGTCAAAACTGCCCATAAAGTACTTACATGTAAATTAAACGTTAATCTGACCACAAATTCTGTTAAGCAAGTGCGCCTTTTATTACTTCTGGAAAATCCTTTATGATAATTTTATGCTCAATTCTACCTGTAACCGATTTAGCTTAAGTAAGTTTACGACATGCAGCTGTGTCTTGTGGTGGCTTAAAAAACCCACACAACCTATTTTACGACCTGCAACAGAACGACACGTTCAATTGCTAGCTAGCGTTTCCAAACGAGTTATACCGGAAAATGTAGAGGCTGTTATGGTGACGACATTAGAGAGCCGTGCGAAATTGCCCAGACTTGAAAGCAAAAAAGACTTCAAACAGTAATTTTTTTTATTTTCTTTTCTATTACTAAGTTAAATTAATTTTTTCATTTACATATGTTCTGACTAAATAAATTTCTAAAGAGAAAAAATAAATAAAATAATAAAAATAAATAAAATAAATAAAAACTAATAAAATAAAGTGCCAAAAATGGTGATTTTTTAAAATGTTTGTATGGGGAACCCCCCAGGGGAGTTCCAGGGGGTGTGCCACTGGCATGGGTGGATCGGCCCTCCAAAGTTAGTGGGGGTCGATCATACATTTGGACTCGATTGGGGCACTCTAAATGGGTCAAAGTGGGATTTTTCAAAACTTGACCCTACGGGACAAAAGTCAACAGTTGGGGGGAATTCGTTTTAGAGGTATGGTTCCTTCGGCAAAGTTTCTTATTTTGATCCCTAGAATACGATTTTCACTGAGCCATGGGCGATTATTAAATCGACCCGCCCTAACGTTTATATATAATTTAGTATGACACTATACATAATAATATAAAACTATGTGGATCCATATAAGAAATATTTTATAATTTGTATTAGTTATGATTATATATTGACGAATATGAACCCATATATAACTTATAACGTTCTTTATAAAATCCTCTATAATTATATATCATCCCACATAGGCAATTTTTTCAAAGTGATTTTATATAAAAATATATAAGGTCCATATAAAACCGTATTGTATTATATTTGGTTCCATGTTATCAATGATTTTGAACTAGTTTTAGATTTAGTAATTACTAGGGTTTGGCGCTTGACACGAAATGTTCGTGAGTCACGTTATTCACACGTGATCATATGTTTTTAGTAATTTTTACTGTTTTGCGTGAGAATTTTCTGATTGTAAGTTTTTAATATACTCATGTGTGCTGAGTAAGAAACGAAATGCTCGTGCGTGAGTAATTTGTTTTTTTTTTTTGAGCATGAGTGAAAAATGGCTTACGCACCCATAACATTAACAACACTGAAGCTTTAATACGAAATTCTCTATACTATAACGTACACTTGACTGATTTCTTATATCTTGGTTGTATATCATAATCCTATTGACTTTAAAATTTCAGTGTTGTTAACTTTTTTTTAAAATTACTAAATTAAAATAAAATTTTTTTCATGTTTATTGCACTGTCATGATAAATCTGGATAAAATAATGGGAAATTTATCGAAATTATAAGATCTCCAGCAGACCTGGGGTTAATCATTACATTTTGTAATTAATTACACATGCAATTACACAATTATGTATATGTAATTTTAATTGAAAAAAAAACTCATCTACAATTACATATTATTTGTAATTGCAATTCAAAAAAGAACAATTACAATTACAAGTAATTGAAAATTTTTTTTTATTTAAAAAAATAATTTTTGTATGTAGATTGTTAGATATGGTCCTATATAATATGATATAAAGTATAAGGTTAATATTTAGATATAATTGTATCAAACTATGTCCACTTTTATAACTTTTTATATAATTTTATTCAAAGAGATATAATTTGATGTAATTGGATGAGGACAAAATTCGGATACAATTGTATCGAATTTCATAAAATTGTATCAAATTGTACCAAATTGTATACAATTGTATACAATTCGATACAATATGATACAATAAGACGTTCTCATTTTTCGGATATAATTACATCTAATTACATAAAAGGTTATATATAATTAAATATAACTTCATATGGCTCCATATAATTTTTTTTACTTGGGTACTTAGCAAATGCAAAAGGCGTGATAAAATCGTTGCATATTTTACGGATGTTTTTTACATATGTATCTAAAGAAAGAGTTCATTAAATTAAAAAGTTTCATTAAAAATAAGTTTCGAAAAAATTAATATGATTTATAAAAAAATTTCATAGTCCAAAATTAATAATAAAAATTAATGTAAAAAAAATAAAAATTATGAAAGATTATTCTCTCAGGAAATGACAATATTTTATAAAAAAAATTAAAAAAAAATAAATACTATTGAACAATTTCATATATATAAAGAAAATGTTCATTAAATTTATGTAGATCTAATTAATGAAATTCAATGAATTTTTTTAATGAAATTATGAAATTTTATGAAAAATTTCATAATATTAATTAAATATTATATAAATAAAGAAATTCTTCATTGGTTCTACGAAAAAAATTATATGAAATTATGTCATTAATATCATGAAGGATAATTCTCTCAGTGTAAAAAGCCCGTAGCATAACCAATAAACCAACAATTTTTAGGCAAAATTCGACTTCATTCATCAACATAGTCTCCTTCAAGAGCGATACAATAACTCCAACGCCTTTCTTAAATAACGTTTTTTTATAGAATGATTAGGATTGCCATCCATCCTCTTTTCCCCGGACACCGTCCTCTTTTTTAGGGCGTCCGGGGCAGTCCTCCTTCTTTTTCAGTAAGTGTCCGGGGTTTTCCTACTTTTTGCACTTTTCTCTATAACTTTTTTTATTGCTTCTAAACTTTTCAATTGTTGGCATTGCTACCTTGTCGCTGTTATTCCAATTGACTTGGCATCACTTACTTTGATTGCCAAAATGTGAAGCTTATCAGCAGTGAGCCAACTGTTGAATTTTTAAAAAATTTTAACATTGCTTTTAATGATGAAAATTTATTTAATGAGAGTCGAAGGCCACAGTTGCTAGCACTCTTCAATTTATATTATATAGAGTCATTTATTGTATTATATAAAATTAATAAAAATAAAAAAAATAAATAACGTCGTCCCCTGACGATTTCCTTAGGCAAGAATGAAATCCGGATAGGGACATGCCTGCAACAGATTATTTTTCACAATTTGCCAAATAAGTTTTGGGATTTTAGCACATTTATTTCATTTAATGCAATAAATAAAATAATTATTTAATGAATTCCTTGCCCTGAAAAATTATGTAAGAAACTTAAATTCAATTAACACGACTGATAACAAGACAAAAATTATGTTTTCTATGAAATGAAAAAACTTGTTCAGTTCTTTTTATTAAATCAAATGAATTAATTCACGGTTACTTTCACTTTCGTTCAATAAATTAAAAAAATAAAATTACGTTCAGTGAATTAAAAAAAAATACGTTCACTGAATTGAAAAAAATTTACGTTCACAGAATTTAAAAAAAATACGTTTACTGAATTGAAAAAAAAATACGTTCACTGAATTGAAAAACAAAAATTACGTTCACTAAATTCAAAGCCTGTTTTCTGCCGTTCAGTAGAAGAAAACATTTATTTATAAATAAAACTCGTAATACGAGTACTAAGCAATTTTACGGCGTTTGCTAGTAAAAATAAACAAATTATATACTAAGTGTTAGAGAAACCCGATGTTTTTTGGAACTTGATTTTTTAATCATGTATGTTGATAAACTGCATCGGGTTTCTCTAACACTTAATATCCCAGCAAAAAAGGCATTACAAAGAAGTTATTTTAAAAGCACTCCGAATGGCATCATCAACTGATTGTGAAGTAGTTACAATTTAGCTCAAACACTGATTTATTTTACACGTGGTGTCCCATGTTGTCAGTAGTTTAACTTGAGCATTTTTTTAGTAATTTAAAAGTGATGTACATAATGTTAATTAAGTATCGTTTTTAGGTATACATTTTCATCACATCAATACGAGTACATTTTGTTTGAATTTTTAGAGTGATTTAGAAGTACTCTTTATAATACATTTTTAAAAGTGATTTAAATGTGCTTTTTATAATGTACGAAATAGCATATTTTTTTTTTTTAAATAAGTTTGTAACATGTTTACTTCAGTCTTTAAATTCAAAAAAGATACGATATTGAATTAAATAAGATTAATACACTAAGACCAAGTTTTTGGGATGTCAGTTAAACTTGGTTTAGTTAAACCGAAAACGAATTATATCAGCAATTTCAATTTTATTAACAAAAATTTGCCTGAACAACTTTTTCTCGTTTAGAATTTTGGTCTTCATTGAAAGAAAATAAAATATATCACATTTTAGAAGCAGTAATCCAGTTACAAACTAAGTTTAAAGATCCCAGCAAAAAATTTTCAAAATAGGGAATCGAGTTGGGAATCAGGTATTTTTGGTAGAACGCCTTCCCAATTGGATTACCAACTTGTTTCTTTTAACAAGGCGTGAGACTAAATGCAATCGATTCTTTGGAATCGCAATGGTAGCCAGTTACTATTTTTCTTACAGAACACCTTTGATTTTTAGTAAAAGAAGGTGTTCTAATAATAAAAAGAATAAGCGAGTTTCTAAAAATAGATATTCTCAAAATAGAATTTACGAATCAAATTTTAAAATAAATAAAAAAAACTTACACATGTGTTTCGTTGGGATTTGATCCCTGGCTTTCTGCGTGTCTGGCGGATACTCTTCCACTGAGCCACCGTCTTGCATGATAATTTATAGCTTAAATCAGATTTTGTTTTTTTATAATTACTTTATACTTTTTGGCACAAGCTTGTTTTTTTGATAAAAGAGGTAGTTCTTTAGAATTTATATATAAGGCCTTACAATACACCTTGCAAATTACAGAAAAGGGAAGCGAATATTAAAATCGCTTTATGGTTATGGTTAAACTAATAGAATTCGACTTATACTAAATTAGACAAATACTAAACAGCATATCAGGTTTAGTGTATATTTATTATATTAGCTGTACTTCCACTCTTACTTAACAACATTAAATAAATAAAATAAAATATAATAAAATAAATGAAATAAATTAAACTAAACTAAATAAAATGAAATAAATTAAATAAATAAATTAAATAAATCAAATAAAATAAATAAATTAAATAAATTTTAATGAATTAAATAAATTAAATAAATCAAATAAATTAAATAAATTAAATGAAAAAATTAAATTAAATAAACTAAATAAATAAAATAAATTAAATAAATTAAATAAATTGAATGAATTATATAAATTAAATAAATTAAATAAATCAAATAAATCAAATAAATCAAATAAATTAAATAAATTAAATAAATTAAACAAATTAAATAAATTAAATAAATTAAATAAGTTAATAAATTAAATAATTATTATTAAATAATTTATTAAATAAATTATTAAATAAATTATTAAATAATTTATTAAATAAATTATTAAATAAATTAAATAAATTATTAAATAAATTAAATACATTAAATAAATAGATTACATAAATTAATAAATTAAATAAATTAATAAATTAAATAAATGAATAACAACAAAATTTCAATTGTCCTAACAACAATATCTGAATGTTTTTATGTGGAAATTTCGAAAGGAAAAGTTCCCAGAATCAGAGGGTTTTTCGATAGAAAAGGTTCCCAAAGCCTTAAAATTGTTTATAAACCATTTTTAATCGAAAAAGTAGTCAGAATGTGAACGTTTTTCTATGGCAGAAATCAATCAGATATTAGCGAAGAGAAAACATATTTGTTCTGACGGCACAATTTGTACACTCACTAAAGTTTGTCGGTAGAATCTACTGAAAATGTCAGTTAAAACAAAGATATATGCAGTTAAAAAGGCGACAAAGGTATTTAAATTTAAAATAACTAAAAATTTTGTTATTTTTACCTCCTGAAAAATAACTAACAAATGCATTAAAAATAATTACCAATGTCGTAAAATTAACTCAGAAATTTTTACTACAAAAATTTTAAAACCACTGACGAAATCGGTAAAAACTGCTGTTTTTTATAGTCAAATGTTTTTGTTTATAAAAGTTATATTTTAATAAAAAAAAATATTTTTTTCTTTCGATTACAAAAATATCACAAAAAAATATTACAAAAACTCGAAGTAAAACTTCCAAACCGTTATCCAGTTTTTATGCTCTTATGCATTGGAGATACAATACAAGTTTCTGATTTTTATTTGCAAACTAGAAATATATCAATAATAACAAATATAAACTAAACAAGAATTTTTAAATAAAAAAATCAACGACATTTTTTATTTTTTAATTAACTACCAAAAATAACTGTTTGCTGTAAAATTACTGTGTTGGTAGTTGTTTATTATGATATTAAAAATAACTGATTTAAACAACTGTTACAAAATTACAGTACTTTTCGTTAGTTGTTATCTTAAATAACCGTCATAAAAGTTGTTTTGAATTTTTCTATAGAAAAGCAACTGTAATTTCCGTTAAAAATAACAACTACTGATTACTATACAAATAACTGTCAAACTTTTTTGAGTGTAGCCAATGGATTGGTTCGGTGTACTAGTGGAATATTTCGTTTGTATCTATCAGAAAATTAGTTTTTAGAATGTAATTTCCCTACGGGAAATTTTAACAAACTGTCACCGAACTGGCCCCTTTATATGAAATAGACTGGTCACTTTTACATGGCGTTGTCATAGGACCCCTTGTGACATGTCACAAGACAAATCCCAGGACAGGTCCCTGAACTTTGTTTTTTATGAGAGTTCAGTAACCTGTCCTAGGATTTGTCTAGTGACATGTCACAAGGGGTCAATTTCCCCCTCCTATGACAACGCCATGTAAAAGTGACCAGTCTATTTCATATAAAGGGGCCAGTTCGGTGACAGTGTGTTAAAATTTCCAATAGGGTTATTTCCGAGAACGGAAATTCGCTGTCCTAAACAAAAATTCGGTAGTATTATCCGAAAAAATTTGTTGCAGCAACTGAACCATTATATTGGCATTATAATTGTTTTTTTTTTGGTTATATTTTAAAAAATTTGTACTGATTTCAAGTCAGAAAAAAATGGTATGTATCAAATGAAAAAATATAGGGTTTTGTTGGCCTTTTTAAACTACTTTGCCAAAAGATTTGTTTTGGACGTTTTGCAAAATACAAAGCAATAAATTAAAATTAATCGATTAACTGACAAAATTGCAAAGACAATAGATTTTCCTTTTATTTTAATTCTCAATATAATAACTTAAAAGAAATTTTAGTAATTTTTTATATTTTTTTTTGAATAACTGCTAAGAAAAATTAAAAAAATGTATTTCTTTGTAATGTTACTATTTATTTAACCGAAAACAACTTTTCTGGTTTACTTTTTTAATTACCATTGAACATTTATTTACTCTTCATACAGTGATTGTGTATATCAAAAATACTATTTGTGATAAAGCGCAAATTTATTGGGAAGAAATGGGAAATAGTCCTTTAAATATTAAAATGCCGTATTAGCACAAAATTTTTAAAATAATTTTTTCACTGTTATGTTTATAACTAAATAACTTCTCTTTTCAAAATGTGGAACTACTTCTTAATTTGTTGTTTTACTACCAAAATGTAAACGGTTACTTGCTAAGATCAAATAATTTAAAAAGTAAATTATTAATTTTTGAAAACTTTTGTTAGTAAATAATTATATTTGAATGTCTTTCATGCCTTGTTTGTTTTGATTTTTAGAATTGATTACAATACCTCTTGCTTTTTTTACGATCTTGTTAGAATGTGTTTGGTAATGCAGTAAAGAAATTTGGCAATGAGATTTGTAAGCGGTTATATGGCAATGCCTTGTTAAGGTAATGGGTAATTTTTTCCTGGGATAATAAACATCCTAAAAACTGGGCCTAAAAGTTATGTGTTACCAACTCTGATTAAATTTTTAAAAACATTACTCAAGGAATTTTCAGAATATTAAAGCGTACCTACTAGGAAACTATTTTTTTCATATTTTTTTTTTTTATTTTAACAAATAACATTTGACAAATAAAGAAAAGCATCGACATTTTACAACTCTACAGTAATAAGGCCATCATTGTAAATTTTTTCAAGCCGCAGATCTTTGATTGAAATTTTAGCTTTAAATTCTTTAAAGAATCCGAGAACCGTTAGAGGACAGTTTTTCCCCAGACATATTTCGAAGGCGAATACCATGTCGTCATTTGAAGTTTGCAAGGCAACCATCGTTAGCTGAAAATTATTCTATTATCGTTTTTATTAAACGATGCATTAAGTTCCAATGCTATAATTTGCAATATGTGAATAGTTAAATTCTTATGTTGAAGAAGTTCATTTACCAAATTTTAACTTTAATTAAAATTTGAAACTTTAATTGGCAAAATCTTCTTGACAATTTAAAGTTGACGGCAGTCATTTTTTTTAAGATCTATTTTTGAGTTGAAGAAATAATATATTTTTTGTCACTATAGAATTATTTATTTAGTTTGATTTTACGACTTTCAAGGCATAGTGGCAATTAAAGCATATCGACATTTAAAGCGGGTGACATTTATAGATCTTCTTGTGTATAAGCAACGAATAAGGGATTGTAGGATACTCAACCCCTGTTAACCAACCTCTTGATGGGTCTGTTTTAAACAATAAAATGTGTTAACATTGCAACAAATTTTATTAACATATTTCTTTGGTGTACGCGAGCGACTTACATAGAGCCTTAACTATACATTTTAATTGTTAGGTTTCATATATTTGCATTTAGTGAAAAGAATTCATATTAGGGACTATGTCCAGGAGATTCAATGGGATCCAATTCTTTATTTTCTTCACCCAGAAAACAGATTCGTTGGGGTAACCGAATTTGTTGCCAATCGAATTATGGCGGTTACGACAACTATCTCTAAATTTGGTATTGTATCGGTCAGCATAACTGATGGTTTCGGTGGGGAAAATTTAATTATTCAGTTGCAACTACCAATTTCGGTCAAAATTAATTCAGTAGCTATAATCGAACTTTAATATATCTACACAATTTCCAAATAAAAAGTACTTTTATTGTTTTTTTATATTTATTTAAATATTTTTATTACTAAAAATAAAATAATATAAAATTACGTTACAAATATAATTTTCACCAAAACGTCTTTTGAACTTGTGTATTTTTTTAAGAGTGCACGCCTTAAAATGGTCTTTTATGTGCAAATGTCCAAAAATCTTAGTTTAAAAAATTGTATCCTAGATTTCCAGAGAATTATGTGTTACTAGCGGGCGCAGCCCGCTACGTTGTTAGCGTGCCTTAAAGTTTAGGGGGGGCTGCGCCCCCCCCCCCCCCCGACAATTTTTTTTAAATTCGCTTTTTATTTAAAGTACAGTTTTTATAATAAAAGCCTTCACCCAGCCACCACAAATAAATAATTCTGCACAACAATGGGTTTAAAATAAATAAATATTTGATCAGTTTTTCTCATGAAAGTGGATTGTTAGTAATAAATCCATAATAAATTGCAATATACGTGTGTATGTTAAGATAATTTGGTAAAGTGCGAACTTAGGTAGATAGACCCGTAAGTAGTCTTGTTCATTTGTGTTTTGAATGAAAATAAATAACGTAAAGCAAGATTGGAAAGCATTTTATAATATTAAAAATAGCGGGCAAAGCCCGATACGTTGTTAGCGTGCCTTAAAGTTTTTTTTTTTAATTCCAGTTTATGTAAAGCTAGACCTGGCAATTCAAGTAAATTCACAAATTCAGTTGGAAAATTTACTGCGTCGGTTTCTTCCACCGGTGCTTCGTTACATGAAGTTTAAATATCGGAATATATAAGTTCCATTCCTTTTCTAAGGTTTTTTCTCTTTTAGAAAATTTGTTTAACTTTTTGGAGAGTATGTTTCAATGCTACATAAGTTTCATATTCCGTGGATAGTGTTTGAACAGGTAATTCCCTCTTCCAATCCATTTGCATTGTCTATAATTTCAATTCCTCTCGTTCAACGTTTATATCCATTTCATTCCACTTGTGTAGTGTTTCAATTCCACTCGTTTCCTATTTAGTTTCTTAATTTTAGTGTTTCATATACACTTGTTCTTTAAGTTTTAGGTTTCTAGCTAAAGACGCAGACGTTAAGGGGGGGGGGGCAATTTTCCCCTTTTGAACCACCATTTTTACCACGTTCGTGTCCAAAGTCCTAGAAATACCTTGTCGATAAGTTAGCCCATACTCCAAGGAAAACATATTATATATTACAGGTTTCTAGCCGAAGGGTTCGGTTAGGCCATCAAGGGGGAGAATTATTCCGTTTTTACCCCTCCCGGTAGGAATTTCCAAAAATTCCGTCTTAGAGGACGTCTGCGTACATAATTTTAGGTCTCTATATCCAGCAGTTTGGCCAGGCCGTCAAGGGGGAAGTTTTTTCCCTTTTTACCCCTCCCGGTATGAATTTCCAAAAATACCATCTTAGGGGACGTCAACGTTGGAGAAGGAACCCAAATACCGAATTTAAGCTTCCTTGTTCCAGCAGTTTGGCCAGGCCGGTAAGGGGGAGACTTTTCCTGTTTGACCCTACCTGTAGAAATCTCCAAAAATCTCATCTTAGCGGATGTCTACAATAGAGGAGGAACTTTAATACCAAATTTCAACTTCCTACTTCCAGCGGTTTGGGCAGGCCTTTAAGCGGCACTTTTCGCTTCATTAATCCCCATTTTTGCAATGTCCCTGTCCAAAAAGCACCTTCCCGGTAAGTGAGCCCATACTCCAAGTAACATATGTTTTACATTTCAGGTTTCTAGCCAACTTTTACTATTTGTGCCCCTCTCGGTAGGAATTTCCGAAAATCCATCGACAGGGAATTTCAGCTTCCTAGTTCCAGCAGTTTGAGCAGGCTGTCAAGGGGGACACTTTTTCTTTTTTTGTCCCTCCCGGTTGGAATTAGGCTGGAAGAGGAACCTAAGTACCGAATTTCAGCTTCCTAGTTCCAGCAGTTTGGACAGGTCGTTAAGGGGCAACTTTCCCTTTTTGAGCCCCCATTTTATAACGACCCTGTCCAAAATTCAAAAAAGTATCTTTCTAATAAGTTAGCCCTTACTCCAGGGATCCACATTTTAAGCTTCAGGTTTCTAGCCGAAGGGGTTTTTACCGGCCCCCAAGGTGAGGCTTTTCTTCTTTTTGCCCCTCCCTTCAGGAATTTACAAAAATTCCATCCTCGCGGCTATCTGCGATGGATGAGGAACATTCATACCAAATTTCAACTGCATTGCCTAAGCGGTTTGGGCAGGCCGTTAGTGGGGACATTTTTCCCTTTCAACCACCATTTTTACTATGTTCCTGTTCCAAAATAGAAAAATTACATTGCCGGTGAGTTAGTCCTACTCCAAGGAATACATATTTAAAATTTTAGGTTGGCCAAAAGGGATTGGGCAAGCCGTCAGGAGGAGACTTTTACCTTATTTCCCCTCCCGATAGGAATTTCAAAAATTCCGTCTAAGCGGACGCCTACACAGAAGGAGGAACTCACATACCGAGTTTCCTTTTGGGATATCCTGTAGGGAATTCCAAAAATACAAACTTAGTCGATGTCTACTACAGTGGAGGAACCTTTATACCAAATTTTATCTTCTTACCTCCAGTGGTTTGGGCAGGCACTTTTCCAATTTGTGAGACTGTTTATGGGGAGACTTTTCCCCTTTTTGCCCGTTCCGGTAGGAATTTCCAAAAATCCCGTCTTCGCGCACGTCTATGCCGAATATCAAGAAACCTTGTTTTAGTGGAGATATCCGTGGGGGGAGGAAAAAAAGTAGTTTTTTTGAAATTATACATATATTATTTTAAATGGTACTTTTTGGAAAAACCAATTTTTTTGGAAAAAGATACTTTGTTTTTACAAAGTACTTTATTTGTACTTTTTTTGAAAAAGGTATTTTTTTTAAAAAGGTGTTTTTTTTTGTAAAAATGTATGTTTTTTGGAAAAAGGTACTTTTTTGGAAAAGGTACTTCTTTTGGAAAAGGAACATTTTTTTAGAAAAAAGTACTTTTTTTTGGAAAAGGTACTTTTTTTGAAAAAGGTATTTTTTTTGAAAAAATGTATGTTCTTTGGGAAAAGGAAAATTTTTTTAGAAAAAGGTACTTTTTTTGGGAAAAGATACTTTTTTTTGGAAAAGGTATTTTTTTTGGAAAAATGTATGTTTTTTGGGAAAAGGTACTTTTTTTGGAAAGGTACTTTTTTTTGGAAAAGGTAAATTTTTTTAGAAAAAGGTACATTTTTTGGAAAAAGGTATTTTTTTTAAAAAATGTACTTTTTTGGAAAAAGGTACTTTTTTTGAAAAAAGGTACTTTTTTTGGAAAAAGGTACTTTTTTTGAAAAAGGAATTTTTTTTTGGAAAAAGGTACTTTTTTTGGAAAATGGTACTTTTTTTGGAAAAAGGTACTTTTTTTGGAAAAAGGTACTTTTTTTGGAAAAAGGTACTTTTTTCGGGAAAAGGTACTTTTTTTGGAAAAAGGTACTTTTTTTGGAAAAAGGAAATTTTGTTTGGAAAAGGGTACTTTTTTTGGAAACAGGTACTTTTTTTGGAAAAAGGTACTTTTTTTGGAAAAAGGTACTATTTTTGGAAAAAGGAATTTTTTTTGGAAAAAGGTACTTTTTTTGGAAAAAGGTACTTTTTTTGGAAAAAGGTACTTTTTTTGGAAAAAGGTACTTTTTTTGGAAAAAGGTACTTTTTTTGGAAAAAGGTACTTTTTTTGGAAAAAGGTACTTTTTTTGGAAAAAGGTACTTTTTTTGGGAAAAGGTACTTTTTTCGAAAAAGGTACTTTTTTTGTCCCCTTTTTGCCCCTCCCGATAAGAATTTCCAAAAATGCCGTCTCAACGGACGTCTACACCGGTCGAGGAACCTACATACCAAATTTCAACTTCATAGCTCCAGCAGTTTGAGCAGGCCGTCAAGGGGGACCTTTTTCCCCTTTTTGCCCGTCCCTGTAAAAATTTCCAAAACTCCCGTCTTGGTGGATGTCTACGATAGTGGAGGAACCTTTATACCAAATTTCAACTTCCTACCTCCAGCGGTTTGGGCAGGCCGTCAAGGGGGGCCTTTTCCCCCTTTTTAACCCCCATTTTTACAACGTCCCTGTCCAAAATTCCAGAAAGTACTTTCCAGAAAAGTTAGCCCATACTTCAAGGAACACATATCTTAAATTTCAGCTTTCTAGCCAAAGGGGTTTTGGCAGGCCGCCAAGGGGGAGACTTTTCCCCTTTTTGCCCGTTCCGGTAGGAATTTCCAAAAATGCCGTCTTAGCGGACGTCTACGCCGAAAGAGGAACCTACATACCAAATTTCAACTTCCTAGCTTCAGCGGTTTGGACTGGGCGATGTTGAGTCAGTCAGTCAGTCAGTCATTCAGTCAGTCAGTCATTCAGTCAGTCAGTCAGTCAGTCACGTTATTCTTTTATATATAGAGATTCTCGGGGTTCTTTTTTCGACAAAATGATTTTGTTTCTGTGTAAGTGTTTTATGAAATTGCATTAAATCGCGAGGATTTGTTCTTCGAAAAACAATTCAAAATCTGAGAATATATGTATAAAAAAACAGCAAAAACATTTTTTGTTGAAGAATCCCGGGATTTTGTTCTTTTAAAATTTCCGCCCTAAATACTCTTCTTATTTGTTTTTATATTGAAGAAACATTAGGCTCTGATTGAATTGCTGATTTCCAATTGCATATAATCTTGATATTTTTTGCTAAAATGGAGGACCAAAAAATCAGTATTATCGATGATGTGGAAATTGTATTCATATGAAATGAAATGTAGCTTACTTACATGAACAATTTTGATTTAACTTCTTTAAATTTCTCTCAGTTTTTGAGTAATTTAATTTGTTTTATTTATTCGGTAAAAAAAATTTTATATAATAGATTTTGAATATTCTGTTTAATTTTCAAATTGACATTTTATAAAGAACGGAAACTGAAACATTTGTTGTTACTTCTGATTTGTAGTTTTAATGGCCAATTCCAAGTTTTGTTACGGTAGGGTCTACCGACTATTCCAATAACTAGCTTTGTGATACAGTATTGGTTGATTTCACCAATTATTAAGAACTGCGGCCTTGATTTGATAATATTACAAAATTATCAAAAATAATAATAGAGTAGTGGTTTCAAAAAAGAAAAGTATGTAGTTAAAATTATATATTTGGTTAAGCGATTAACTTCTTATACTTCTAACCGAATTCCAACTAATTAATTTTCTGTGTTCCCTTTTTCAATAGGAACTGTAATTGAAGTATTTTTTAAAATATTTACGAATAATTAAAAAATATGTAAATAATCGTAAATTAATAAAGTACGTGAATAAAATTAACTATTTTGTTTTTTTAGAGATAAAAAAATGGAATCTCTAATAAATTCGTAATTAATAGGGCGGGTCGATTTAATAATCGCCCATGGCTCAGTGAAAATCGTATTCTAGGGATCAAAATAAGAAACTTTGCCGAAGGAACCATACCTCTAAAACGAATTCTACTACCCCCAACTGTTGACTTTTGTCCCGTAGGGTCAAGTTTTGAAAAATACCACTTTGACCCATTTAGAGTGCCCCAATCGAGTCCAAATGTATGACCGACCCCCACTAACTTTGGAGGGCCGATCCACCCATGCCAGTGGCACACCCCCTGGAACTCCCCTGGGGGGTTCCCCATACAAACATTTTAAAAAATCACCATTTTTGGCACTTTATTTTATTATTTTTTATTTATTTTATTTATTTTTATTATTTTATTTATTTTTTCTCTTTAGAAATTTATTTAGTCAGAACATATGTAAATGAAAAAATTAATTTAACTTAGTAATAGAAAAGAAAATAAAAAAAATTACTGTTTGAAGTCTTTTTTGCTTTCAAGTCTGGGCATTTTTTCTTTTCTATTACTAAGTTAAATTAATTTTTTCATTTACATATGTTCTGACTAAATAAATTTCTAAGGAGAAAAAATAAATAAAATAATAAAAATAAATAAAATAAATAAAAAATAATAAAATAAAGTGCCAAAAATGGTGATTTTTTAAAATGTTTGTATGGGGAACCCCCCAGGGGAGTTCCAGGGGGTGTACCACTGGCATGGGTGGATCGGCCCTCCAAAGTTAGTGGGGGTCGGTCATACATTTGGACTCGATTGGGGCACTCTAAATGGGTCAAAGTGGGATTTTTCAAAACTTGACCCTACGGGACAAAAGTCAACAGTTAGGGGTAGTAGAATTCGTTTTAGAGGTATGGTTCCTTCGGCAAAGTTTCTTATTTTGATCCCTAGAATACGATTTTCCCTGAGCCATGGGCGATTTTTTTGCCTCCCCACAAATCGACCCAGCCTAGTAATTAACAAACAAATGGATTTACAAAGAAAAAAAAACAAAATTATATATACATTTTTGAAAGTTGTTTTAAAGCACATACATTCGAAACAGAAAAAGTGTACTTATCACTCTATTGTAACCAATTTAAAAGTTATTTGGTTTGAATGACTTACACATATTTTGGCTGGGATATAATTTGTTTATAACTTTACTGAATTAATTCACCTTTTTCTCCGTTCGATTTATAAAATTGAAGGCGTTCACAAAAAGAACTATAGCATTTGCATTCATTCGTAACAAAATAAATCAAACGAAAACAAATATGAATTAATTTCATTCAATATATGTGACCTTCTCCGAGAAAAGGGACCTAGTGTGTGAAAATGAAGTTTTAAATTAAACATTAAAATTTTACCCCTAAATTCATAAACGCTTTGTAAAATTATAGAAGGTTTATTGAACAAATTTTGTATGAAAAATGACGTTTTGTAAATCTGCTATAACTTTACAAAGCATTTATGAATTGAGGGGTTAATGTTTTTCTCATTTTTATCGATTTTCCCAAGTTTTTGACACACTAGGTTTTTTGAAACACTAGGTCCCTTTTCTCGGAGAAGGTCACATATGGTGCTTTGTGAATTAATTCATCCAATTTTTAATACACAATTGAAAAATTGAATTAAGGAATTAATTTTTCAAAACTCTGCGCAGAACTTATATTTTTATATATTTTTTATTAAGACGCAATGGACCGCAAAAAGAAATAAATTCAATCCCGAAACTATTTCTGAAATTATTAGAGTCAAATATAATTTTGATATGAATTGTCAAGAGTTTAATGAATATTTGAAGAAATGTGACAGTAATATATTGATTCAAATTGGAAGCGTTAAAAATATTCATAAAACTCTTGATAATTCGTATCAAGAAATTATAAAAATGTACATTTCCGAAAATTTATGCAAAAAATTTGTTAATCGTTGTTTTTTTGTTTATTCAGGTACTCACTAATTTTAAGTTCAGAATGATTTCTTATCTTTTTTGTGAAGTTTTTTTTGATGTAAATTTTCAAGAGTTTTATGAATATGCGATAGTAATATATTGACTCAAATTGGAAGCGTTGAAAAACATTCCTGAAACACTTTACAATTCGTATCAATAAATTATAGAAATGTATTGGTTAATCGTTGTGTTGTTTTTTTTTTGTTTATTTATTTACCACTAATTTAAAGTTCAGAATGATTTTTTTTGTTTTTTGTGAATTTTTTTTAGTGGGAATAAAAATTGTTTTATTTAAAAAATTAATTTTTTTTGTATATTTCACCGCGTTGTTGATTTTTGTAAAATAAATTTATTAAATTGTCCTTTTCTTAAGACAAATGTCCTGCTTTTTTGAGGTTGACGTCCTCTTTTTCTCAAAATGGAAATGGCAACCCTAAGAATGATTTATCTTTGGCCACAAAATGTGTTTTTCCTGCACTGTGAGCAAACGCTTCCAAAAGAAGCGTCACTAAACAGCTGTAACTTATTCACTAATGAACGAAATGCCATTAAATTTTGACAAATATCATGGAAGGATGCACCCAGAAAACAGATTTGGTGCTGACAACCGCATTTGTAGCCAATCGAATGGTTCGGTTGTGGTAGCCGAGTTTTCCAATGGTGGCAAAAGAAAACCAGTTGAGACAGGACTAATTTCACCATAATAACGGAATTTCACTTTTACTAAGACTAATTTGGTAGTCGCAACCGAAAAATTCATTTGGTGCAATTGAACTATTCGATTGGCAACAAATTGCATTGTCAGTACCGAATCTGTTTTCTGGGTGTGGGAGTTCCAAAAAATCATATGGATTTTTCATTAGCGGCGTCACCTATGTATCATTCTATGGATATTTGTTTATAATTTTTCGTGACACCCTAACGTAAATATAAAAATAATAATGAGAACACAACTAATTTTATATTTTTAAATAGGGGTTACTTTTCCAACACTTCTTTTATTCGATTTTTTGACGTTGTTAATAGTGACTGACTTGTTATGATATATGTATGTACATATGAGGCGCTCCATACCAACTGACTGAACCCTACACCGAGTTTAATTTTGATTATATTGCGGAAAGTGGTCCAAATTCCGGTAAAGGAATTGGAAAAAACTGAATAAAATTTAAGGAAATATATATCGAGTGCATGGCTTATGTGAGAACTAAGGCCAATATAACCCCATATTTTTTATTATTTTTTTTTTTTAGCTAGACCAACACTCATAGGTTATGGGGAAGAAGGAAAGAGGGAGTAGTGTTTGTGAATATTTGATTTGAATTTCCCTACATTGTAAGTAACAGGGAAGACTTCTGCGGGGAGTTTATTCTACATACGGCTGGTGCGACTGATAAACGAATTCTCTCTGTAATGCGTTGTGCGATCCACTGGACAATCGACTACAAACGGATGTGCTCTACTTGATAGGCGAGTATTACGAATAAAAACTCTGGCTCTGGGGATAACTTCACTTATCTCAGCAGAACACTTCCCATGGTTATATCGATAGAACAGAGTGGATTAAATTCGCAAACAAAATAATAATAATATCTTTGCGAAATGTACTTTGATTACAAAGTTTCTATGAAGAACAGATATGCAGGCCGCAGCTGTATGGACACACGAACGGACGGACGTCGCTAAATCTGATCAAAAAGGAACTCAACGAAGTCGATTTTAGAAAAAGTTGGGAGTAATTAATTATTTTCTAATGGACGTTAAATATATTTTCATTACTACTAAGCAAATAAAGAGATGCTAAAGCGGTAGAATGAGGCACTACAATTAATGACAGTAACACTAATGCTTTCAATATTGAGTGGTTTAAGGATGCGGTTACTTCCACACCCAAAAACATGAACTAAGATTAAGAAAAATTAACTTACTTAGAGGAAAAATGTAAATCAAAACGGCGCACTGTGGACCATATAAGGGCCAAAATTCATTTTTTTATGGTTGCCGATTTTAAAGTTATATTATTCATGAGAAAGTAAATACCAGTGAATCTCAATACCAAAAATTGCGACTCTATTTCAACTATATCACAGCGAACAGGGTCTTCGAAAGTGGACTTTATCAGTATTTTGCTAAAATTAAAAATTTATTTATAAATTTTAATTTTTAAATGATTGTAACTTTTTTGTTTTAAAAGATTTTAAAGTAAAACAAATGTTGTATAATGTTGTAACTTCTAAGCTATTAATATTAGAAATATAAAGTGACTGAGTCGTTTAGAAATTAAAAACAAGGTCCAAGTTTCCCGAAAATCTCCTACTTAATAGAGCATAACTCCTGCCGATAAAAAAAATCTTGCTCTCTTCTGTAATCGGAACCCTCCCCTACACTCTTATACCCCATTGTATACCCGCCAGTTTTCGCCCGTATGCACCATAACAATTTTTCTGACCCAAGCTCAGATATTTTGTGAAAAATTTATGAATACAAAAGTTTTTCACTATGTGGTTAGGGTATAATGAGTTTGCCCTGATGTTTGTAACTACCGAAAATATAGGACTTATACCCATCTTTTAGTATACGGATCGACTCAAAATCACTTTCTGAGTCGATTTAACGATGTCCGTCTGTCCGTCTGTTATGAATACAAAAGTTGGTCGTACCGGTGTATTTTTTTTGCGTGAGTTTATTTCTTTTTTATACTGACAGAAAAAGGAAACGGTAGAGTTGACACGAGTTGTTATATACTTATAAAAAAGGGTTGAGACATAATGCGCTTAATTGTTAAATTATATTAACGGGTAAAATCTTTTTTATTTTTTATATTAATACAGTATTTATCGCTTATATGCACGCCGGTTATAAGCAATTATCATTTAATTTTAAGGAAGCCTACGAATTTGGAATATCCCCCGTTAGGCGAAACTGTGAGAAAAAACAAAGAAAATGAGGAAAAAAGAAAGCAAAAAAAACATATTCAAGAAAAATATCTACAACTAGCATCTATCACAGGTGTAGATCATGAATTAATAAGACGATTCAAAATCATATTACAAGTTTTAGCATGCAGCAGAAAGACAAATGGAAAAAAATTTTGATAGTACGTCAATAAAACAGCTATACTTTATAATGAAAAATACTCTTGGAGATATATGCCATCCACAGTTCATAAAATTTTGTACCATGGGGAACAAATGATTCAAAACAATATGCTACCAATAGGAGATCTCATATCTGAAGAAGCGCAAGAAAAAAGGAACGACGACTACAGCACAACACAAGAAAAATGTCCAGATGTTGCACTAATGAAGACCTTATCACTATTTTGCTGTGCACTTCAGTTCCATATATGTCCAACATTCGACAAAATGGAAAACTCGGTTCGGGTCGAAATCCTGTGTATAACAAAATCCTGTTTTCATAATCCTGTTTTCAAAATCCTGCTTTTCGTAATACTGTTTTACAAAATACTGTATAACACAATACTGATTTGCAAAATCCTGTTTTACTGGGCGGCGAAAATTTTATTATGAAGATGAAGATTTGCTTAAACTGTGCGATGGTTTGAAAAAAACTACGTCAAGGGCTCATATCACTCAAAGTATCCTGGAACCTTTTGGTCGGTTTACGATGACAGTAAGAAATCCTACCCAATAACTCAAAATAGTGTGGAAGCTTGGCATAGAAGACTGAAAGCTGTTGTTGGGCGTACAAAGTCAGGATTATACCACCTTATCAGGCAGTTGGGTAATGAGGTCGTGGTAGCTGTAAATACCATTTAAAAACGCGCGAATGGAGAAACACGTTACATAAATTTAAAGAAAAGAAAAGCGTACACAAACTTTAAAAGAGTTATAAGAAAAAGGTGTGAATTAAGTCATACAGTCTACCTAAAGCGAATTGCAAAAAATCTTGTACTAATTCAAGTTTATAAAATGCATTGAAATTAATTTTTTATTAAATGTTTTTGTTAATTTTTGAAAATTATATACTTTTGTTGAAGTTATTTTTAATAAAATAAATTTTTTAAACCAGCATATTTACTTCACAGAATTTTGCAAACAGTATTGTGAAATCCAGTATTTTGCAAAACAGTATTATGAAAAGCAGAATTTTTAAAATTTTTTTGACCAGTTTTTTGTCTAAAAAGTATTTTACATAACAGTATTATATACGTATCCCTGGAAAACTACTTCTTTTGAATTAGACGAAGAAGCTAAACCATTTCAGTTTTATTTCAGAAAATTCAAAATATATTTGAAAATTGTCCAAAAATGTTTTAAAATTATCCAAAAATGTGTAACGACGTGTTTTCCACAGTATTCTGGGGTAAACTTGCGGCCCCAGGGTTCGTTACAATTATTTTTTTTAGACTCTGGACGACACAACACGATCAACATATATATAGACGATCTTCGACAGAACGCACCGAGTGAGACGACACGAAAGGTACGCAATCCGATCAAGTAGGGTCGTAGCAGAGGGCAGAAATTGCTAGCAGCAAGGACTCTCGGCAGTCAGAATAACCAACATCCGAGAAACACCGGCCTGAGCAGAGTGACAAAATGACACGACTCAGCAAATTCTATTAGCAACAATGGTTCTCGGCAGTCAGAATAACCAACATTCAAGAAACACCGGCGTCAGCAGAATGCCAATAAGGGTACGGCGCGGCAAAGTCTGTTGGCACTAGGGTTTGGGATTTCCCGGACTTTTACATTTCCCGGTAAATATTTTTGAACAAAATTGTTAACGAAAACCACCTATATAAGTAATATTTGTTTAAAAAAAAACACTATTTCAGTACAAATTCAGTCTGTGTAGTGGGAATTCAAAGTAAATATATCAGAATGTTGAACATTTGGTTTCACATAAATTACTCTAAGCACTGCCAAATGAATTGCATTATTCCAGCAGAAAGCACCCACTACTGGATTGTCGGAAAAAAACCGTTTCATCACAGTCGGCCCATTAGATATGGTGGCCACAATGTTATTTTCCAAATACAAATAAAACTATTCTAGCCTTATTTCTACAATTCATCTTAATTCATCAGCATTACATCTTCCTGACATATAAACCAACCGCAGGTTATAAAATAAATTATTTCCAACAATTATTTTAATTTTTGCATTAAAAAATACAAAAATTGTTTTTTCGGACTTTCTATATTTTCATATATTTAGTTAGAATATTCTTCCACCTCAAGTCCAAATTCTAATATGATATTGTCATATTAGATTTTTAATTGTTGTTTCAAAAAGGGGTTGATCATTTTCATGATAAACAATACAATTGTTTCGTAGACATCACTCTACTCTTCAGTTGTCCGCAATAAGAAAATGATAACTTTCTTACTCAAACCGAGAGTTTCTAGAAGAAACTCCAAATATAAATATAAATAATATAATATGATAAAGGACGTTATAGATCTACATAAGGCAATATTCATTATAATATTAATAAAAGGAGTGACATATTAGAAACAAATTATATAATATTGGGAAAAGAAAGGGTATTTTGGGAAATTTTAGGAATGGGTTTGGATGTGGCTACATAGGGGAGAGAGGGAACTGTGAGTTTAAATTTAGTTGTTTTTACAAAATGTATTGACAACGAACATACATATAAATAGTACCCAAAGGGTACTTTTATGTAATTGTTGCTTTCAAAAAGGAGTTGATTTATAGCTGGTTTTACCAAATCAGACAGTTCATATACGAAAGTACAAAATTCTCCAAAAATCATTAAAAATTGTCCAAAAATGTTTTAGAATTGTCAAAAATCTTCCAAAATTGTCCAAATATTATTTAAAATTGTCTAAAAACCTTTGATATTTGTCCAATTGCATTGCGAAATCCTCCAAATATATCCGCGAAATTTTGAACCATTTTTGGAAAATTTTAAAACATTTTTGGATAATTTTGAAACATTTTAGACAATTTTAAAATATATTTGGAAAATTTTAAAACATTTTTGTACAATTTTAAAACAGTTTTGGATAATTTCAAAACATTTTTAGACAATTTTGAAATATATTTGGAATTTTCTGAAATAAAACTGAAAATGGTGTACACTCAGATAAAAAAGTTTGTAAAAAAATTTGTAAACAGTTTCCAATCGCACTATACTATTTTTATACTGATTTTTAGTACAATTTTTATTTTTAGTAATCATTTTTGCTATTCTCTTATAACAAATTACGGATTTTTTTACTAATTTTCGCTGCTGATTTCAGAAAAATATTTTACTAATTTTTCAAAACCGACTGCTAAATTTAGCAGAAAAATATACTAATTTAAAAAAATTTTTTTTTTTGATTTTTTATAATTCTTGTTTAGTTTATATTTGTTACTATTGATATATTCTTAGTTTAAAAATAACACTCAGAATATTTTATTGCATCTCCAATGAATAAAACGGCAATAACTGGAGAACCGTTTGCAATTTTGACTCCAAATTTCAAGTACGATGAAGTAATTATACGCTTGTTACAATGGAAAGAAAAAGATTTTACAGTTTTTTTATTTTTTAGTACAATTTTTTGCTAATTTCAGCAGATTGATTTTAAATTACAGTTTACAGCAATTTACTGAAATTTAGTAGCTGCAACTTATTATTTATACTAATTTCATTATACTAAAATTATGATATTTAGCAAGTTTTTTAACTGATTTTAGCAAATCGATTTTGAATTGCATTTCATATAAATTTTACTAAAATTTAGTAGCGGCTACTAATTTTTTATACTAATTTTATTGTACTACAGATCAGCAGACATGTGTTGCTAAAATTAGCAAAAAATACCGCTGGCCTCAAAACAGTTAAATTTCCCGTAATAACAGCAAAATTTTCAGTAGCCATTACAGACTTTTTTGGTTGAGTGTAGAAGATAAAAATCAAGGCTATTTAGAAGAAATATTTACTAAAATTGTTTGATTTAAAGTAGTTTTTCAGTACACTAACAATAAGTTATACTATTTTTTATATATGTAGTTAACAAATTGTTCTTGATTTAACAATTTATGTATTTTATAAATTTACAATAAAAATTGATATAGAAATGTTTAAAAAGACAATAAAAAAATTTTTTAACTAAAGTAAAAACATACTTTTTCATTGAAATTTCTCTATCTTGAACCAATATCAGTAACTTTTACGTTCGTTGCTTAATAAATTATATTTTAACTAGGGCTCTTTCAAAAAAGCCAACCTTTGCCCCTTGTGAACATTTGGACTAAAAAGTTTACGGGGACCAAATTTTGGCATTTTCTGACAAAATTAAACTTACAAAAGTTTTAAAAAGTATTGCATGTAGGCATATCTGGCCAGATCTTACCAGATCTAATTAGATCTCAAAATTGGGGACAAATTTGAGATGTAATTAGATCTGATCGATTTGAACAGATTGGGCACTAGATCTGATCAGATCTTGCCATAAAGTATTATCACATATGCCATATCTGATCATATTTGATAAGATCTGGTACAGGATCTAATTAGATTCAATCATATCTATTTAGATCCAAAAAGATCTGATCAGATCTAAACTTTTTTACACGGGTTTTAAACTTCACTTTTGTACTAAAATTCAACTAAAAATTAAAATGCATTTTAAACCCTCCATAACTTGTTTTATTATCGGTCGATTTTTACGTTTTAGAGCAAAAGTTAAAGGCCAAAGTCCTGGCTACCAAACAAAAAAATGCATATCAAAATTCCAAATCAATCAAAAGTTATGGATTTTTGACCGCCTTCTCGTGAAATGGTCCACTGTGCCACGCTTGCGTATGTTAAGCGCAGACTATCAAACATAATTTTTTGTTTTTTTTTACTCAAAAAGTAAAATAAAGCTGCCTAACGAGGAACATTCGTCACATAACATGTGTTTCTAGTTGTTTTTTCATTTTTCTCTCTCACCACACAACTGCACAATAAACTAACACAGCAAAAACAGTAACATCGATACACATAATGGAATGTATGGTATGGAAAGTGGCATTTAATTCAGGGAAGTCGTAATTTTAAAATATTGTTATTTTTTATTGATGGATATTCATAAATACATAAAAAACAAAAAAGGTGGAAACATGGCCTTTTTTTGTATTTTGGCAAAAATGGCTTATTTCACAATTTTCGATGTAACTTTGGAATGAAAAACGATAGATTAGGTATGAAGGCACTACGCACCGCGACCAATATAGATCTTTTATTCTGCCTAGAGTTCCCTACAGATTCAGGCTACCAACAAATCCAATAATCCGGTTAGGAGAATTTTCCCAAACGTCCGAATATGACACGAAACGGTCATCCAGAAATCTGGGTCTCCTGTCACATAGTCTCGTATATTCGCAGAGAATATGCTACGATGTCTCACCTTCCAACTCACAAAACCTGCAAACATCAGAGTCCGACCGACCCTGTTTATGAAGCTGGTACCTGGGCCCACAGTGCCCAGTTAAGTATCCCGTCAGGGTCCTATGTTTACCCCTGTCGAGTGACAATAGTCCCCTTGATACTCCGCCGGACAAGGAAATAAATCTTTTGGCCTGTCTTTGGCCAGTAGAAGTTTCCCAATGCCTAGCAAACTCAATCTCTCTCTACAGCCTGAGTTTTCTGGGCCGATGAAGAGTCGACGGGCTCCACAATTGGCTAGAAAATCAGCCTTTTCATTACCCTCGTGGCCTTAATGACCAGGAATCTACCCCATTGTAAGGTAGTTGTTCCTACCGAGTTCGTTGAGATTTCCCATACATTCCATGACCAGACCAGATGATACCCTGTATGCTCCTAGAGCTTTCAGCGCAAGAATATAGATGCGGGATCTAACGGTGCCCCTCCGCACGCACTCTCTCACATATATGCAGATGGCGAAAATCTTCGCCAGAATGACGGAGGGGTATTTGCCCATTGGTAGCGCACGTTGGAACCCGAGTCCAAAGACACCTGCCCCGTCTCACCATTAGCCTGTTTCGAGCCATCACGAAACCATATCTGAGCCTCCTCTTGGGGCTTCCAGGATTGGCTGGTCCACATATCTCTGTCAAATGACATAATTTCAAAATGCTTGACGAAAATCTGCTCTGCGATCATTTTATCCGCGACTCTTAAGATTGGGTCGTCCATAAAGATCCCGGCGATCCTCATGTGACCCTTTCAATCCCCGCTCCTAATATCTCCGACCTCTCGGAGGCAAATGGAGCCCATGCTTGTAGCCTCCTTCACGGAAATATGCAGTGGTGGAATACCCAACATGGCATCCGTCGGGCACGTTCTCCCGACACCATGCTAAAGCAGCATACGTGATCATAGGTTTTACAATGGTGTCGAATGACCAGTACACCATGTGTGGTCTCAGACCCCATGTTTTGACAAAGAGCCTCTGACAGGCATAATATGCCCGTGGCCTTCTTGGTCACGGAGCTTGGCCTTCTTGGTCATAAGGCTTCGCAGATCATAGGTTTTAAGGGTTATATGCAGAGAAGACAAAATTGCTGTGTTTGCTTTTTATGCTTTTTATTGCTTGTTTTACTCATATTTGCTTCTTTTTGCTTTTTTTGGATTTTCCGTTTTTTAGCTTTAAAATAGCTTTTTCTTAAGATTTTTGAGCTTAAAATTGCTTTTTTTGAGACTTTTTGCACAAAAATACTTTTTTTGCTCACAAAAAAATATTTTTTCTCTTAACTTAGAATTAAAAAATAAAAAAACTGTTCTTTTTCCAATTTTTTTTACCTTTGCGTTTTTCTTGCTTTTTTTACAATATTTTTTTGCTTTAAACACATCGGATTTTGCTTTTTTCTGTCTTCTCTGGTTATATGCTATATCGTCGGCTAGCCTGCAAGTAGTGTCGTGTGTTATTTTGACATTTTTTTTATTGTACCATTGAGAAGCTCTATTGGTTATACATATATGTACCAAGTGATTTTGCGATATCTTAATGAGTTTAGAAGTGCTATGTGTAACTCATATACAAAATATTCCTGCAATAAGTGTTATGTGTTAAGTTATATATAATAATTTTTTTTTTTTATTTAATAAGAAGTTGTTAATGAAAATTTTCACGACCGCTTTGTTCACTTAAAATCTCTTACCATGCCTTAATTTGAGAAAACACCGCCAAAATATAACAGTTCTAAGTTTTAAGCAAACAAAAAAATCATTTATACTTTCAATTAATATTTTTTTTTGGTTATAATAAAAAATGGTAGTCGTCGACGACCACCTAAAAAATAAAAAAAAAAGAATATCGCTATGAATGCTTTTTTCCAGCTGCTAATGGTGAACAATTACGCGTTTGTAAACAATTTTTGTTTTTTGTGTCATTAGACCGTAATGTTTTTAAAAGATGTATAAATCCTAAAAAACGGCAAGTCGGCCCTTCTAAGAAATCTATTAACCTTCGCACTCCTGAAACCCACCCGGGTGGGTTTTTTAGATTTTCAATAATCGATAACTTTACGATTTTTGGTCAAAACTAAAATGCTTTCGACTCAGGGACTATTTTTTTTACTTTTATCAGAAACTGTTAAATTATTCAAGATTCGAATATTCTTTATAATTTTTTTCTTTAGTTTTTCAATTTTTCTACGTTGTCGCCTGAAACCCACCCAGGGGGACTTGTTTCAGAATATTGGGTTTTTTATCACTATTTAGTATAAAAATAGTACAGAAAGCATAATTACTTTTTAAAAATATTGTATTTATTCATTTATTATTCAAAGTACAATAATATTTTGACAAATTTATCTAAAATTTGTTATTCATTGTTAGTCCTTTTTTAAATACTTTGTTGATACAAATTACAAGAAGTTTGAACAAGAAATTATGCATATGGGAAAATCTACGAAACAGGTCGATTTCAGATTTTAAAAATGAAAAATTTCAAATTAGTGGCACACATTTTTTTTCTTGATTAACTTATTTAAAATACATTAAAAAGAAGTAATCTGTTCGCGTGAATCAACTTTTTTGAGTGCTGAAAAAGTTATAAACAAAAAACCGCACACATTTTCGCTACTAAATATTTTAAAATTTTTGGATTTTTCGGGCATGCGACCACACATTTTCAAGTAACTTTTCCGTGCTGAGTCCGAATTTGGTTTCCAAATTTTTTCAGCACATCTAGTTTTTGAGCAAATTGAGGTCAAAGTTACAAAAAACATTTTTTGGCTATTTTTGATTTGTTTTTACACATTTTTATCTCGATTTAATGAAAAAAGATGACACAAATTTTTCAATCATCGCTGTAATTTTATTCGAAAATGCATAGTCGCGCTATATTTCCATTATTGATTATAAGTAGGGCAACCAAAAAAAGCTCTAAAAGCAATGTTTTAAGCTCTTAAAAAAAACTCGAAAAAAAGTTAAAATTCAAAAATAAGCCCTTAAACTTCATCACTTCTTCATTAAAATCCTCATAAAATTTAAATTTTTTATTTAATACAACGCTACATTCCTTGGAACTTCAGGAATCAGACAAAGTTGTGACATTCTTAAATTTATTTTCATCGGGAAATGCATTAAAGAATTAAATGTGCTAAAATCATTCTTGCCTAAGGAAATCGTCAATGTCATATTTTTACTATTAGAATTCAGGTTGGAAAAATAAAAAGTTTATTTTAACAAGAGATTTTTTAATTTAAAAAAACAAATTTTAAATAAAAAAATTTATGTCGACTTAAAAAATTTTAAAAATGACTGATTTTATGAAAAAAAAACAAAAATATGCTCTAATTTCGCATAAAAAAGCTAAAATAAGCTTATTTTTCAAAGAAAATAGCAAAAATAAGTCAATATTTACAAAATAAGCAAAAACAAGCAAAATTAGATAAAATAAGCAAAAAAAAAGCTCTAACAAATATAGCTTAAAATTCTTATATTTTAAGATTAGAACTTGTATTTAATCTAAACTGTTCTATCTCTTCAAATAAAAAACATGCCCTGGCTTCTTTTTGGTTGGCCTAATTATAAGTAATGTTGTGTTGTTAATTTTTCCGTCCGTCCGTCTGTCTCTCCACTTATTCTTGTGCGCACGCTACATATCGCAAATATTAAGATTTTTTGATAAAATTTGGTAGACCGATTTATATCGGCCCAAAGACGAACTCTATTGATTTTGGTTTAAATTGGTCTTTGTTTGGACTTGAGCTCACATAAATTTCCCTCAAAACTGCAGCACAAAATTGAATGGCACATCCACGGTTTAAAGAATTATGGGATCAAATATGTCTTGAATGGTACATATCTTCATTACTATTATTATCTGAAAGTGCTAAACGGATCGGACGAATTTCATATTCTCTACAACATATCTTTCTCCAAAATTCGCTAAAAGGTTAAATTCAAATTGAAGGCACATCCACAGTTTTAATAATTATGGAGTCTAATCTATCTGGAACGGTAGATCTTATCATAGCTGTCATTATGTGAAAGCACTTAACAGATCGGATTTTATTTTTAGGCTTTACATCAAATTTCGCTGTACAATCGCTAAAAACAACATTAAGATGACTAGCACATCCACAGACAAAAGAATTAATGGCTGAAATCTGGCTTATATGATATATATCGCAATTAGTATTGTTGTATGTAAGTGCTAAAACGATCGGATTATCCGTTTGGTTTCTACATCACTTTTAGCTCCAAAAATCTATGAAAAGCTACAAAATTTAATCTAAAATGGGTCTGGACACCAAACTAATAGTACGATCCATTTAGCACTTACACATAATAATAGTATCACCGATATATACCGATCACGCAGGACTGCAACTAATTATTTCTCAAACTGCGGATGTGCCCTTCAAAAATATCAAATTTCAAGTTGTTCACGCATAGAGGTGAAGAGATTATTATTGTCATATTTTCATATATTTAGTTAGAATATTCTTCTATTTTCTTTATTTTTGAAGGCACACTTATTAATTTGATCTCAATTTTTTTGTTTACTTGTCAGTTATATGTCAGTATCAAAAAATTTGCAATTGCATTGAGGCTGAAAGCGCAAAAATTAAAAATGTCTGAAATTACTCTTTATTCAAAAAACAGAGTTACAGATTTTAAAGAACTGCCATTTGTTCCTAATTTTATTTATTTATTTATTTATTTATTTATTTATTTATTTATTTATTTATTTATTTATTTATTTATTTATTTATTTATTTATTTATTTATCTATTTATTTATTTATTTATTTATTTATTTATTTATTTATTTATTTATTTATTTATTTATTTATTTATTTATTTATTTATTTATTTATTTATTTATTTATTTATTTATTTATTTATTTATTTATTTATTTATTTATTTATTTATTTATTTATTTATTTATTTATTTATTTATTTATTTATTTATTTATTTATTTATTTATTTATTTATTTATTTATTTATTTATTTATTTATTTATTTATTTATTTATTTATTTATTTATTTATTTATTTATTTATTTATTTATTTATTTATTTATTTATTTATTTATTTATTTATTTATTTATTTATTTATTTATTTATTTATTTATTTATTTATTTATTTATTTATTTATTTATTTATTTATTTATTTATTTATTTATTTATTTATTTATTTATTTATTTATTTATTTATTTATTTATTTATTTATTTATTTATTTATTTATTTATTTATTTATTTATTTATTTATTTATTTATTTATTTATTTATTTATTTATTTATTTATTTATTTATTTATTTATTTATTTATTTATTTATTTATTTATTTATTTATTTATTTATTTATTTATTTATTTATTTATTTATTTATTTATTTATTTATTTATTTATTTATTTATTTATTTATTTATTTATTTATTTATTTATTTATTTATTTATTTATTTATTTATTTATTTATTTATTTATTTATTTATTTATTTATTTATTTATTTATTTATTTATTTATTTATTTATTTATTTATTTATTTATTTATTTATTTATTTATTTATTTATTTATTTATTTATTTATTTATTTATTTATTTATTTATTTATTTATTTATTTATTTATTTATTTATTTATTTATTTATTTATTTATTTATTTATTTATTTATTTATTTATTTATTTATTTATTTATTTATTTATTTATTTATTTATTTATTTATTTATTTATTTATTTATTTATTTATTTATTTATTTATTTATTTATTTATTTATTTATTTATTTATTTATTTATTTATTTATTTATTTATTTATTTATTTATTTATTTATTTATTTATTTATTTATTTATTTATTTATTTATTTATTTATTTATTTATTTATTTATTTATTTATTTATTTATTTATTTATTTATTTATTTATTTATTTATTTATTTATTTATTTATTTATTTATTTATTTATTTATTTATTTATTTATTTATTTATTTATTTATTTATTTATTTATTTATTTATTTATTTATTTATTTATTTATTTATTTATTTATTTATTTATTTATTTATTTATTTATTTATTTATTTATTTATTTATTTATTTATTTATTTATTTATTTATTTATTTATTTATTTATTTATTTATTTATTTATTTATTTATTTATTTATTTATTTATTTATTTATTTATTTATTTATTTATTTATTTATTTATTTATTTATTTATTTATTTATTTATTTATTTATTTATTTATTTATTTATTTATTTATTTATTTATTTATTTATTTATTTATTTATTTATTTATTTATTTATTTATTTATTTATTTATTT
>OX465295.1:236516948-236984765 GCA_949987735.1 Leucophora obtusa | reverse complement strand
ACATTTACATGTTCCAATGAAAAAAATTGTTTCCAGAGATTTTACATACTCTGTAAATTGTTGGGGGTTGTTTCTTCTCTTGATTTGCTCTTGATATTTGTCAAGCAATCTATTCAATTTATTACATACACTTTTTTTCAGCATTATTTCCATACCAAGTTTTTCCCAAATTCCAATCAACTTATCTTGTACTTGAATAGTGAATGCTTTATAGGACAACTTTTTTTGTTCGCTCAAGTAAAAATAATATCTCAAGATATCCAGATGGGTTGGTAAATTAAGATCAGTCAAATCAGTAGACACACCAAAAACAGTAACATCATGCCTGGGTATATGACTCATTGGGTTTTCGATAGTTGTTGATGTTGTTATTGCTTCATCTTGCGGTGTAGAGGATGGTGGATTCATTGTAAACTTCTTGATTTGGAATGATTTTTTTTTAAATATTTTTTTATCTCAAATTAGCACTTCACACTTCGAGTTCTTCACAACGACTTAATGCATTCACAAAAACTGTTGCGTTATATATGGTCTAGGAGACGAGGTAATAAGAATGAAATGGTAATTTCAATTCTACCTGTAACCGATTTTGTTGTCAAAACTGCCCATAAAGTACTTACATGTAAATTAAACGTTAATCTGACTACAAATTCTGTTAAGCAAGTGCGCCTTTTATTACTTCTGGAAAATCCTTTATGATAATTTTATGCTCAATTCTACCTGTAACCGATTTTGTTGTCAAAACTGCCCATAAAGTACTTACATGTAAATTAAACGTTAATCTGACCACAAATTCTGTTAAGAAAGTGCGCCTTTTATTACTTCTGGAAAATCCTTTATGATAATTTTATGCTCAATTCTACCTGTAACCGATTTAGCTTAAGTAAGTTTACGACATGCAGCTGTGTCTTGTGGTGGCTTAAAAAACCCACACAACCTATTTTACGACCTGCAACAGAACGACACGTTCAATTGCTAGCTAGCGTTTCCAAACGAGTTATACCGGAAAATGTAGAGGCTGTTATGGTGACGACATTAGAGAGCCGTGCGAAATTGCCCAGACTTGAAAGCAAAAAAGACTTCAAACAGTAATTTTTTTTATTTTCTTTTCTATTACTAAGTTAAATTAATTTTTTCATTTACATATGTTCTGACTAAATAAATTTCTAAAGAGAAAAAATAAATAAAATAATAAAAATAAATAAAATAAATAAAAAATAATAAAATAAAGTGCCAAAAATGGTGATTTTTTAAAATGTTTGTATGGGGAACCCCCCAGGGGAGTTCCAGGGGGTGTGCCACTGGCATGGGTGGATCGGCCCTCCAAAGTTAGTGGGGGTCGGTCATACATTTGGACTCGATTGGGGCACTCTAAATGGGTCAAAGTGGGATTTTTCAAAACTTGACCCTACGGGACAAAAGTCAACAGTTGGGGGGAATTCGTTTTATTCGTTTTAGAGGTATGGTTCCTTCGGTAAAGTTTCTTATTTTGATCCCTAGAATACGATTTTCACTGAGCCATGGGCGATTATTAAATCGACCCGCCCTAATATATATATATATATATCTTTTGATATAATCATATAAAAATATATGTTTCACAATACTCGAGAAGTTATAATTGTATAAAATCATAAATGATTGTATAAAACTCATAGATGAATATATAAAAATAATTTTTACTAGGGAATCGAATTTCTTTCCAACTGAATTGTTTGGTGGCAGTAACCGAATTATTGGCTGTTGCAATCAAATGTATTCCTGACATAATTTAAATATATTGTTTCAACCGAAATTCTATTGTATTCACCGAATTTCGGAGGCCACAAACAAATATATCGGTAGATCCAACCAAACCAATCGGTTGGCAAAAAATTAGTTTGCCACAATGAATATCTTTTGTCTGTGTAGTCCTTTAATATTTTCTTAAATTTGTGAAAACGTCTGCCAATCTCCATTAAAAATTATAGATTTTCAAAGTGCTATTTTGTAGGAAGGAAAAAGAATTTTATTGAAAAATTTAACAGACTCGGGGGAAATAACGGAATTTTTTGGATATAGTGAACAAGATAATAGGCTTTAATCAGTAAAATATTTCTAAGCGCACATAAATTATGATATTATAATTTTTATATCCTTCACATTTTGAAATCATAATTTATTCTTATTAGAGAACTTTTTAAGCTCCAAAATATATATCTTTCAAAAATATATATCTTTGGGGTAAACGGGGATGAGAAGTTCCAAAAAATCGATTTTCGAACGTCATTTTTGGTGGATAGGAGGGGGAGGGGCCAAACATGTTCCATATTTTTTCTAATTTGATGACCCTTAATAAGAATCTGAAGTCAAAATAACGGTAATATCCGCAAACAAAAAGTCGGTAGTGAAAACGTTAAAATTAAAAAAAAAAAATAAGAAAAACTCTATAAAAGAGGCCCTGCAGAAGAAACTGCCAAAACTAGCAGAATTGATTTGTTAAATATTAGTAAGATAAAGACAGCGAGAACAAAATTCTAGCTATGTTTTAGTTAACTGAAAATAGCAATTCACCCTGCTAAAATCAGCAACAACTTTTGCTTAGTTTTAGTCGACTGAAAACATCATAAATATTTTAGTTTTCATAGCATATGTGGATTTTGTTAATATGAATAACGATTTAACTCACTGAAATTCAGACTCTACTATTGTTAAGCAATTATTACTTTGTTTTTGTTATTTTAACTGGAAAATTGTTACTTTCATTCAACTAAATTTAAATTGAATATAACTAAAATTTGGAGATATGACAGCATTTTGTTGCTGTTTTTGGTCTACTAATATTCAGAAAAAGGTTTTTCTGAATAAAGCAGGGTAAATTGTCATTTGTATTATACTAAAATATAACTAAAATTTTGTAGATTTTGAATTCCCATTGTGGCAACGCTGACACAAGCTTACACACTACATGTTTTTGTATGTTTTTCATACAAGAGTGTAGTTACGTCTTTTTGCATTAGGAAATACATGCACTTGTAGTTACGTCCATTTGAATTTCTTAAAGAAAGTCGCCATTTTTAATCGTAGAAGTCTAAAATTTTGTGTGAACATGTAGTTTGATAAAACGAACCATAATCAATAAAAAACTCGATTTTGAATTTTTGTGTAGTTACGTCCGTTTGCATTTAAGGTGACGATATGCAAATATGCGGTCATTTGATGCGTTACAAACAATCGCTTTAGAACTAAAGGCTTTCTTAACCCTTTCACATTCCATACCATTCATAAAAACAACCCAAAATTCAACAAAATTCGCGGAAAATAATTGCATTTTTTGGTTTTTGCAATCATTATGCATTTATTGCTATTGTTGTAATGTGTGTGTCTATTTGAAAACTGTTTGCGTCTTCTAAACGTAAACAAGTACAGTAACGGAATGTGTGCAAAAAAACAAATATATGAAGAATTTTTTCTGGGATTACTTAAATAAAGATAACAAAAATGCTTGAATTTTTACGATTTTAAAAATTTTAGTGCAAAATTTTAAATTTTTGAAACATTTATTTGGGTTTACAGACACATGTAATTTTTACATTCGATTTAAAGTCATATTTTTTGTAAATTTTGAATGAACATATTTTAGAAATTCGGAAAACATTAAAATTTAAAGGCCACTTTTATGAAAGTCGTGTTAAAACTCTTTATTATCACTGATTTATTTTACAATTATTAAGTTTTAGCATTATTTTCCAATTTTAGCCATTTCTAGCCATTTTTTCTCCGTAATCTAGCCACTTTTTCAGTTCAAGTGTTGGCAACCTTGAGTGATACTAATATTAATAAAATTTGTTGCTAATTTTAGCAAATAAATTTTACATTAGAATTTACATCAATTGTAACAAAATTTTTGTAATAATTTCATTGTACTACAAAACAGTACATATGCGTTGGTAAAATTGGCAGAAAATACCGCAAGGCTCAAAGTAATTAAATTTGCCATAATAACAGCAACGCTTTCAGTACCCATTACTGACGTTTTTTATTGAGTGTAGTATCTTCAAATGCTATAAAATTTTGCAAATTATACACAAAGCAGCAATAAAATCATTATTTTAAAATTTAATTTTTACACACTAACCTAGTGTTATAAAAATATCAAATATTTTCTTCGCGAAGGTTTCTTCAAAGAATTGTGAAAAATAAAAAATATAATAAAAGTATCACCATAAGTCTCATGAGAAGTATCTTTTGAATGTTTAATTTTTTTCTCATTCACATTTCTTTCATGAGACTATTAAAGAAGAGTATCGATTGAACCTTCATTATCATTTTTAATTCTTATTTCTTTCTTTTCATGAAAAGAAAAGAAAAAAACTTCTCCGATTCATATTCAAAACGAGAGCAAATACCCAAGTAAAAAAAATGATATGGAGCCATATGAAGTTATATTAAATTATATATTATCTTTTATGTAATTAGATATAATTATATCCGAAAAATGAGAACGTCTTATTGTATCATATTGTATCGAATTGTATACAATTGTATACAATTTGGTACAATTTGATACAATTTTATGCAATTCGATACAATTGTATCCGAATTTTGTCCTCATCTAATTACATCAAATTATATCTTTTTGTATAAAATTATATAAAATGTTATAAAAGTGGACATAGTTTGATACAATTATATCTAAATATTAACCTTATACTTTTTATCATATTATATAGGACCATATCTAACAATATACATACAAAAATTATTTTTTTAAATAAAAAAAAATTTTCAATTACTTTTTTGAATTGCAATTACAAATAATATTTAATTATAGATGAGTTTTTTTTGTCAATTACAATTACATGTAATTGTGTAATTGCATGTGTAATTAATTACAAAATGTAATGATTAACCCTAGGCCTGCTGGAGATCTTATAATTTCGACAAATCTTCCATTACTTTTATCCAGATTTATCATGACAGTGCAATAAACATGAAAAAAATTTCTTTTCATTTAGTAATTTTAAAATAAAGTTAACAACACTGAAATTTTAAAGTTAATAGGATTATGATATACAACCAAGATATAAGAAATCAGTCAAGTGTACGTTATAGTATAGAGAACTTCGTATTAAAGCTTCAGTGTTGTTAATGTTATGGGTGCTCAAAAAAAAAAACAAAAAACAAATTACTCACGCACGAGCATTTCGTTTCTTATTCAGCACACATGAGAATATTAAAAAATTACAATCAGAAAATTCTCACGCAAAACAGTAAAAATTACTAAAAACATATGATGCAAAAAATAAACTCACACACGAATCATGAACGGGTTATTCTTACTCACGCTCACGCACGAATCACTTAAGTATAGTAATTATTACTCACGATCACGTGTGAATAACATGACTCACGAACATTTCGTGTCACGCGCCAATCCCTAGTAATTACTAAATCTAAAACTAGTTCAAAATCATTGATAACATGGAACCAATTATAATACAATACGGTTTTATATGGACCTTATATATTTTTATATAAAATCACTTTGAAAAAATTGCCTATGTGGGATGATATATAATTATAGATGATTTTATAAAGAACGTTATAAGTTATATATGGGTTCATATTCGTCAATATATAATCATAACTAATACAAATTATAAAATATTTATTATATGGATCCACATAGTTTTATATGTATAGTGTCATACTAAATTATATATAAACGTACATGTAATTATATCTTTTATATGTTACTTTATGTACTTATATATAGCACATACATACATATATATGTAGGCCAATATGTAATAATATAAAATCACATATGTCTCCATATTAAAACCTTTGAAGAAAAAATATCTAACATATGACTATATAAAAGTATATCTGCTTGAATTTAAAAGCATATGTGGCCATATGTAACTATAAGTTACTATATGCAATTACATAAAATAATATATGATTATATCAACACTTTTTTACTCGGGTAGTTTACATTTCGTTTTTCAAATCATGAAAATAAACAAAGCCACAACACACTCACTAACACCATTATGAAAATGAGATAGGTAATGTAAAAGAAATGAACATAAATAAGAAAGAAACAAATTCTTAGTTTTTCTTTCGTGTACGTTCATACAAGAAAGAATAAAAATGAATACTTCATGGTGTGCAAATACGCACTCTGGTATAAATACAAGGTTTACACTATATAACAGGAAGATACGACGTTAAATGAATACCACTATTTCAATAAGTTAACGACATATTTTTATATATTTAACAATTTTTTTTTCGTTAACTATCGAATTTTGACATAAATAAGTTAGGATATCGCAGTACATAATTAGAGCTATATTTAATAGAAAATATTTCTAAAATCGCAAACTTAATAAGTGTTAAAATCATTTAAAAATTTTTAACTCTACTTTTTTCTTGAGCTTAAGGTTTGGTTTTTATTTTTAAAAAGTTTTTTATTTTTGATATTTCGCTACTCCAATGTGTAACATCTTCAGAATTGTTATTTCCTGAAGATGCTACACATTGGAGTAGCGAAATATCGAAAATAAAAAACTTTTTAAAAATAAAAACCAAACCTTAAGCTCAAGAAAATAGTAGAGTTAAAAATTTAAAAAGAAGGTTAAATAAACGAAAAGAATCATTTAAAAATTAAATAATATTTTTATACGAAACACCATAGATATTCTGATACGAAAAAAAGTTTCAGAATTTGATAATAGGAATATGCCGTAAATTGTACAATTTTTTGCAGTGTCTGTGATTCTTATATTTATAAGAAAACTTACTCCAAATCCTACAACTTTCATATCAAACCGAGAATATAAAAATGTTTCAGTGTCAAGGAGTTTTTCGAATACAATAATGTTTCTTAGGCCTGGTATCTTATGTGATATTAAACAATGATTAAGAAGAAAATCATTTTTTAGCTCTTAAATACAGTAACTCATCAAATTTTAATCTAAACATTGCTTAAATTTAATTACAGAAATTTCTGTGATTAAGTCCTTAAACGTAGATTTTCCACCCTACAATTCATGTTAGTATTAACATTTTTTTCTAATGTTGGTAACTTTTTAAAAAGGTTTACGTAGACCAATTAATTTGTAAATAAACACCGTACAACATATTTATGTACCATCTAAATAATGGACATCTTTAGTAACTTGCACATATGTATATATTCTCTAAAAATACCAATTGGAATTATGAAAATATTTGGGGGAAATTTTAATAATATGACATAATATTGGATTCTGTACGAATTGTTTCTTAGAATCGGTCATAATTTTGATCTTTCTTTAGCACAAATAAACCATGATTCGTTGAACGAAAATTTGACCAAAAAATGTGTTTAAGGTGTTTCACAATAATTTTTTTAATTCTGCCGTTTTTAATAACAAATAATTTAAATTTTCGAATTTTCTGGAAAAATATGAGCTATATAAAGATATAAGACATACTTCGTGTGCTCCTGCAATATCTTAAATTGCAGTTAATGAGTATAGTTTTTTATTAAATTTTTTATTTTGCTTATTTATTGAACCAATTTTTACTATTTAAGAAAATTTAACCATAAAACTTAATCTACCACATTCTATTAAAAATTGTTGAAATGTCGGCCAGGGTCAGTTAAGAGAGGTTAAGATTTATGCATACTGTTAAGATTCTATGGTAGTTGTTTAGACCAGTTAAATATTTCCTGCAGTACAATTTTTATGTACGCCATATATTTTTTCCTCCGAGGAATATTTTTGGATTCATATCTTTTATTTTCCACAAAATTAGAAAATTCTAATTTTTTCAATTAACACAAAATTTCACAGACTCTTCAGAAGATTTTTGCTTTTTACACAAAATTGTTGGAAGATATCTTAAAAATAGAATCAAGAAAATCAAGCGTTTAAGTTTCGCGCTTTGTAAAAATTTACTGATTTGGGAGATGTCACTGTATGTGTATATTAAATTTGATCCAGATATATTTACCTAAACGAATAACAAATAATATAGAGGCATAGTTATTTTACTTTGCCTTTGAACCTAGTTTTCTAATAAATTCTGACTTTAAAATTTGTATTGAATGTATCAAAAACATCAAAAATCATCTTGTCCTTCATAAATATTTCTTAATAACACCTTCCTGGACTAAAAACAAATTTATAATTATACACACTTACTCAATGAAAAAAATAAGATATGCATGTAGCATGCAAAAAGACACTTCCTATTTAAGGCATTTAGCGATTGATGATTTTTAAAACAACAATTTGGTCATTTATTTTATAGATTTATGACCTCGTATCATGCGCAAAATTCAATAAAAAAACTCTTATTTCGCGAGTTTCAAAACTTTTTTTGTTTTCTTTTATTTCGTATTCGTATTTTCAAATGAAAATATCTAAAATTAACAAATCATTGATTAAATTTTTGTAAGTTACCGATATTATTTTAAGTAAGTTTAAGGGCTAATCAATGATTTCTAAATCAATGAATAAAGTAAACTAAGCATTGGAGATAAGATACCAGCCCTTAATCTAATAGGTTTAATATAGAAGAAGTGCCTAACGAGCACTTTTATAGTCAGAACTAGCATTTTTGAAAACTTCTTATTAAGAAATATTTAAGAAAATCTAAATCTCTTTCTTAAAAATATAAAAGAAAAAATCTATTTTTTTCTGACTATGAAACTGGCCCTAATTATTACAACTCTTGAATAAAAAAAATCCTTTTACAAGAAGAATGACCTAAAATTTGAAAGGTTTTCAACACGAAAAATTTGGAAATAAAACATTCAAATTTAAATTAAAAAAAATAAACAACTAGCGATTAAACTATATCATGGGTTCCTTCCGAAATTAATGAAATTCTGATATGTGATAGAGTTCTGCGACAAAAGTTGCCAAATATCAATAAAACCTTTAATTATTACCCGGTAATGGGTTTTGTAAGAAGAAGTTAAGGTTGGTAACCTCCTAATTTTCTATTATAAAACGTACTATTTTAACAAGGACATGTCGATTAGGGTAACTCCCTACAAAATACTCACTAACCCTACACAGAGAGAGTTTTGCTCGACGAGTTTTAATGAAATTTTTCATTAAACTAATGAATTTTTTTTTAACAAAATAAATAAAAAAAATCTTAAAATTGATTGAAAAGCTTCATATATTTTATGGAACTTTTTCATTGTGTAAAATATAATTTTTCACAACATTTCATTAATATCCTGCAGATAATTCTCTCAGTATAGGTTAAAATAATGGGGTTTTTTAAATTTAAATATTTTTCATATTGTAATACACAATTAAAATTAGCACTACTTAGGTACATTTACACTTAACCAAAACCTGGCAGTTTCTAAAAACTGCTTGTATTTGCTTGTTAAATTCAATACAAATTTTTAATCAATTACTAAAAGTTTTTAAAAACTCCAGTTATCTTCGATTAAAAAAAATTATAGCCCTAGAAATTATGCAATGGTATTCAATTTGTCTACAATTTCATTTTTATAAAAATATGACTCCAAATGTGATATATTTTTTTACGTCTTATAATTAACAAAATTTTTTTTAATGAAAAATTTTTCTACGGTATGAGAAGTTTCTTCGGAAAAAGTTTTAGAATTTGAGCTTACACCACTTAAATAAAACCAAAATACTTAAGTGAAATTTTGTTTTGAGATTTTAAGGTGTGTCTCAGCATTACTTATGGGTGAGATGGTCATCCTAAGACAATTAAAAAATTATTTAAGAAGTTCAATTAAGATGTTTTCATAGTAGTGCACTTAAGTTAAAAAAAATAAAGTTGTAGTGCTCGCTTTAAAATATAAAGGACAGTTTTATAGTCGGAACTAAACACGATGCTTTTCTTAAATACATCTTAAGTAAGTAATTTCGTTAGAAATCGATCTTTGTTCTGACAATAAAATATAAATATAATTTTTCAGTTAAATACCTTTGTTTAATTGCAAAAAAAATAGTTAATGGTTTCATACTAGTTATGTAAAAAAAGCTCATTACAACAAAATTTTGAGAGTTGTCTCTTGAAAAAATCTAGAATCTGTCAGCTTTCCTGAACAAAAGAAATTCTTGAATCCAAGAATCTACACAAAATCTCAAAACTAAAAATATTTGTTTACCCGAGTAAAAAAGTTCATATATAACAATATATTTTTTAATACAAAAATACACATTGACATATAGTAATATAAAATGGCTTTGCATCCATATCTATTTATATACTATAATATCTTTTAAATATTTCCCGAAATTTTCTTATGTATAACCATATTAAAATATACACCAAAAAATGTGTTAATGTTAATGACACACATAACTATATATAACCAGATATGGTTAATCCCATAAATTGAGGTTTAATACACTCTAATTAAATTCTGTTGAAATTTACCCAACTTATAGTAGGAAACTGAACTCCTACTATAAATAGGGTAAATTTACTCTATGTGCGTAATTGAAAAAAAATACGCACATTGTGTTTAAGTTGGTGCACAAATAATTTGTAATTTTACATTGAAAGTGCGTAAAAATTAAAGGAAATTTTTAAATTAGTGTGTTAATTTACTAAATTTGTGTGTAATAAAGCACGTTTCACGTGTAAATGTACGCATAAAATGAGTAAAAATCCACAAAAAATGCGCAAAAATCCACAGAAAGTGCGTAAAAATCCCATAAAATGCGTACATTTACGACAGTTGTGCTATTTTTTAAATAAAATAACAAATTCATTTTTAGTACGTATTTTGTTAATAGTAATATCCGAGTCATTCTCGCGTAATCGTTTATGTCCAAATTAGTCGTTGTGGGATCTTAAGGCATTTGTATAAAATTCATATAAAAATTTGTTATAACTATTGAATGGGTGCAATGACTCCTGCTCAACAAAATGCCTTCTTTGAAAGGGAGGCAGTAACCGTCAACAATAACGGGAGAAAACGCCTTAAAAGAGATATGGCCTACGCAGGAACAACTAGGTGCAATGATTCCTGCTCAACAAAATGCTTTCTTTGCAAGTTAGGCAGTACTCAATCAATACTGCCTTTGTTGAGCAGGAGTCATTGCATCCAGTTGTTTTGCGTAGGCCGTATCTCTCTTACGGCGTTTTCTCCCGTTATTGTTGACGGTTGTTGGTTAACTGCTTCCTTTGCAAAGAAGGCATTTTATTGAGCAGGAGTCATTGCACCCAGTTGTTCCTGCATAGACCGTATCTCTCTTACGGCGTTTTCAATTTTGAAATGAGGTTTAGGTTACCACATGCGTTAACAATAATTACCAAAAACAATTTCATGCTTATGTTGCTATTTTCAGACTCTAATGTGTTTGTGGAAATGTTGTAAATCACAAAAAATAATCCGTTTTAGCTTTTTCTTTTTATTATTTATAATTTTTTTTTCAATTTTTTCCAATTTGAAATGTCAGAGTATTTATTACTATTACAGGATAGTATATTTACCAACTTTGTGCGTAAAAATTTTATTTAACAAAACAATAGTAATTTTAGGCACAATGTGTTTATTTATAAACACATAATGTCTAAAAATACTTTGTGTGTGTATTATTGTATATGGAAGTGTGTAAGAAAAAAGTTTACGCATTTTTTGTTTAGATTTACCAAATTTTCGTAAAATTAAACAAAATTTTACCCATTTTATAGTAGTAAATTTACAAACATTTTTTAGAGTGTATACAATAAGATATAACCCAATTCATAATCACATATAAACCCAAATCGGAAAAATTTTCTAAATCGATATAATTTAATATAAACCTTTATCAAAAAAATTTATAAGTTGTTTTACATATAACTTTATATGATAAATTATCAAAAATATTTTTTAAGTCATTTTAGATAAAACTTTATATAATCTAGATTCCAAAACATTTTCTAAGTCATTTTATATATAAATTTAGATAAATCTTAATTTAAAATATTTTCTGAAGCAATTTTTGACCAAAATTTATATTATTTAAAATCATAAAAATTTCGAAAGGAAAATATTTTTATGTCAGTTTTACAATTCAAACATATTTCAAAACCTAAAATATTTTGGGTATAAATCTTGAAATCGAATTGTATTAAATAGTATATAACTATATCAGATTAGATATAATACGATTCAATTAGATATAATTACATATACGTTTATATATAATTTAGTATGACACTATACATAATAATATAAAACTATATGTGGAGCCATATAAGAAATATTTCATAATTTGTGTTAGATATGATTATATATTGACGAATAAGAACCCATATATAACTTAATAGGGTTCCATATCTACAATATTTCATGATTTCTTTAATATATAACAATATAACGTGCTTCATAAAATCATCTATAATTATATATCATCCCACATAAGCAATTATTTCAAAGTGATTTTATATAAAAAGATATAAGGTCCATATAAAACCGAATTATATTATATGTGGTTCTATGTTAACAATGATATGGAACTAGTTTTAGATTTAGTAATTACTAGAGATTGTCGCGTGATTAGCAATGTTCGTGAATCACGTTATTCACACGTGATCGTGAGTAATAATTACTATACTCAAGTGATTCGTGAGTGAGTCTGAGAATATATAATTCGTACTTGATTCGTGCGTGAGCGTGATTAAGAATATATAACCCGTGCATGATTCGTATGTGAGTTTATTTTTTGCATCATATATTTTTAGTAATTTTTACTATTTTGTAATATTTTACTATTTATACCCTACACCACTATGTGGTCATTATACCCTACACCACTATGTGGTCAGGGTATTATAAGTTTGTGCTGATGTTTGTAACACCAAAAAATATTGGTCCTAGACCCACCTTATAGTATACCGATCGGCTTAGAATTTTTTTTATTTCGTTTTAACGATGTCCGTCTGTCCGTCCGTCCGTCTGTCTGTCTGTCCATGCATTCTTGTGCGCACTCTACAGGTCGCAAATATTAAGATATTTTGATGAAACTTGGTACACCGACTTATGTCGGCCCAAGAACGACGCCTATTGATTTTGATTAAATTCGGTCCATGTTTAGACCTAGTGCCCATATACGCTGCAGGTCGTAAATATTAAGATATTTTGATGAAATTTGGTACACAGATCTATGTTAGCCCAATAACGCAGGCTATTGATTTTGGTGAACATCGGTCCATGTTTAGACCTAGTGCCCATATAAGGGTCCCCCCAAAATTATATTGTTTATTCGCTGCAGGTCGTAAATATCAAGATATTTTGATGAAATTTGGTACACAGACTAATGTTGGCCCAATAAGGGAGCCTATTGATTTTAGTGAATATCGGTCCAAGTTTAGACCTAGTGCCCATATAAGGGTCCTACCAAAATTATACTGTTTATACGCTGCAGGTCGTAAATATTAAGATATTTTGATGAAATTTGGTACACAGACCTATGTTGGCCCAATAACGCAGCCTATTGATTTTAATGAACATCGGTCCATGTTTAGACCTAGTGCCCATATAAGGGTCCTACCAAAATTATACTGCAGGTCGCAAATATTAAGATATTTTGATGAAATTTGGTACACCGACCTATGTCAGCCCAAGGATGAAGCCTATTGATTTTGCTTAACACGGGTCCATGTTTAGACCTAGTGCCCATATAAGGGTCCCCCCAAAATTGGCTTGGTTACAAACTGCAGGTCGCAAATATTAAGATATTTTAATGAAATTTGGTGCGCTGACTCACATTATAGAAAATTTTGACACAAGCCCCATTTTAACCCATTCGAATTTCGGATCCAAACATTAGTTGGCTTTTAACCAGACTGGTGTAGGGTATTTTTTATTTTTTTACTATTTTTCTTATACCTTGGTTGTATAACATAATCCTATTAACTTTAAAATTTCAGTCTTATTAACTTTATTTTAAAATTACTAAAAATAAAGAAAATTTTGTTCATGTTTAATGCACTGTCATGGTAAATCTGGATAAAGGTAATGGATAATTTATCGAAATTATAGGATCTGCAGCAGACCTTTGGGTTAATCATTATATTTGGAAATTAATTACACATGCAATTACATAATTACATGTAATTGTAATTGAAAAAAATTCAATTACAATTACATATTATTTGTAATTGTAATTAAAAAAAAACAATTACACGTAATTTGTAATTGAAAATTTTCAATGATACATTACATATAATTGTAATTGAAAAAATGTCAATTACAATCACATTTTTTCGGAAAAGAAATAATGACAAAAAGCACAAGTGAGGGGTCAGCCCAACATGACGTATTCTTTTTATACCTATCCACGCCTATCCAACCTACCCCAGTCAGTTTTTCTACAAAATTTTAACAAAAAACACTTTAATTCTAAATGTAATTGAAATTTGTAATTGACATCACTTTCAATTACAATTACTTGTAATTGAAAATTTTCAATTACAGTTACATGAAATGTAATTGAGTTTTTTTTTTAATTTCAATTACATTTATTTGCAATTGTAATTGAAATCCCCCAGGTCTGATCTTCAGATATTGCATATATTTTTTATTTAAAAAAATTATTTTTGTATATTGTTAGATGTGGTCATATATAATATGATCTAAAGTATAAGGTCAATATTTAGATATAATTGTATCAAATTATGTCCACTTTTATAACATTTTATATAATTTTATACAAAAAGATATAATTTGATGTAATTGGATGAGGACAAAATTCGGATAAAATTGTATCGAATTGCATAAAATTGTATCAAATTGTACCAAATTGTATACAATTGTATACAATTCGATACAATAAGATGTTCTCATTTTTCGGATATAATTATATCTAATTACATAAAAGATTATATATAATTAAATATAACTTCATATGGCTCCATATAATTTTTTTACTTGGGTAAATAAATCATTTAGTATACCAACACATGAGCATGTAACAACTAATTGTCTGTTGTTCAAGCCATCGGCGTAGATAGGTCGTATTCCTGGTACAGTTTTTATGATAAAAGCCTTCACCCAGCCACCACAAATAAATAATTCTGACACAACAATGGGTTTAAAATAAATAAATATTTAATCACTTTTTCTCATGAAAGTGGATTGTTAGTAATGAATCTATTATAAATTGCAATATACGTGTGTATGTCAAGATAATTTGGTAAAGTGCGAACTTAGGTAGATAGACCCGTAAGTAGTTTTGTTCATTTGTGTTTTGAACGAAAATAAATAACGTAAAGCAGGGTTGGAAAGCGTTTTATAATATTAAAGATAGCGGGCAAAGCCCGCTACGTTCTTAGCGTGCCTTTAGTTTTTATTTTTTTTAATTTCAGTTTATGAAAATGTAGACTTGGCAATTCAAATTCCGTTGGAAAATTTACTGCGTCGGTTTCTTCCACCGGTGCTTCGTTACATGAAGTTTAAATATCGGAATATATAAGTTTTTTCTCTTTTAGAAAATTTGTTTAACTTTTTGGAGAGTATGTTTCAATGCTACATAAGTTTCATATTCCGCGGATAGTGTTTGAACAGGTAATTAAAATTAATTTGTTCCTCCCAGTAAAAATCCCAAATATATATAATCTTGCCTCAATCGCATGCGAAATTTCAAGTACCAAACTCCGGCAGTTTGATTCTTTCAATTTCCATTCCATTTTGTTTAACAATTTAAGTGATCCAATGCAACTCATTCCAAGATTCCATTTTGTTCACCATTCCATTGCATTTCGTTCCCATTATCTTTTATTCCAATTTCACTCGTTCCCCGTTTCATTCCTTTTCGTTCCTACTGTCTTGTGTATCGATATTGATATCAGTCGCTTCTATTTCCATTCCATTTCTTTGCACTTGCTCCGTTCCATTCCTCTTTTAACTGCAGTGTTTCAATTCCACTCGTTCCCCATTCTATGTCATCTCGTTTCTCATCCCATTTCATTCTATAGGCCATTTCATTTCGTTCCCTCTTCCAATCCATTTCCATTGCCTATAATTTCAAGTCCACTCTTTCAACATTTATATCCATTTCGTTCCACTTGTGTAGTGTTTCAGTTCCACTCGTTTCCTATTTAGTTCCTTAATTTTAGTGTTCTATATACACTTGTTCTTTTAGTTTTAGGTTTCTAGCTAAAGACGCAGACGTTAAGGAGAGGGGGCAATTTTCCCCTTTTGAACCACCATTTTTACCACGTTCCTGTCCAAAGTCCTAAAAATGCCTTGTAGATAAGTTAGCCGATACTCCAAGGGAAACATATTATAGATTACAGGTTTCTAGCCGAAGGGTTCGGTTACGCCATCAAGGGGGAGAATTATTCCGTTCTTACCCCTCCCGGTAGGAATTTCCAAAAATTCCGTCTTAGAGAACGTCTGCGTTGGAGGAGAAACCTACTACATACATAATTTTAGGTCTCTATATCCAGCAGTTTGGCGAGGCCGTCAAGGGGGAAGTTTATCCCTTTTTACCCCTCCCGGTATGAATTTCTAAAAATACCGTCTTAGGGGACGTCTACGTTGGAGAAGGAACCCAAATACCGAATTTAAGCTCCCTAGTTCCAGCAGTTTGGCCAGGCCGTTAAGGGGGAGACTTTTCCTGTTTTTGACCCTATCTATGGAAATTTCCAAAAATCTAATTTTAGCGGATGTCTACAATAGAGGAGGAACTTTAATAACAAATTTCAACTTCCTACCTCCAGCGGTTTGGGCAGGCCTTTAAGCGGCACTTTTCGCTTCATTAATCCCCATTTTTGCAAAATTCCAAAAAGCAGCTTCCCGATAAGTGAGCCCGTACTCCAAGGAACATATGTTTTACATTTCAGGTTTCTGGCTAACTTTTACTCGGTAGGAATTTCCGAAAATGCATCGACAGGGAATTTCAGCTTCCTAGTTCCAGCAGTTTGAGCAGGCTGTCAAGGGGGACACTTTTTCTTTTTTTGTCCCTCCCGGTTGGAATTAGGCTGGAAGAGGAACCTAAGTACCGAATTTCAGCTTCCTAGTTCCAGCAGCTTGGACAGGCCGTTAAGGGACCACTTTCCCTTTTTGAGCCCCCATTTTATAACGACCCTGTCCAAAATTCAAAAAAGTATCTTTCTAATAAGTTAGCCCTTACTCCAGGGAACCACATTTTAAATTTCACGTTTCCAGCAGAAGGGGTTTTTACAGGCCACCAAGGGTATGCTTTTCTTCTTTTTGCCCCTCCCTTTAGGAATTTACAAAAATTCCATCTTCGCGACTATCTGCGATGGATGAGGAACATTCATACCACATTTCAACTTCATTGCCTCAGCGGTTTGGGCAGGCCGTTATTGGGACATTTTTCCCTTTCAACCACCATTTTTACTATGTTCCTGTTCCAAAACAGAAAAATATGTTGCCGGTGAGTTAGTCCTACTCCAAGGAATACATGTTTAAAATTTAGATTGGCCAAAAGGGATTGGGCAGGCCGTCAAGAAGGAGACTTCTCTCCTTATTTCCCCTCCCGATTGGAATTTCAAAAATTCCGTCTAAGCGGACGCCTACACAGAAGGAGGAACTCACATACCGAATTTGCTTTTGGGATATCCTGTAGGGAATTCCAAAAATACAAACTTAGTCGATGTCTACTACAGTGGAGGAACCTTTATACCAAATTTCAACTTCTTACCTCCAGTGGTTTGGGCAGGCACTTTTCCAATTTGTCCTTTTTTGAAAAAGGTACTTTTTTTTTGGAAAACGGTACTTATTTTGAAAACGGAACTTTCTTTGAAATAAATACTTTTTTGGAAAACGTATTTTTTTTGGAAAAAGGTACTTTTTTTGGAAAAAGGTACTTTTTTGGAAAAAGGTACTTTTTTTGAAAAAGGTACTTTTTTTGAAAAAGGTACTTTTGTGGAAAAAGGTACTTTTGTGGAAAAAGATACTTTTTTTGGAAAAAGGTACTTTTTTTGTCCCCTTTTTTCCCCTCCCCATAAGAATTTCCAAAAATGCCGTCTACACCGGTCAAGAAACCTACATACCAAATTTCAACTTTATAGCTCCAGCAGTTTGAGCTGGCCGTCAAGGGGGAGACTTTTTCCCATTTTTTCCCCTCCCTGTAAAAATTTCCAAAAATCCCGTCTTGGTGTATGTCTACGATAGTGGAGGAACCTTTATACCAAATTTCAACTTCCTACCTCCAGCCGTTTGGGCAGGCCGTCAAGAGGGGCCTTTTCCCCTTTTTAACCCCCATTTTTACCCTGTCAAAAATTCTACAAAGTACTATCCAGAAAAGTTAGCCCCTACTCCAAGGAACACATATCTTAATTTTCAGCTTTTAAGCAGGCCGTCAAGGGGGAGACTTTCCCCCTTTTTGCCCGTTCCGGTAGGAATTTCCAAAAATCCCGTCTTAGCGGACGTCTACGCCGAAAGAGGAACCTACATACCAAATTTCAACTTCCTAGCTTCAGCGGTTTGGGCTGGGCGATGCACATAGGAGTATTTGACCCAAAAAGCTGGTCAAAAAGGCAAAAATGAATTTAAAGAAATTTTAAAAAAAAAGTGATATGCATCCCAGAGGGGTTCTATGGAACCAGTGGGTTAATTCCGCTGATGAGTCCCTTTGACAGGGGACGAAAGCGCTTCAAGAATTGCCCAAGTGCCTGCGCGGCTATGTTTTTGTATGGATGGTGGGTGTGGTTATTCTATTTTTGTTTTCTGGTTGAGTTTTTTTTTTGGGGGGGGGGGAGTTTTGTTTTCATTTGCGGTGGTAAGTTGTAGCGATGAATGGAAAAACCGATAAGTTTGATATTTTAGGGCGCTTTTTTCCCTAATTCCCCTAATTGGACTATTAGGAGAACATAGATTGTCGATGACCCAAGTAGGGAACTGGCCACCAAAAGAATGGTCTCTAGGCCCCTTAGGTGTACGGTAGGATTTGCAATGATAAATTGAGGTAGTTATCTACATGATATTAGAGAGTTATTGCGATGGGGAATGTCATTAAAATTTGTGCAGAAAACTCTCTGTATGCAGCTTTTTCCCTATTTGAACAATTCTTTTAATAAATATCAAAAATCAATTTCAATATATTTAAACAAAAACTTTAAAATATGTACAGATTTGTTATACAAAAAATACAAAAGTTTAGTTCTGATTAGTTCCGAAGACACAGCATGTCAAAGTTTGAACTTTAGTTCCAAATATTTCCAAAGGCACAAAATTAATCTAAAATACTTTATATATGTGTATCCATGTTTCTTAAAACTTTGGTCGAAAAAGGATTAAAATACAAAAAAAATTTGGAAACTCGCATTCTTCTGCGAAGTACGAGTAAGCGTGGGATCAAAAAAAAAAAATACGAACCCTCCAAATATTCGCCGCTGGATTCTTATTATCAAATTAAACCCATAACTATCAAAAACCCCGAAGTTTTAGTCCAAAAAACACATTTAATAATTTTGGACAGCTTTTCGGGTCAAGTACTCCTCTGTGCGATGTTGAGTCAGTCAGTCACTCACGTTATTCTTTTATATATAGAGATATATAAACTTTTTTACTCGGGTAATGTCAAATTTTAAAATGTCTGTTTACAAAATTAATCATGTTTTCCATTACAGCATTATGTGTTATTATGTTCATATCTAATTGGATCCGAATATTGGAATATATAATTATATCAAGCCAGATGAATGGGTCTATATAATTGCATTAAATACATATAATTTGATGAAAATTTTAAAATAAAAATTTTAGTAGATATTGTTGAAATCAGTTCTTTTATTCAATTAACGTTCACGATTGAATTTTTCTTCACGGAAAAAACAATTAACTGATCTTAATTAAACCTTATTTGATTCTTCAAAATAATTTTTATTTCAATAAATTTATAATTGAGTATTTTGGGAAATTTTCAAAATATAGGCGTCAAGTTCTATTATCAACATTTATTTACATGTCAAAGTGCAAAATTTTAAATCAGATCCACAATTCCTTACATTTTTTGTAAATTTTTATAGTGCAATTAAACTTTATAGAATTTTGTATAATTAAATATAATGTCAGATATAATTAGATATAAAATATAATACAATTTTCCATTAATTTCGTCACATATTTTGATATTATAAGATTGTTTATACAGGGTGGGCCAAATGAGACCTGCCAATTTTAAACACGTATAACTACTATAATAATTTGTTTAAATTCATTTTTTATACATTAAATACATTTTGTGGAAATAGAGGCACTCTATTTACGAAATATGACCTAAGACCAATGTCTACTATTTTGTTCGATAGACATTGGCTCTTTTTAGCGCGTTTTCCATTACACCACGTGTTTCTGGTTGCAAACTGTGTATTTCGTCTCGAATATTCTGCTTCAGCTGTCTAATAGTCTCTGACTTATTAACATATATTTTTTTTTTAAATATACCCATAAAAAAAGTCGGACGCAGTTAAATTTGGTGAACAAGGTAGCCGAAGGAAATCTGAACTTTTTGAAACCAAACGTTCGCCAAAAATTGCACGCAGTAGGTCCAAAATTTGGCTATAGCAGTACGTACAGGCATTCCTTCTTGTTTGAACCACAAATTAGGATGCTGCTCCGCTGTATGGGTGCATCTTAAGATGCCCAGATGGATCATTTGCAGCACTATGCCACACAGCTATGCCGATGTGCATCTCATCCAGGACGGTCGGCAACTGAACCCAGGTCCTCAAACGGCCGACTAAACTCCTAATCAGGAAGGATGTGGGAGCTGATCTTGAATTAAAATATTGGCGACAATTTCGCTCCGTCATAACAAATGATCGTTGACAAGAATAGGAAAAATCGATCATTTTAACGCGTTGTTATGTATTGCATATATCCATTTTCCAAAAATTCAATTGTAACGTGCAAAGAGAAAAAGACCATTATACTCGTATTAGAAAATAAAAAAGTTATTGTGTTTAACATTGGTTGGTCTTACTTGGTACAATCTGCAGAAGTTTATACACCATTATATATGATAATATATAAATTATATCGCAGATCTCCTAATATATGGCGCGAGACCAAATGGTATATGATTATATATAACGTCGTATCAAATATATTTGTAAAACCAAATTGTTAATATAAATGTATATGGTTATAAAAAGCCACACATATAAATATTTATAATTATATCAAGTCATTTATGATTATATAAAAACTTTTTTAGTCGGGTAAGCAACTTTACAGCGTTTGCTAGTAAAAATAAAGAAATTATATATTAAGTGTTAGAGAAACCCGATGCACTTTTTCAACCTACATAATTAAAAAATAAAGCCTTTTACTATTAAAAATAAAAACTCTACAGATATAGATGAATTTGGAAAAAAATATAACTATTAATTTTTCAAACTTATGCTTCCCCGTAAAATGTAAATGTAGATGTTTTTACCATACCAAGAACTCTACAAAGCAAGCATGGCAATACGAAGAAGATTCCCCGATCATATTGCCAGGAAGAAAACATTTTTTGCCGGCAATATCAATTTCGTATTGCGGAAGTTTCTTCCGTCGGGAATAACTGTTACCCGAAAGCAATACTTGCAGGCAACACGAAAGCAATACCCCAGGAAGATAAATCAGCGATATCGCTAAGTTATCACCTGGAAGATAAAAAGGTGATATCGCCAAATAAACTCCGCGGTACAATATAAAGGTTTTATTTTTTCATTATTAAATTTAAGCCTGAAAAAGAACATCTGCATACATAATCCATTGACCACCATATTAATTATTTTGATTTCATCGTAGCCGATTTTTTTCGCGCATTAAATCTTGATTTTTTCGAGGAATTTCTTTCCTATGTATATGTTGATTGTTTTTATACAAATTTTGTTTTAATTTTTTCCAAAATGACAAAGAATTTCAAACAAATTTTCTTTATTTTCCGGATGATAAAAAGGTAATATTGCCGCAATATCATCATAAAAACTATGAAAAAATTCAATTTTTGAATTATTTTTTTTTCAAATATCACCGAAATTTCTTCCAAGTAATAAAAGGAAAACAATTTTAAAATACTACTTGATTATTTTCATTCAAATGAAAAATAGAAGATATCGCTTTAATATCTTCTTGGAAGATATCTTCCAAATACTTGAAGGGTACAAGCTTTTAAATTATTTTGTTGTTGCTTTTCATTTGAGTTGAGTGAACGTAATCTTTATTTTTCAATTCAGTGAACGTATTTTTTTTTAATTCAGTGAACGTAATTTTTTTTTTCAATTATAAATAATAAGTTTATGCTGATGTTTGTAATACCAAAAAACCTAGACCCACCTTATAGTATACTGATCGACTCAGACTCACGTTTTATTTCGATTTAATGATGTCCGTCTGTCCATCCGTCTGTTAAGATATTTTGATGAAATTTGATACACCGACCTACGCCGGCCCACGGACGAAGCCTGTTGATTTTGGTTAAAATCGGTCCATGTTTAGACCTAGTGCCCATATAAGGCCCCCTATTGATTTTGCTTAAAATCGGTCTATGTTGAAACCTAGTGCCCATATAAGGGTACCCCAAAATTGGCTTCGTTACACGCTGCAGGTCGCAAATACGAAGATATTTCAATGAAATTTGCTTCGCTTATTCACAAGGTGCCAAGGACAAAGCCATGATCGGTCCATATTTGGACCTAATGCCCATATAGGCTATATTCACGATTTTCTCTTCTTCTATCATTTTATAAAAAAATTTGACACAAGTTCCATTTTAACCCAATACTCGTTTTTTTAATTCAGTGAACGTATTTTTTTTTTAATTCACTGAATGTAATTTTTTTTTTTTTTAATTCACTGAACGAAAATGAAATTGAACGATTTCAGTGATGAAGTAATTCAGTAAGAAATTAATTCACTTTTTTCTATTTGTAAAATTGAACGCGTTCACCAGTGAATTAATTCATTTGGTTTAATAGAAAGAACTATTGCAATTGACTTTATTCTTTGAATTTGTTGTTTGATGAACGTCTTCAGTTTAACAAATTCAGTGAATTACTTAAGAAAAGGAATTCATTCAATTCTAGAGAAAATTGAATTCGATTGGTAGTGAATTCATTTAAAAACGAATGAATTCTTCAAAGCTCTGCTTATTATTTAGTAAAATTCTTTGCTGATTTTAGCAGGTTAGTTTGTTATTTTCTGTTAAGAAAAATTTAACTCAAATTTAACTAAAATTCTGAGTATTTTAATTTTTATTTTTGCTGTTATTTTCTTACTAATATATAGCAAAAATAATCTGCTAATTTTAGCAGTTTTTTCTGCATCATCTTTAGTAGTTTTAACAAATTTTTTTAAAGACTTTTTTTCTATTAGCATTTATCGTAAATTTGACAACTTTCTATGGGTAAACTTTAAAATCATGCTATTTTTCAACAATAGTAGGTACATTAGCACTAAAATTTTCTTTAGAAATCTTTTAATAAGCTTTACTTTACAAAACGTACAGTTGGAATAATAATACTTAACGAGAAATTTGTGAATTATAGGGACACCATAATGAACGTAACATATATATTTTGTATTGTTGTGGTTGAGAATACTAAGCACCCGAGTAAAAAAAATTATATATAATCATATGTGGCATATATTACAATATATAATTAGACATGTCGTTATGTATATCCATATATAATTATATATGACGTCTTTTTCCCAAATTGTTCCTTATATTATGCCATATATAATTTCATCTAATTAGATATCGACCTTTATAATATTAGATATGGTATATATGATTATATATTACATAGCATGGCTGATCTTATTGCATATATAGTTGTATATAGAGCTATATCCTAATATATATGGCGGCATTTTAAGAATATATAATTATATATGGTATCTTTTAAACAATAAATTATATATGGTGCCAGTTAAACTATATATTGTCATATATGGTGGCATTTAAACAATATATGGTCATATATGGTACCTCATGAACAAAATCTTTAATACAGTTGCAGATATGATAATATATGCCACTAAATCTAGTCCCATATATATTTATATATGGTGTTATTTAAGAAATATATTAGCATATATTGTGCCATTTAAACCATATATTATTATATATGGTGCCATTTAAACAATATATGGCCATATATGGTACCTCATGATCAAAATTTTTAACACAGTTCCAGATATGATAATATATGATTCTATATATAGTGCCATATATATTTATATATGGTGTTATTTAAGTAATATATTACTATATATGGTGCCATTTAAACCATATATTATCATATATGGTGCCAATTTAACAATATATGCTCATATATGGTACCTTATGAACAACATTTTTAATACAGTTCCAGATATGATAATATATGCTACCATATATAGTACCATATACTTTGATATATATGTGATTAAGTTATATCTGTATAAATATACAGTTTCATCCGAAGAATGGCCCGATATATTTTTATCAATTGTTTATCAAGTTTTATCTAATTGTATCAGTTTAGATCTGACCTGATTAAATAATGTGTTAATCAGATGAAATTATATCTTATTTTTGACCTGATACAATTTTATCGGTTTATATGTAATGGTGTCAGGTTTGATCGTAATTGGTTCAATTTTATATAAATAAAATATAATTGTATTCGACATTTACCTTATACAATTGTATCAAAGTTTTAAACTGATATCAGGTCAAAATTGGGATATAACTATATAATTTTGTATACAAATATATCTATTTGGACCTAAACTGATACCATGTGATATAAATCAATAAAATTGTATCAGGTGAAAAATCTGATACAATTTCATCTGATTAACACATAATTTAATCAGGTCAGATCTAAAATGATGCAATTAGATAAAAGCTGATAAACAACTGATACAATTTTATCGGGCCATTTTTCGGATCAAATGGTACATGGATGACTCTAAGTTATATATTACCATATAAATCTCCATATTGTTTTCTTTTATAGGGAACATACCATATATGGTGCAATTTAAACTATATATGGTCATTAGAGTGGGGCGATTTGTATGGACAAAATTTTTTTGATATTGTGCCATTGATTTTTTGATAGCTTTTGACTAGTTGCCACATTTTTTATCCGATTTTCATAAGTAATACCTTTCTGGAAAGGTTTTAATGTTATATTGTTTACAACTTCATTAGTTGTTTCAAAAAGCCAACGCATGATGGCGCTAATCTAGCATTTATTTAAAAATTGCAAAATATTGAAATTTGGGCGCCTCGAAAATGATTTTTTTGATATGTCGTAGTGGAATTTTTTTCCTCATGCCAAAAGCTATCGAAAAATCGATGGCACAATATCGATTGCTAAATCGACCCACCCTAATGGTCATATATGGTAACTCATCAGCAACTACAATATTAACTGTATTTCAGAAGCTATTAATTGTATTTCAGAAATTTTAAATTATGGAATGTATTTCAGAAATTTATTAATTGTATTTCAGAAATAATCAAATCTATTTCAGAACTTGTTGATTGTTTATCATAGTTAATAGAGAAAAATTTCTAAATTACTTCTCATAATTTCTGAAATACAATTGATAATTTCTGGAATACAGTTTGATAATTTCTGAAATACAGTTGTGAATTTCGGAAATACAATTAATAAATTCTGAAATACAATTGATAAAACTGAAACTCAATTGACTAGTTCTGAAATACAATTCATAAATCTGAAAAATAATTGATACGTTCTGAAATACAATTGATAAAACTGAAATTCAATTGATTATTTCTGAAATACAATTGATAAATCTTAAAAACAATTGATACAATTGGAAATGGTGTAGAGCATCAAAAAGAAGCAAATAAAATTATTTTTTTTAAAAAAATAAATTTAATAAAAAAAATATAATTTTATAAAACATTTATAGAAAATAAAATTATAATTTTATAAAAAAAAAACTTTTTATAAAAAAAAATGCAGAGCCGTGAACGGTATCGAACTCGAGACCTTCTGAGTTTAAACCTTATTTTAACAAAATATTGTAATTTTTATAAAATCAATGCTCCGCCACTGTATTATTTTTTGAACTGTTGTCAATATCTTTCTGGAATTTTATTTAATCCCAAATAAATGGAGATCTTACGTAGTACCCAAATATAATGCGGGATCTAATTTTATCTTTCATTTTTCTGGATAGTTTTAGATCTTACTTAATCCCCAAATATATTGCTGGATCTAATTCGATCTGCCATTTTAATACTGAAATAAATTGCTAGATCTAATTCGATATGCAATTTATGGGATAAATTAAAGTGCATGGTCATCCATAAAAAGACAATTGTGCCTGTCATAGAAGATGACATTGTAATAAATGGAGAAAAAATAGAGCTTGTTAATGCTGCCAAAAATCTCGGGTTGATTTTTAATAACTATCTAACATGGAATGATCATATAAACTCACTCGTCGGTCAAACTTATATCAAGTTAAGGTCGCTTTGGGCAACTCAATACTTTACTCCGCTCAAGATTAAAATACTCCTTGCCAAGTCATACCTGATTCCTGGGTTAATATACGGATGTGAAGTATTTGCAAGTTGTGATGATACTAGCAAACGTAAGTTAAATGTCTTATACAATAATGTTCTTCGATACGTTTATGGATTGCGAAAGTTTGATCATATTTCTGAAGTTGCCAATAACTTATATGGTGTATCTTTTGATAATCTCCTTAAGATACGAGTACTTGTATGTCTACATAAAATAATATATACTGAAACACCACAATATCTTTACGACAAAATACGATTTGCCAGATCACGAAGAGGAAGGAAAATTATTGTCCCTTTACACCACTATCTTGTATCTGAATGGAATTTCTTTGTATATGCAGTACGTCTTTGGAATTTACTTCCACATACCCAACAACTCAATAGCAACCCAAATAGTTTTAAAAAATTCCTATTTGCATTTTTTGCCTAAATGTACACATATTATTTCGTTTAAATATGTTAACTTTTATTTTTCATTAAACTCAATGTTTGTTAATATGTACTTAATAATTTTGTAAACTGTAAGAATACTGGATTCCTGTACTATAAATATAAGATTCACTCTTGTTGTACAGGAAATGGAAAATAAAATAAATAAATAAATAAATAAATAAATAAATAAATAAATAAATAAAAAAATAAAATAAATTAAGATCTTACCAAATCCCCAAATATATAACTGGATTTAATTCGATCTGCAATTTATCGAAAAAGTTAAGATCTTACGCAATCCCGAAATATATTACTGGATCTAATTTTTGATCTGTCGTTTTTTGGATATATTTAGATCTTACTTAATCCCCAAATATATTGCTGGATCTAATTCGATCTGCCATTTTTCGGATCAAATTAGATCTAAGTTTATCCACAAATATATTGCTGGATCTAATTCCATCTGCCATTTTTCGGATCAATTTAGATCTAAGTTTATCCCCAAATATATTGCTGGATCTAATTCGATCTGCCACTTTTTCGGATCAAATTAGATCTAAGTTGATCCACAAATATATTGCTAGATCTAATTCGATCTGCCAAAATTGAGATCAAATTAGATCTAAGTTTATCCACAAATATATAGCTCTATCTAATTCGATCCGCCATTTTTCGGATCAAATTAGATCTAACTTTATCCACAAATATATAACTGGATCTAATTCGATCCGCCATTTTTCGGATCAAATTAGATCTAGGTTTATCCCCAAAGATATCATTGGACCTCCCAATTTTGAGATATAACTTGATCTTAGTTTATCCCCATATATACAATGGGATCTAATACGATATCATTGGATACACCCAATTTTGAGATCTAATTGAATCAGCTAGATATTACAGCAGATCTTAAACAATATCAAATTGGATATGATTAGATATTGCGCGAGATCAATTTTTTTTACTCGGGCATCCAATATACCAACAAAATTAACACACCCATACATGCAAAAAACCATAAATGTGAATATTATTGCGTTCACTATGCGCCGATATTTATTAAAGTTGATCAATTGGATTTGTTGTACGTACCATAAAGATCAAACTTCATATAACATCCAGCGTTGCCAGAAAAGTTTGTGCTCATATCCCCATTTTAGAAGTTGAAATCCCCAAAAATCCCCAAAATAAATTTATAAATCCCCAAATATTTCCCCAATATAGTTTTTAGTACGAATTTGAAACAAAAACCCAAGTTTAATGAAAATTAAATTTTATTTGTTATTCTCATATTATATTGCCAAGCTATCAACGTTCGCTTATGTCATTCCCATACAAATTTAACATTAGCAATGTTGAAAATTAACACTTAACTTTGGCTAATGTCTTTATATGGAAATGACATAAGCCAACGTTGATAGCTTGCCACACAAACACATCTATTATAAGTAATGATTTTCAATCCTTTAGAAAAACAAAACAAAAATATTACTAAATTCATTTACTTGCACAAAAAATCAACAAAAATCATAAACAAGTATTGACATATTCTTACAGTAATCAATAGGGCAAGGAATTCCATGCAAATGCATGTTTTTTTTCGATAGTCCAAAACTAATATGGACTAAATATTTATCCGAATCATCAAATTTAGAACAAAATGGCATCTATTTGTAGTTGCATATTTTGTCATATATGCATGTTTTTGCATATTTTGACTTTAAATGCATATTCGTGCATATTTTTTAGGATCATTTTTTATTTTGTAAAAAAATATAAAAAATTGATACATTATCATATTCTGATGCAATCAAAATAAACTTTCTTAAAACCTTATTGACCTATGGGAAATCTTCGAGTTCTCTGTCTGTTTGCAAAATAATCAGGGTTGGCAGGTAATACCGCTAAAATACCGTTATCGAAATAAAACCCTTTCAACTGACTGCCGTTACCCCCAAAATACCGTTACCGAAATACCCGGAATACCTATATCCTTAAAATACCGTTACCGAAAATTTTTCTAAAATTTATTTAAAATTAGTAGACATATGTTGCTAAAATTAGCAAAAAAAAGAAATACCGCTGGACTCAAAGCAGTTAAATTTCCCATAATAACAGAAAAATTTTCAGTAGCCATTATTTGTTGGTTTGTTGGTTGAGTGTAGTAGCTTGTGCCTACAAGCAGGAAACCTGTAATTTTTAAGGACAGCCATAGGTTAATTCATCAATTTTATGTTTAAATTATAAGAAATATGACGAAAAATATTAGTAGTAACAATAAAAAATAGCCACTTATCAATTAAAAGGTGCGACAAAATTTTTGGTTTCCTATTTGCAGGCACATTTTATAAAGTTTTTTTCAGTAAATTGGAGGATTGCATTCTCTTTATTTTCTAACCTCTTTGATTATGCCTAGCACACATAACTAGGAAGGATTTTTACAAAAACGCCTTTAACAAAAACATTTCCTTTGGGCACCAAACAGCTTAAAATTTTTTTTAGAAAACAGTTTCCGCAATTGGATTTCGAGTCCATGTAAAAGGGACAGCTGATGCAATGATAAACAAAACTATACGCATTTTAATTTTTTTTTCTTTTAAATAGTTTTGGGTTAGAAAAGTGATTTCGTGCGTTCCCATACTTTTGGGTAATTTTGTCTTTTAGATAGAGGATTTTGTGATTACTATCATTTTATTGAACTTTATACAAAAAGTAATGCACACTTAACTTAAAATAACGAGTTTTTTTAAACTTTTATAAGCTTCCCCAGCAAACAAAAAAAAAACGGGAAAAATAAAAAAAAAAATTTTTTCAAAAGCCCCCCCCCCCCCCCCCCCCGAAATACATTCCTAGCTACGTGCCTGTTTCTACCACTATTGTTGAAATTTGAGAGAGTATAGCAAAAAAAGTAAACAACGTAGAACAATGATTTTGACAGCTATTCTGTTACCAGGTATAAAAATGTATTACAATATGCTAATTTCAACTTTTGAATTAATCCTCAGTTTTGACACTATTCAACTCATTGTTACATTAAATAAATTTTGAAAAGAAATAACAAATAAATGCATTCGGCGCTTTAAAAAAGTTAACAAAAATTAAAATATATTTTAAAAATCGCGCCATTTTTAAAATGACAATAAAAAAATGAACAAATGAAAATTTGTTTTAAAATTCAAAAGATTTTTAAACCACACTTTGCCTGCGGCGCACACTGGGGAATTTTTTATATAGTAAAATGCAAACCAACTGTTATGATGGTTATTTAAGAGAACAACTAACGAAAAGTACTGTAGTTTGGACTACTCGCTAAAAATAAAATTAGAAAATTAATACAAATTATTTAAGTAAAGTTTAAACATATCTTTATTTATTTATTAAAAATTTTTTAAGCAAATTGTGGATTGATGTTACACTTGATGTTGATCAAACGGCTTTTTCTAAAAAACTGAAAAGGACGGATTCTAATGTCAGAGGTCCACAACTCAGGTTTAAACAGATTTTCAAACAATGCAGCTGAAATTTCAAGTTTAAAATTAACACATTTTAAATCAGATAACGAAGCATATTTTTTTACAAATTTATAACCTGTCATGCGGGACTTAGCAATATTAAGATGTTTTGCCACATATGATAAAATGTTCTTCTGAAACTGTTGGCTTAAATGACGACAAGTGAAACCATTTCATTTTTTGTACCACATCCAATTCAGAATTATCACTATCACCAGTTATGAAATAATGTTTTTCAGGTTTTTTCTTCCTATTTGTAACATTACTCCAATTTGATGAACTTTGAGCATCAATTACGTTATTTAGATTAAAAACCTCCAAATTAGCAATACTGTTATTAACAGATCCATTTAAATTAACAAAGGCATTTGAGTTAACAGGTGCTTTAATTACATCAGAAACTTTAACAGCAGAAGCTTTAATAGCAATATCATTAACAGCAGCAGCAGCTTTAACAGCAGTAGTAGCCTTAACAGCAGAAGCTTTACTGTTAGTAACCACTAAAGCTTTTGTACTTACAGAAGGCAACTCATGATCAAGTGTAACATCAACAAGTATAAATCTATAGAGAAACTACCGTCCTCACCAAATTTTGTTGTTGTGTGGCGAACTTGGGAAAGGCTAAGAAATCATGTTGATAATGTTGTTAAGAGAAAAAATGATTTGGAAGAGCATTTTGAGAATATTTTTTTTGTTTTTTTTTTTTTTTTTTAACTTCTTTGATCAATGTTGTCAAGTTTGATTCTCCATTTAGGGGTTTTTTAATGAGTGTAGTAAATTTTTTTCAACTACTGTTTTTAATAATTTTTGTTAATATTATTTTAAAATTTTTTAAATCATTTATTTTATTATACAAATAATATATAATTCAACTTATGTTTTTAATAATTTTTGTTAACATCATTTAAAAATTTTGTAAATAATTTATTATTACAAATAATATATAATTTATTTTCACCGTTCTTGTTAATTTAAATATATATTGATTTTGTTAAAAAAACTATATTTTAAAAAATAAAACTATATTAACTATCAATATTAATTTTGAAAAACACAAAATTGACAGTATTGACAAATGTTTGGTTACACGGGAATTTTTTGAATTTTTGAAAATTGAGGCAACATTAAAGCCTCTTAAAATTCTGAAAATTCTCTTAAAAATCTGAAAAAACTCTCAACTCAACCTCAATGCTTTTTATATAGGGAAATTTGTAAAAAAAACACTCAATCTCTCATTTTTTTACAATGTTTACCAACATGTTTTAGTTTTCTTTCCCGACTTCACGAACAAAAATAAAGAGTAAATGTTAACAAAGGAAGAGTGGTATCAGTGGGTTTCTATACCACTCTTCCTCTGTTAACCTTTACTCTTTATTTTTGTTTGTGAAGTCGGGAAAGAGAACAAAAACATGTTGATAAACATTGTAAACAAATGAGAGATTGAGTGTTTTTTTTACACATTTCCCTATATAAAAAGCATTGAGGTTGAGTGAGTTTTTTCAGATTTTGAAGAGAATTTTCAGATTTTTAAGAGGATTTAAGAGATTCCAATGTTGCTTCAACATTCAAAAAATTCCTGTGCCAACAAACATTTGTCAATAGTGTCAATTTTGGGTTTTTTAAAACTAATATTGATAGTTAATATAGTTTTATTTTTTTTAAATATAGTTTATTTTAACAAAAACAATATATATTTAAATTAACAAGAACGGTGAAAATGAATTATATATTATTTGTATAACAAAATAAATTATTTAAAAAAAATTATTAAAAACAGTAGTTGAAAAAAATTTACTACACTCATTAAAAAAACCCTAAATGGAAAATCAAACTTGACAACATTGATCAAAAAAGTTTTTTTCAAAAGAAAAAAAACGAAAATGTTTCTCAAAATGCTCTTCCAACTGATTTTTTCTCTTAACAACATTATCAACATGTTTTTTTAGCCTTTCCCAAGTTCGCCACATAACAACAAAATTTGGTGAGGACGGTAGTCTCTCTATAGGTTTATACTTGTTGGTGGTATAGAAACCCACTGATAAAAGTGTATTAACTGGAGAACGGTTTGGAATTTTTACTTCAAATTTTAAATAGGCTGAAGTAATTACACATAATTTTGTGGTCGAAAGAAAAAAATTATTTTTTTTAATTAAAATATGCTTTTATAATACCAAAATAATTAACTGTAAAAACAGTAGTTTTTACCCATTTTGTCAGTTATTTTAAAATTCTTGTAGTAAAAATTTGTCAGTTAATTTTACGACATTGGTAGTTATTTTTATTGCATTTTTTAGTTATTTTTCAATAGTTATATAACTCTCTATAATTATAACAATCCGCAGTTTATTAATGGTAACTACCCTAGTAAAAATGATTTTTATATAATCAGATATGATTTTTATATCATCATTTATGATTTTATACAATTATAACTTGTCGAGTATTGTGAAACATATATTTTTATATGATTATATCAAAACATATTTAATTATATAAAATTATATTAACAAGATCCACCATTTTCCGGATCAAATCATGTATGGATTAATATAATTATATAAAAAAAATATTATTTGATCCAAAAAATGGTGGATCTGGTTAATATAATTTTATATAATTAAATATCTTTTGATACAATCATATAAAAATATATGTTTCACAATACTCGACAAGTTATAATTGTATAAAATCATATATGAATATATAAAAATCATTTTTACTAGGGTAGTTTGTGTTTACACATAAGATTACTATAAAGTAATTGTTTGCAACGACTACGATCCAAATATTGTGTCAATCCGAGCAGTTCAAAAATACAGATCTTAAAGAGTTCCGTTATAAATGCAACTAATTAAAAAGGGGTACCTAGGTGCACCTGAAATTGATTTAAAATGAAAATGTAGCTAAAATTAAAAGTCCAACAGTTTGGAGAAATATGGCTTTTTTATTCTATGTTCATAAAAATATTTTTAAATGGAAAATAAAAGTCTCTGTAGTGTTTATTTTTTCAATCCTATTTCAAATAAAAAATAAAAAGAAAGACGTCAGCTCAAGCAATAAAATAATATTCGTCTTGAAATTCTTAGGTTTAATTTCAGTCAGTTCAATAAAACATACAAGTACTGAGTTTGAAATGGCTAAAAAACTAGTAGTCAGATCAAAGTAATTCTTTTTGATTTGATTGTACCTAACAGATATTCCGCAATTTAAAAATACCATTGCATATTGCATTAATAGTATGTTGACAATTTGACTTTTTTCCGCAAAATCCCCAGTGTGCGGCGCCTTAAACTCAACAAATATAAAAACAAAACAAATTAATTTTTCATTAAAAATCGCAAAACTTAAAAAAAAATATTCGCCTGTGGCGCTCTTTACCCTTACTCGGCGATTTACCGGCGACGTAGTCAAATCCAATATTTTCTGATATGATGTTAATTCTTCAATACAACAATTGAATAAAAATTTGGTTTCAACAAAGTTTTTTTCAAAAATAATTAAATTTCAAAGTGCTTATGCATAATAATTTGAAAATCTTATAACACGTTTACAAAATTAATTTTGTATGAAAAATTTGTTTTATAAACCATTTAGAAATTTAAAAAGTGATTACTTATGCGTATGACACTAAAACTTTAGAAATAGCAGCTTTAACTTTCAGAATTACAAATCTATTAATTTTTAACGTGAAATATTAATTATTTTCAAAAATCCCAGAATGAGATTTATGTCAACAATTGCTATTGGATTATGGCCATTTTGAAGGAGGTCAAAATCCCCATTATTTCTGGGAGTAATGTCCACTTTTTTCCTTCCACTTTTTACTTATCGGTCATAATCTCCACCACATTTATAGCGATTATGTACGAAAATGTTTCGTTCGTGTTTTGCTAAAAAATGCATCTTTAATAAAATATGTCTAAATATTTCCTATCATACGAATCGGGGCCATTTTTCATTTTTAAAAACTAGTTCTAAATTTCATAATGTAATTTAACCTCAAATGTAAAAATGAATTTTGACCCCAAATTTTTCGGATAATTTTTCATTCTTATTATGGGGCATTGTTTAATTTTTCAAAGATGAAAATATGCCCCAAATTTTTTTCATACTTTTTTGGGGCCTTTGTAATTTTCTCATTTTCGGCCCAAATATCTGCGCATTTCATAGTGCCCTTTTATATACATATTAAGCTTTGTTCGTAAAATAGCGAATTAGTGTCGAACCTGGGGTATTTCAATTACAATTACTTGTAAGTGAAAATTTTCAGCTTTAGCAACATATTCAGATATATGTATGTGCGTTATCAATTACTTCCAAGCTAGGCAACTGACTCATAACTAGGGTTTTTCTTTTCCCGGGACAGCGGGATTTTTTCTGAATTTCCCGGGATTCCGGGAATTCCCGCTCGTTAGAAAATAAATAAATCCGACATATCTTGTACTTGAAAAGCTCGATTTCTATTAAAACACCGTCCGACAAAGTTCATCTTTTGGTTTTACCCATGATAAAATCTACTTAATATATTCTGAAAGGAGGGCTAAACATAAAATATGCATGACTTCCACTTAACAGTTTAAATTGGATATTACTATTTAGGTAATATATTTATATGGAAGCCCTCTTAATTTTAAAATGAAGTATATTAACTAAATATTAATTCGCGGTTTGAACAGTTAAACGAATTGATGTAGAAAAAGTGAAAGACATTTCATTATTATTTCATTTCTTCCCTTCTTTAAGGATATATTGGAATTGTTAATGGGTGCAAACTTGTGTAGTACCAGTTTTATAGTCAGAACTAAGACAGATTTTTGCTTAAGTATTTCTTAAATATGGAATCCAAAAATTTGTATTTCTAAAGATTTTGTTTCTTTCAGATTTTAAGAAGTATTCGTATAGAATTATTTTATAAAAAAGTTTAAAAGTGAGTAGAATATTATTAAATAATATTTTATTCATATTAACGCACTAGATATAGTTAAAAACATAATTTAATTCGTATGTCTAATTGTTTACTATCAGCACGGATTTATATTGTAGGTTAAAAAACAATTTTAAAAGCATTTAAAGTTAACGGTTCGTTGTCGTTCATAAATCTGTGCTTTATAAGTTGTAGATGAGAGTTGAATTCCATAGGAAGCAGCTTGATAAAAATAACATTGTTAGAATTTCGTTGATGTTAGTCTAGTTGAGTTGCTTCAATTTGCTTATTTATTTCAATTCAATATAAATATAAAGTCATAGATTATTGAGGATGGGTTTGTATCGAATTTTTTAAATTTTTTATTCTATGTATTTAACTTGTAAAAATTTTATCATCTCTCTTTTAATTTGCAAATAATTTAAAGGAAAATGTGATAATATTTGATCTCAAATTGAACGGAAAACATTCATGAAATAGTTTTTTAACTTTAATTGGTATTTATGACACAACTATTTAAAAATAAATTATTTAATTTGCATAGTTGCAATATTTAAAAAATACAATTGAAAAAAAGAAATAGCATTTGATATTTAAATAAAATTATTTGAAGAAAAAACCTCAAAATACTCAATTGAAAATACGAAAATATTACTAATTTTTTAAAGCCTAGTTTTTTTTGGAGGTATTTGGAACAGAGATACGGATGTTGAAGTGTTGTATATATTGCTTTATTTAAACAAAGATCACCATTTTAATAAAAAAAAATATTTGTAGATCGAGTATTTGTTTTCGGTTTAACTTAACCAAATTCAGCTGACATCCAAAAACAATTTGGCCTAAATAATTTTTTTTTATTCTAATTCAGTTTATTAAATTTGAAATCGCATTTTTTAATTTTAAATATTTGTTATTTAAATTAATTTCAAATCAATGCTTTAAATTTAAATTTATTTAGCTTCTAAAATTGCAATATATAATAGCTAAAACAAAAGAATCAAAAAACAAATCCCGGGAAATCCCGCACAAAATTCCCGGGATTGCGGGATTGAAAAAAGGGCAGGATTCCCGGGAATCCCGTCCCGGAAATTCCCGGGACATAAACCCTACTCATAACGTAAATGATAACGTTGTTTCAACAGAATTTCGTTAGGGTATTTTAAGGTTATCGATATTTCTTTAGGTTAATTTAGTGTGGGGTTAGCGGTATTTAAAGCTATATGGCAACGGTGGGCAAATGCGGCCCTTTGCTGAAAATTGAAAATTGAATGAAATCAAAATTTATTTATTATTTTATTAAAAACATTCATTTAAAAAACTTTATTTAATATTTTATTTCGCAATTTTTTAAGTTCTTTTATTTCGAAAATTTTTAGATAAAAATTAGGGCCAATTTTATAGTCGGAACTAAGATCGATTTGAAAATTGCTTACTTAAAAGATATTTAAAGGAACAATTGATCTTACCCTTATGGCTATTTTAGTTAGAAATTTGTTACTTAAGTAACAATTTTCTAACTATAATTCTGAAGTATTTAAAACAAATGTCGATCTTAGTTATGAGTGTAAAACTGGCCCTTAATACTTAACAAAATAAATTAAAATTCTTTTACGAAACATGTCGACATTCAGAAATACATGTCAAACTATCATTTCATAAATATAAAAAACATGATATTTTGCATTTAAAAAAAAAACTTTATCACGTTTGTCAAGTTTTATTTGTGTTTTTCAGCACATTTATGAAGCTTTTTATAATTATGACGGTTTTTCTTTCAGTGATACTAATATTTAGTAATATTTGTAACTAATTTACCAAATCATTTTTAAATTACAGTTTACAACAATTTTGTTAAAAATTAGGAGCGGTTAATAATACTAATTTCATCATACTACAAGTAGCTAAAATTAGCAAAATATACCGCAGGGCGCAAAATAGTTTTACGTCAAGTAATAACAACAACATTTTCAGTAGCCATTACAGACTTTTTTGTTGTTTGTCAGAAGAAAGCACGAGTTTAAACTTAAATTTTACTTTTGTTTGAAAATTTATTACTCAAGTGAAGGTTTATTAAAATTCGTGCTTAGTGCTGACTATAATACTGTGCCGCATTGGTTTTTATACTGCCACGCATTGGTCTGTATGAAAAAGTCGGCGTTTTAATTTATCAAAAGCACTTAAATTACTGACTAAATCTTAAAGTTTGTAGGAAGTAACGCGAATAAGTTACGTTAGATGTGAAAATGTATAAACGTTGAGTTTTCAACGTTGATAATTATCTGTGTTGAAAGTTAACGTGCATACGAAGAGTAATGTGTTAGTTTTCGTCTTAAACGCCATTTTATGTACTTTCAAAATGGGGGAACATAGTAACATGTAAGTGTGGGTACTCAAATTAAAGAAAATTGTCTCACGATTCCAAAAATGTAATTTTTTTATATCCATGAAACCTTAGCCCTAACTAGAGCCATTTTTCGACCAATAAAGTAAATTTGGACAAGGTACAGTCCAAATTCTTAAGTAATATCCCTTAATTGCAACACGTTAGTCATTTATACGGCATGATGGGTTAGGGTGTAATACAGAAAGCAAATAATCCTATAAAAGTTCTGTGCTTTCGTTCTAATCACTATAAATATAATTAAAATCTTGAATGTTAAAAAGCATAATATACATTGCTTTGCCATTGAAGGAGCTTCAGTCAAAGTTACAACTATAACATAGAGAAAAATAATAACTTTTTAAAAAACATGTGATTTTCGTTGTAATATGAAATAAATAAGTAAAAACGTTTGAGTTTACTTCTCCATTTGTTTTTCTTTGAAAGTTAACATATATACAAAAACTAAAATCCATATTATAACCTAGAGAGAACCCCATAAAGACAATCTGATAAAGGTGTTGGTTGCATTTGAAAATGCATTAATGCACCACTGATTCTAGGAAATTTTTTCATAAGTTTTTTTCTCTATTTGTAAAATAAATTGTAAATCTTATTTGGAATTTGTCATAATTGATCTTAAAACCGAACACAAAAATAACACTCATTGTTAATATGTTTCGGATACATCTTAAAGATGGCGCTATTTCTTTCCCTCCCGATTTTTTAAAATGTAGATAGAGCAAAATTTACGAAAATTTGGACTACCCCTAACCTTGTAATACCCCCGTTGAGAAGGTTATCTCTATTATTATTATCTCGCCTTTGACCCTCTGAAATTTTTAATAAAAATTGTCCACTTTATAAAATGGCCCATAATCTCGAAAGCTAAGCGATATAGCGCAAAACGGACAAAATGTTTGCTCCTTGGGAGTGTCCTTACATGACCTCAGATGATATAGGCTAGGCCCGGGGAGGGTCGCGCGACAATAACTTTTAATAAATTCTACGACTCAGTATAATTGCAAATAACTCTGTAGTTTTACTAATTCCATATTTAAATTTAGCTTTGTTAAATTTAACAAAAGAATTTGTTAAAATTAACAAATTTTATTTTAGCCAAAAAACAGGAATAAATTTTGTTAAAGTAACAAATTTTTCTGTTCAGCCAACAGACTTATTATTTTGAGTGCAGTTATTCTTTCACTACAAGTAACCATGCTAGTAACTCATTGTTCGGAACTAGAGGATAATGACCACCCATGAATGTTGAAGCATAGCGAACAAAAGTAATTAAGCGAATAAATAACTGATAACTAGTGAAATCCTTTGTGTGCTACTTCCCAGTGTAGAAAATCATTACCAGATATGTGGTTATGTAACTACATACTTGGTAATGGTAACTAGTTACTTTTGTTATTACATCTCTTATTACCTTTATATGGCGATGTCGCGAAAAATAATGAGTTGTCGTTACACACCAGCATACGAAAAATCAAAAAATATATCGTTACCTATGTGCTTACCAGTACTGACAAAAGTAATGAGTCTAAAAATAGATTTTCAAAAAAATAAATTATATAAAAAAATATATTTTTTATTGTATTTTTTTTTTTTAATAAAATTTGCTGGTGCGGGAATCGAACCTGGGTCTACAGATTGCCAGTCAACAGCTCCACCATGTGAGCTATATCGACATGTAATATTTAATAGATAAAAACATATTTGACCTGCTGCACACAAGTAAGCTTACTCGCCAACATACAAAAAATCAAAAAATATGTGGTTACATATATCCTTACCAGTGTTTAAAAAATATTGAGTCTAAAAATAGATTTCAAAAAATTTTCAAGAAAATCTAAAAAATTATTTTCTATTTGAAATAATGATAAAAATAAGTCATTATCAGTAACTCATTATTATATGTTTTAAAATAATGCAGAAGGTAAGTGGGTGTCATTACTGGTACTCCAAAAAATAATGATATATCATTACCGTTTCTACACTGGGTTGCTTAAATAATTGGTAAAGTCTGTTTTTGTTGGGACTGTAAGCCCAAGCAGGTTTTTGCTTAAAATTAATTACTGTTTAATCCTAAAACTATCGAAGAACTTGTCCCAATGTGCGTTGTGTGTACGTTTAAAAGTATTAATCGTGTGTGTTAATAGGTGTATATAAACAGGTCTTTAAGCCAACAAAGGCCAATAATAACAAAACTACAAATAAATTGTATTATGTGTTGTATGAAAATGTATGTTTACTCAGCGTGCTACATGCCGCCAACATCAATAGATAGAGAAAACCTTTTATTTACGAAATAATACAATGAACAGCGGCTAAGGAACAGACGATCAATCGATCGGTCAAACCGGCCAACAGAATTTGATTGAGACAATCGAGAAGACTAAGCCAACCTGCAGTGTGTATTTATGCATGTATGTACATATGTAAGTATGTATTTATATATGTACATATGTTTAACTAGTATACTGAGGCAACATTTACATCATTAATCTTCTTTACCGACTTTGAACAAATTGCTATAAAATAATGAAGCGCTCGAAACAAAAATTAAATCAACTTTTTAACGCTTTATTAATTAATTGTATTTGTTTAAAACAGCTAATCCGTAGGAATTTTAATCATTCACGGATAGTTTTTTCCTCTCTCTCTCTACGTATTTCATTCAGGCATACACTCCCTAATGGATTTGTGTGTAGTATTTATATATACAAATAAGTGGCGGTAAGAACAAAGAAAATAAACTGACAAATGTAAATACTTATTAGCAGGGCAAGGGACTTCATAATACACTGAACATTCTAATAATGTCACCTACAGGAATAAATTTTTTCAAAAAAAGAAAACACATAAATATAAAATATATGGCCTTAGATTTTGGTAGAGATTCACAAAAAAATAATTAAAATTTTGGATTTAATTTTCCGGCATTTTTGGAGGGTGACACTTGCAGAATTATGACAAAGCACCCCAACAAAAACTTCCCTTCAAAAGAATATATAAAACAATGCAGAGCAAATACACGAAAGGCCTGCCTAACTGGCATTTTATCCCATTCTATTTACATTTGGAGGAGACTAAAAGTGTGGGATTCCTTTTCGCTTAAAAAAGGTTATAGAGAAGGGTTTCTCTTTTGTTACAAAAGAAGGTCATGAGAAGGTGTCAGATGCTTCCTTCTCGTTTACAAAAAATTCAATAAATAAGGTCTTATTTATATGTTGACAAAGAAGGCCTTCCACACACCTTAAAAGTAATGCAATGCGAAGTAAATTAATCTAAATATAGATTTCAAAAATAAAATAAAAAAATAAAACTTATTGCCTTAGTTGAGAATTGATCCCTAGCATGCTGCATGTCGTGCTGGTGCTCTATCCACTGAGCTATCGTCTGTTGTGATAACTTAGAGTATAAAGTAGATGCTGTTCTTTTTTTAGCCGAAGTGTGTTTCTTAATATTTTTTTTTGCTAACTTTCCCCTTCACACTAACTGACAAAGAAGGCAATAGGCAGGTCTTCTGATAATTCATATGGTTAAGAGCAGATTTTGTTCTATATTTCTTAGCGGATGGTTTTTTTAAAGTATTTCTTGCAAATATCTTGTTTGTGATTAGAACGTCCTATTAAATGTAGTTTTTAAAAGAACATTATCAAAACGATTTTGAAAACAATTTGTTCGAAAATTATAAAATTATTTTCGCCTATTAAAATGTTAATCTTTTTTTAGGGACCCAAAATTTTTTTAATATTTTTAAGCCTATACTGAATTATCTACATGATATTAATAAATTTTTGCATAAAACCAATGAAGTTTCCATTGAAACTTTTCATAGAAAATGTTGTGAAATATTTTTATTCATCATTTCATTCATTAAAAAAGTTACATTAAAACTAGATTCATAAAATATATGAAGCTTTTTCATCAATTTTAATAAATTTTATTTTACTTTGTGAAGAAAACTTCATTAGTTTAGGAAAAATTTTTATTATTTTCTTATTTTAGCTTTTTCTTAGAATTTCTATAATATTGACTTTTTTTTAAACATACTTACTTTTAATTATTAAAAATAAATTTTAATGAAACTCCCCAGTCAGAAATCGCCAGTGATACAAAAAATCAAGCACTGGCATACCACTGGGCAACCACGGTGTTAAAAACAAATGACTGGCAGAACACTAATTTGGGACGCTTTGTCAGCGTTTGCAAAAAGCCAGTATTGCCAGTATTTGTTCTATAAAAATTTCGGTGGTTTTAAAAAAAACCACTGGCAAAGAATTGGCTTAGAGTGATATGCCAAGGTTTGCAACCAGTGGTTATCCAGTGCTATCTAGCCAATGCTACCAGTGGTACAAAAATCAATTCACTGCTAGACCAATGATTTTATAAAAATGCTGACGCTTCGTTAAAAAAGGTTTGTACTCAGAAGGTTCCGAGTTCAAATCCGTTTGCAAGCAAACAATTTTTTTTTTATTTTTTTTAATTTAAATTTTTTTTTGTTTTATAAAATCAATTTTTTTGTTTGTGGGAAACAGGCACGTAGCTAGGAATTTATTTCGGGGGGGGGGGGGGGTTGTCTTTTCCAAAACTTTTTGTTTAATTTTTCCCATTTGTGTTTTTTTACTGAGGAAGCTTATAAAATTTTAAAAAACTCGTTATTTTAAGTTAAGTGTGCTCTGTTACTTTTTGTGTAAAGTTCAATAAAATAAGAGTAATCACAAAAGACAAAATTACCCAAAAGTACGGGAATGCACAATATCACTTTTCTAACCCAAAACTATTTAAAAGAAAAAAAAAAATAAAATGCGTATAGTTTTAGTCTCAAAAATCGCACAGAAATACATATTTTTGCACTTAAAAGATTTTTGACTTCGTTCAGTTAATTTTTATATATAGAAGTTTTCTTTTGTGTATTTCTTTGCTTAATTAAAATCTAGAATTTTCACAATGGTGTTATTTGTTTATCATTGCACCAGCTGTCCCTTCTAAAATTTTTTTAATAATAAAAAGAGAAGTTAATAATAGACAGAGGCAGAAAATTTTATAAAAATTTGTGTAAAGGCAAACATACACGTTCAATATTATAGATCAATGTTTTTAAAATCAACCAATCAGAACAAAGTATTTAAAATTAAAATGTTCTGATTGGTTGATTTTTGAAAAATTTATCAATAATATTGAACGTGTATGTCCTACTTAAGGACCCAAAAATATCTGTAAGGGTCTAAAGGTTTTTAAAACTTGTTTAATATTACAACCAGAGCTTTGAAGAATTAATTCTGTTTTGAATGAATTCACTACCAATCGAATTCAATTTTCTCTAGAATTGAATGAATTCCTTTTCTTTAGTAATTCACTGAATTCGTCAAACTGAATGCGTTCATCCAACAATAAATTCAAAGAATTAATTCCATTGCAATAGTTCTCTTTATTAAATCAAATGAATTAATTCACTGGTGAACGCGTTCAATTTTATAAATCGAACGGAAAAAAGTGAATTAATTCCTTACTGAATTAATTCACCACAGAATTCGTTCAATTTCATTTTCGTTCGTTTCGTGCATCGGATTTCTTTAACACTTAATATATATATTAGACCGTACCTCAAAACAAAAGTTCGCCATACACCCTCCAATATGATGTAGTTTTGGAAGGCGATTTCGTTATAGCTTCGGCATTTAAAATCGGATTTTAAAGTGTGATATATCGATTTTTTTGCCTCGAGGAGACCAGTGTTTTGCTATAAAGGAAAAATCCAATTAAAAAAAATTTAAAAAGGCGACCCCTACGTTCGGCAACCAATATATAAAAAAAATTTCGACTGGGTTTAGCGAAAAACTTTCTTAGCTTTAATTTTCTGACATTAGGGTGGTAGCAACTGAGATCTGGTGGGTAACTACTAGAACGGGATACTTGAGGTCAAAATGTCTGATCAAAACACTGGTCTCCTCGAGAGAAAAACATCGATGTATCATACTTTAAGATCCGACTGTAATTACCAAAGATATAAAATAAAAAATTTTTTTTTGAAACCTCCTTGCAAAAATACTTTATATTGTGTACGGCGCACTTTTTTTTTCCTGTAAGGTGGTACGCTCTAATATATATGTAATTTGTTTATTTTTACTAGCGAACGCTTTAAAATTGCTTAGTTGCAAATTTTATTTGTAAATATATGTTTTCTTCTACTGAACGGCAGCAAATAGGCTTTAATTCACTGAAGGTAATTTTATTTTTTTTAATTCACTGAACGTAATTTTATTTTTTTTAATACACTGAACGTAAATTTATTTTTTTTTAATTCACTGAACGAAAATGAAATTGAACGAATTCAGTGGTCCAATTCAGTCATGGTCCTTCGTGTGACTGAAACAGTGACAGTGAACAAAATAAAGGAAAAAAATTAAAATTTGCTCTCCATTAAAATTTAATATATAAAGCAATTTACCCGCTAAAAAATTATATACTTAAATATATAAACTTTAAAACAGTTTTAAAAAATAAGAATACAGTCCACAAAGAAATAAAATAAAAGTTCACTAACCCTAACCACTCTAACCCTCTCCCTCTAACCCGTTTCTTCATGGTTAATTCAGTAAGGAATTAAATCACTTTTTTCCGTTCGATTTATAAAATTGAACGCGTTCACCAGTGAATTAATTCATTTGATTCAATAAAAAGAACTATAGCAATCGAATTAATTCGTAACAAAATAAATCGAACGAAAACAAATATGAAGTAATTCCATTCAATATATGTGACAGCGCATAGAGAAAGGGACCTAAGGGTAAAAAAATCAATTTTTTTTTTGTGGACAACATCTGATCATCGAATGAGACCGATCCCATGCTCTCCTGACCTTAGGTCCCTTTCTATCCTTAGGTCCCTTTCTATTTTGTGCGTCACATATGGTGATTTGTGAATTAATTCATCGAATTTTTAATTCAGAATTGAAAAATTGAATTAAGGAATTAATTCTTCAAAGCTCTGATTACAACTAAGAGTGGTTAATTACCATAAAGTAAAATTTAATTTCTAACCTATTTTCTAAGTTCTAAACTAGGTATATATTTCAATTGTAATTTCATTTCTAGGTGATTTCAATTTTCAAAAATTTCAGTTTTTTGTCAATATTTAAAATTTTCTGCAATCCGTTTGTGATATGGAGTATATTGTTTTACCCATTTTCTGCCAAGCATGGATTCCGTGCGAATTTTCTGACAAAACTTCGTAGAAGGATAGGTAGGCGGGTCTTTATAGATATGTTGGTAAAAAATGGATTATACAATGTAAATACTGTATCTCAAAGTTGTGATACTTGATTTTAACAGTGAAATTATATTTACTTTACTTTTTGGACAAATTTTTGATTTATTTGTTCCTTGTTCGATGTTAGTTTTAAAAGGTCCCAGCAAAAAAACTTGGATGTAATACTTTACAAACTAATTCTTCCACTGCTTCACAAGTATCCAAAAAATCACTTAAGTATTGCTTCTAAGGAGTAATTGCTCTAAAATTGATCCTAAAAAGTGATTTTCGTATCATTTGGCATTTCCAAACAGAGGTAATATTGGTCCCGCCCAATTATTATATTTTTTATTTTTTCTTATACTATTAATTTTTTTTAATATTTATAATTAATTTGTTTAAATGCAATATTTTTTAATTTATAAAAATATGTATATAAAAAAAAAAATGGTGAGAATTTGCTTTTTATGCACCCGTGAAAATAATACTGAAAACAATATTGAATTGGAGTGCACCTTTTACACTTGTTTAATAAGTACTTTTATTGAAGAGAATAAGGAGCAATATCTCAAAGTAACATAGTGGTGTTTTTATGTCACTCAACTTTCATATCAAAGAATAGCTCAGCGGTAGAGCGCTAGACTAGCAAGTTCGATACCCGATGGCGGCAATAAAACACTTTTGTAAGTAGAATAAAAAAAATACATTTTTTTTCCGAAGAATTTTTTTTAACTTTCAATTGGTGAAAAAGAGCTTTTTTGCACTCGTTCAAAAAGTACTAAAAAATGTTGAATTTGGAGTACTCTTCTCCTGTGACAACTCAATGTTAAAATCATTAGTGTTTATGTTAAAAACGAAGTACATCTAGATCATCAATTATAGTGCTTTTTCTACTGCTACGGCATCTCTTTTTTCACTGGGGTTTTATTACAATTTTATAGTTTATCGGAAAGGTTAAATATTAAAAGTAAATTACATCATTATTATTTTGATTTCCAATGGAGTGCGCCATTCCAATATGATCTTAGACTAATTTCAAGCCCGATGGTTCCAACGCGAAATGAAAGTAAACTTCCATAAGATTTTTCATAATTAGCTCGGTTTTTTATTTTATGACCTCTTGAAATATCTGTGTGGCGCGAAAGCCCAAAAATGTTGCACAGTTTTAGAGTGAGGAACTCTCTCGCGTTCACGAATAAGTTAAAGGTCAACTGTTCTTTTCTGATCTTTTATTTTATTCGGAATTATCAAACAAACCACTGACATAACGTAATCTTATACTGATAGAAAAATCCTGAAAAAATAGCAAAAAAGGTACTCAAAATTAGGTATTTAATTAGTAAATCCTTTTTGCTAAATATTAGTAAGATAAGTACAGCAAAAATGCAACTGTTTTAGTAATATTTGAGTTAAATTTCGTTTAATTGAATTGCAAATTTACCTTGCTAATATTGGCTAAAAAAATATTGCTGAATATTAGTAGAAAACGAGTAAAAAGGTTAAAGTCGGGCATGCCGACTATACAATACCCTACACCAGTTTGGTGTATTGTTTGGATCCGAAATTCGAATGGGTTAAAATGGGGCTTATGTCAAAATTTTCTATAATGTGAGTCAGCGCACCAAATTTCATTAAAATATCTTAATATTTGCGACCTGCAGTGTGTAACCAAGCCAATTTTGGGGGGACCCTTATATGGGCACTAGTTCTAAACATGGACCGATGTTCACCAAAATCAATAGGCTTCGTCCTTGGGCCAACATAGGTCTATGTACCAAATTTCATCAAAATATCATAATATTTGCGACCTGCAGCGTATAAACAGTATAATTTTGGTAGGACCCTTATATGGGCATTAGGTCTAAACATAGACCGATGTTCACCAAAATCAATAGGCTGCGTTATTGGGCCAATATAGGTCTGTGTATCAAATTTCATCAAAATATCTTAATATTTGCGACCTGCAGCGTATAAACATTATAATTTTCGTAGGACCCTTATATGGGCACTAGGTCTAAACATGGACCGATGTTTACCAAAATCAATAGGCTGCATTATTGGGCCAATATAGGTCTGTGTACCAAATTTCATCAAAATATCTTAATATTTACGACCTGCAGCATATAAACAGTATAATTTTGGTAGGACCCTTATATGGGCACTAGGTCTAAACATGGACCGATGTTCACCAAAATCAATAGGCTGCGTTATTGGGCCAATATAGGTCTGTGTACCAAATTTCATCAAAATATCTTAATATTTACGACCTGCAGCATATAAACAGTATAATTTTGGTAGGACCCTTATATGGGCACTAGGTCTAAACATGGACCGATGTTCACCAAAATCAATAGGCTGCATTATTGGGCCAATATAGGTCTGTGTACCAAATTTCATCAAAATATCTTAATATTTACGACCTGCAGCATATAAACAGTATAATTTTGGTAGGACCCTTATATGGGCACTAGGTCTAAACATGGACCGATGTTCACCAAAATCAATAGGCTGCGTTATTGGGCCAATATAGGTCTGTGTACCAAATTTCATCAAAATATCTTAATATTTACGACCTGCAGCATATAAACAGTATAATTTTGGTAGGACCCTTATATGGGCACTAGGTCTAAACATGGACCGATGTTCAAAAAAATCAAACATGTTCGTCCTTGGGCCAACATAGGTCTGCGTACCAAATTTCATCAAAATATCTTAATAGGTGCGACCTGTAGAGTGCGCACAAGATTGCATGGACAGACAGACAGACGGACGGACGGACAGACGGACATCGTTAAATCGAAATAAAAAAAAATTCTGAACCGATCGGTATACTATAAGGTGGGTCTACGACCAATATTTTTTGGTGTTACAAACATCAGCACAAACTTATAATACCCTGACCACATAGTGGTGTAGGGTATAAAAACAGTAAAGAAATTGTTATATATTCAAAAGTTAATTTATGTTTAAATTGAAACAGAAATATTTGCTATAAAATAGTAGACCGCTTTCTGCACTGTAGATTTTATTCGCATTTTAGTAGTTTAGTCGACTATTTTCCAGTAAATTTTTGCTGATTTTAACAGGATAAATTCTCATTTTCGATTAACTAAAATATAACTCAAAATTTGTAAATTTAATAGATTTTTTCTTGCTGTTTGTATCATTCTAATCTTTAGCAAACATATTCTGCTGGATTCAGCTTTTTCATAAAAAATTTTTGAAGACTTTTATATTAGTGTATGAACAACTGAAAAAAATTTCTCGAATGAAGGAGTGAACTAGAAGAACATACTAGTTCAAAAATAAAATTGATTGAAATGAACTGTGAAATGTAATAATTCTACACCCTAAAAACTACATAGTTGTTGAACACTATTTTTCAACTATGTCATAGGTTACATAACCCTCACTATGGCATAATGGATATGAAATAGTGAAAGTTAACTACATTTACTTAAAATTTACAAATCAACTATTCGGAAAGTAATTGATGACGAGCATGTAGTTGAAAGCATCGACATTTTAGAAGTGGTTAACTACGTTCATTTTAAAAATGGTTAATAGGAACCACAAAGCTTTACATCCGAATTTTTAGAATAAATTAAGAAACAGAGCCTTTTTTAATATGTTTATTTATATTATTACAATATATAAGTACGAATACAATTGCTTTAATATTTAAATTGATACCTACGATTTTAATGCACTTGCATAAATTTTTCTAGTCGTTTTTTATGGAATGCTGAACCTTCAGTTCGAATTATATATTAATATACAGATTTCCCGACTGGCTTTGAAAGGTATAAATTTGTATTGATCATCTTATTTCGTGCAATCGTATTTCGAATTAACTTCCTAAGAAAATTAAAAATGAATTTCAGTATTACCCAACTAATTTCTAAATCAGAAATAGGAAATTACCACACGAAACTCAACATTAAACAGGAATTAATTTTTATTTGAAAATATCTATAAAAATTTATTTGTTTTTTGATTTAAATTAAAATAAATAAAAATTAATGTTGAAATTTATTTCAAATGTTTTTCAATAAAGTGTTTGTCGGTTTCAGATAATTTGACATGTTATTTACAGGCAGTGTTGCCATATAGCCAGTTTTAACTGTTTTTTGCAGTTTTTTGGGATGCCTAACAGTTTTTTTAAATTCATGGATTTTTTTTACAGTTTTTTGTATTAAATCGGTCAATTTGTTGCATTTTCAATTTTTTTATATTTCTTTTAACTAAAATTTAAGAATTAAAATATAAAAGTGCTTATGCATAATAATTTGAAAACTTTATAACACGATTATAAAATGAATTTTGTATAAAATATTTGTTTTATAAGCCATTTATAAACTTAGAAAGTGGTTATGCATATGACCCAAAAATTACAATAAAACTTTCAAATTGTCAGAAATTAGGTACAAATCGAAACATAAATAAATTTAAAAATACCAATATAATACTACAAAATATGCTTACTGGAAAAACGAAACATTTTTATAACAAATTTCCTCAAAAACTAGCACGGAATGAAATTAGCTAAGCCATATCTGACAAGTCATAGACCCGACGGACATTTTTTAGCCGAACTTTTAAGATCATTTATAAATTTATATTTTTTGAAAAAATTAAAACAATGTCTCATCGAGAAAGGCCAAAATTGATTTTTTATTTTTTTTTTAAATAAATATTTGCCAATTCTGAATAACAATTTCCAATATTTTTTCAATTATGGTCAAGGACAATTCCAAAAACGTAATTTTTTCAAACAAACAATTCCCGACATAACAATACTCAATCAAATGAATATCAATTTTAAAGAATATTTTGAAGTACATCATTGACCAGTAAAGTATTCTATCCTAAGTTAGGGGTTAATCTCGGAAGGGTGATTAGATGAACTTTTTCTAACTTTAAATTTGGGCCTAGGAGACCAAAATTCTTAAAAAAAATAGTTTTATTAGGAGGCTATGCAAAAAGTCGATTACTATAAATGCCAAAGGCAATAAAACTATTAAAATCTCGATATTTTAAAAATTGATACGCTGGGATAATATTTTAGTCCCAGGATACTTCGGGATCCCAGAATTTCTTCTGATTTTTAAAATTTTTTCGAAGAACAGTTTTTCTATAAAGAAACAGTTTTTATTTACAATTTTACTAAAAAAATATATGGTAACACTGTTTACAGGGTAATACAACATTTTTTTTGTAACTCAATCCATAGTTGTTATTGATTATAATAGTCATTTAGAATATTTTTCAATTCAACCACGGATTTTGTTAACTACGTAACTATGGAATTTTAACTGTGTAGTCATTTTTATTCCGATTGTTTGTTCAAAATGTTTTATTTTGTTTGAAAATGTCCGAGTGTCCTCACATTTTTACTCACTACTTCTAATTCTTTTTTACGATAGACTAACACTCAGGCTAGTGCATTGTGTTAGAATTAGGAAAATATAATAGTTTTCGACAATTTTTGATACCAAACTGCTAATAACAAACAATGGGTCATATGAATAAAAATAGCAATTATTTCGAAGTAATTTCTCTGGGCTTAGGAATGGCTTTTAACTCCAAATTTACCAATTGGCGGTAGAATAGTATAAAATGTAAACGAAAATTAAAAAATTAAATTTCTAGTCTAAAAAATCTAGTCTGCTTGGGAGTAGACTAGAAATTAAAGTTTTTAATTTTCGTTTACATTTCATGCTATTCATGGTAAATTTGGAGTTAAAAGACGAAAACTATTAGTAGTAACAATAAAAATTTTGGAAAAAAAATTTTTTTTTTTAAATTTTCACAAAAAATATTTTTTAACCCCTTTTGATTTGGCCATACACTACTTGTTGGACGTTTTTGGACTCGGCAACGCAAGGTTAACGATTTTATGAGCGACGCTTTAGGTATAAAAGACAATATAAAGTCCAACGGAAAATTCTATATTTTTCATCAAAAACTTTAATATTTGATACGTATTTGACATTCAACAAGAATGGGATAGTAGGTAATGCCTAAAAAAGTTTATATTAAATAACATATAAAATCAACAATTGAAATTTCCGCACTCTATTTGAATTGTATGAAACTTGTTATAACTTGGAATACTTTGTATAGCTAAAATTGGTGGTCAATTTGGGGAAAATTATCAAATTTGCTATAGACTTTTTATATATATTTGGGTCTAACTTTTGTATTATTTTAGCTATGTGGCTGGTTGATATATCACTTTAAAGCTTCTGAAAGCGTGCCTGAAGTTGGTCTGCAACTCATTCTTTAATTTGATAATTTCTGATTTATTAAAAAAAAATTAAATTTTTTAGAATTTTTCTACAATTAATTAATTGTTTCTATCCTTTTATAATTGAGGCCATGATTGAGCCACGTGAATAGTTACTATTTTGAAATGAACTTTAACCGTTTATCGTTATCAAAGGTCTAAAGCCATTTTATCTTAATACGCGGTTCGGGATACTTTATCGTAGCCTTTTAATATTTTCGTATTAGTTCTTAGTTTTTTATCAATGACACTGTCAAATATCAGTTTGGTACTCCTTTTGGTTTCTGAGTTATAGTATAGTATTAATAAAAAAACAGTTAGATTTTTCAGCATTTGTATGAAAAAAGACCCAATAAGAGTGCCAGTATAAGATTTCGTAAAGGCAAAAATAAAGTAATGAGGAACAACATAAGCGTGTTCGTTTACTTACTACAAGTTACTACTTTTACTACAGCTGCACAATTTCAATATAAAAAGTAAACAAAACTTTCCAATTGTAGTAAAAGAAGTAAGAATTTCGACTAATCGAATCTAGTTGTCGATATACATATGACGATTTAAATCGCGGATTTCGTTAAATTCAACTTTGAAAATTTTACGAAAAACGTCGCCGGAGTCTGAAAAGTCCTCAAAATTTGATTGAGATGATTACAAGGATTTAACTCAGAGATTACTTTTTAACAACAATACAAAAAGTTAATATTTCCTGAAAAGTTTTGAAATTATTATCATTATTTTTATATTCATTTTATTTATTAGAAGCTGATTTTTTATACTTCAGTTATAAATTTTAACTAAAAACTTCTAATATTTAAAAAATTCTTGTTTTTTAATTATTTTTCCGGAATGTTTCGCAGACCTCCTGGGATACGATTAGGGACGCTCAGGGGTTCGTGATCAATATTCGGAAAACTTTGTAATATTAAATTTTCATATCGGTTTTGGTATAGATGTGGGAGTCAGATGTCGTTATTACAAAAAGAATTACTGGCCAATTTTGCTTTGACGCTACACCAACATTCCGTTTTTGAAAGATAAAACACTTTGCAGGTTGGGAGGAAGTGCAGGATCTAACGCTAGTCAATTACTCGCATGCAATCAAAAATTTAGTATTTCAAAAGAAATTATTTCAGGAACATAACTATATACTCTACGATATTAACATGTATACTCAGGATTTCCGAAAGACAGACTGGAATAAGTTCAATACGAGCCTTTGGAAAGACCTAAACAAGAACTCCACCATATCTTTCCGAATGAAATTTGGAGAATTTCAAGTGAAATTAATTGTGAATTCTATTTGGAATTTGTCAAATTTGATCTTAAATCTGAACAAAAATAACGGTAATTAATTGTTTTCTTACAATATTGAGAAAATTTTAAGAGAAATTTCGATTTTTTATTTCGAAATGAGAAAATTCTAAAATATAGTAGCAATTACCACTTCAAATTTAGAAATTCCATTAGAAGTTCAGTTCTGCAGTTTTAATGAAAAAAATTCAAAATAAAACTTAGTCTTTTTCCTAAAAGCACCGTAAGTGGTTTTTCACGTGGAAAAATTTTACTCGAACTTTAATTTTACTCAAATTTTAATTTAAATTATAAAAATGAACAATTTCTCAATTTTATATCAAGGACACAATCACAATATACAAAAAATGTGATTTTTCCCCAAGAAAAATAATAGTCTTGTACATTAAATTTGCGTGAAAACAATCTCTACTCAGTTTTCTCGTGAAATTCATTGTTGTGGAAAATTATCATTTTTTTATATGGAGGAGTATAACAATTTTTTCACGTGAAATCCGAACAACTACGGTGCTTTACTATCAAACAGTATTTTACTTCTAAAGTCGACTTTATATTTAAACGGCTTTGTTCATTTTGTGTATGAAAATCCTAAAGAAATATTTACATTTTCAAATATTTTAATTGGTTGAAAATAAATTAACCAATCAGAATGCTCCAAAAATAAACTAGGTCAAAGCATACTGCTACCCAAAATTTTAACTAAAGTCAACAAAAATATACATTTGGAAAATTAATTTTTATTTAAAAAATTTTCAATTAAAATTGGAATTTTGTATTAAAAAATGCGAAATTTTAAAATGAAATTTCTTTTTGTCATTTGAAATTAGAAAAATTTCAAACGAAATTGATCTACATACAATTTTGAAAATCTAATTTGAAATTAAGATCTTTTAACTACATTTCTCCACAAACTTTAATTTCAAGCTTCACTCTAAGCAGACGTCTTCCTAAAAAATCCTAATTGTTTATAGTGCACAGTGTCAATCAACTACTTTTACATTAGAAAACAAATAAAAGATTGAACTGATACCAGTCAAAATAGAAAACAAACCAAACAAATTTCCTTAATTAAAAGTTCCAATTTTGTTTCTTTATATTAATACTACGTGATTAAAAAAAAAAAAAACAAAAAAGAGTGTAAACTAAAATAAAAAACAACAATGAACGAGCCACAAGCATAAAAACAATATACAGAATTGACAACAAATCTGCACAAAAAATCTACAATGAACGTCATCAACATGACGGATCATTATACTCCTCCGCTGCCGGCAACAATCAATCTAACAATAATAACAACAACGCGATACCCCCACAAACATCACCAGCAGCCGCTACAGCTACTACATCCAGTTTAAAAGAACCAACTAGTAAAAGATCATTTAGATATGATACGCTATCTGATTCTGAATCCGATCATCACGCACTTCCGACGACTTCTAAAGATACAACCAAGAAAAAAGCAATATCAATTCTCCCTAGAACCGCATCTAAACGAATACAAGAACAACTTAAAAAGAAAACAAACACAGGCAATACAGCCACCAACCCCCCAAAAAAACAAAGAAAAAACAACAAAAAGAAAAGCGATGACCAAATGGACTACTCCTCAAACGATGTCTAATCTGCAAAAATATTCTACAACCATCTTAATTCAAAATATATCAACATTATCATCTCCCATACTTCTAATACTCATTTACATTATTTTGTTTATTTTTTATCTTATTGTTACTTTTCTGGTTGTTGGACGGGACTGCGCTGAGGGCAGCAACAGTGCTAAGAATAGTTTTGTTGATGTTCTGTGCGCAGTTTTGTTCAACAACCAGCAACTGTATATATTTTTCACTAATTCATCCTTTATAAATTCATCAGTCTATAAATATGATTCTACCAAAATTTACTCACTTACATATAATTAAACCTACTGTTTTAGAAACACTAAGTTTTATTTTTTTTAATATTGTTACTTCATTTTCATTGTTTTTATTTCAATATCAGTATTATTCAAACCACAATGTACATATGGCCCTCCAATTTTTTACACCAAATCTTATATTGTACAAAAAATATTATCTCCTCATAAAAAGTTCATTTACAACACAACACACAAGTTTTAGTCATATTTTAACGCACTCTATATGTTTCCACAAATGACACTTAAGGTCATTCAATGGAACATAAATGGATACTTAAACAATTATAATGAACTTCAAATACTTATAAAGAAACATAACCCAAAAATTGTATCACTTCAGGAAACCCACATCCACAACTACCCAAACATTCCCATCCCAATACCAATAAATTTCTCCTTTTATCATAGAAACACATCCACGACACGGTATGGAGGGGTAGCATTATTAGTACACAACTCTCTAAAGCACAGTAAAATGGATTAGCGGATGATTTTGACGCCTTGCGTTTCGAGATAACTTCCATGCTTAAATTTGGCATCACGAACATTTACATTCACCCCAACGAGGACTTTGATGATGATAATTTGGGCAACATGTTTAATGATCCGGGTATTCCCTGTCTTATAACCGGGGATTTTAACAGCTCCCTCATCAACTGGGGCTCACGCATCAGTAACGCAAGGGCACGACTGTCGCCAATTTTATCAATGACGCGGACTATATTTTATTGAATAATGGATCACCTACCCATTTAAATACACACGGCACCTTCTCACACATAGATCTTATATTTTGTTCCTCGTGCATGGCCAACCAAATTGAATGGAAAACGGAGAATAATCTATGTGGAAGTGACCACTTCCCAATAGTTATCTCAATGTTTTCACGTTCGAGTGACTCCACTTTTACCAGGCCCAAATTTCGTACCCAGGAAGCCAACTGGGAAAAATATGCGGAAAATTGTAATTATTTTGATATGTCAAGACCTATAAGTACTAATATTAATAAAGAGAGTGCTAATATCTCTAAGATTATACTCCAATCTGCGAACACAACTATCCCTCAGACAAATCGAAATATCATATACAGGGTGCCTTGGTGGAATAAAAATTTGGAAAGTTTGAAAATGCTGAAAAACAGGGCCTGGCACATATTCAAAAGGAATATGTGCGACGGCAACCTGGTGAATTATAAACGCGCAAACGCTAAATACAAGAGGGAAATCAAAATTTCTAAGAGCAGATCCCTATTCAATTTCACATCTACTATAAATCCTCTGACACCCGTCGAGAGGATATGGAATAATGTTAAATCATTAACCGGCTATAGTGCCAAACAGAAAATCCATTGTGTCACTTCTACTGATGATCCCAGCAGGACTATTATAAGTGGACGTGAGATGGCAAATGAATTTGCTAAATTCTGGTCCGCTAACTCATCGGACGATAATTTCAGCACAACATTTCGCTCTAACAAAAACAGTTTCACTACTGCACCACCAACCACCGTCGCATGCCCTGGGGCAGCGAGGATGGAGTCTACTGTATCTTATATCGAATTAGAATCAGTTCTGGGAAAACTTAGGGGGAAAACACCGGGCATGGAGAGAATCTCCTACCCTATGTTAAAGATGCTACCATATCTAATTAAACATAGAATACTTATGCTTTTTAATGCAATATTTTCCAATTACATTCCCCAGAAATTCAAATGTAGCGTTATCATTCCCATATTAAAACCCGACGCCGATAAGACTGCAGTCAAGTCGTACAGACCCATTTCCCTGAACCCTTGCATATCAAAAGTTTTAGATCGCATTATAGCCAACAGGCTGTGGTGGTTTGTCACAGCTCACAAACTGCTTAACAACTATCAGTTTGGCTTCAAGAGGGGAAAATCTACAATTGATAGCCTGGTCTACACAGACTATTTAATTGCCAATTCCCTCTCTTTGCGAAAGCACGTCACGGTAATATCACTCGATTTTATGCAGGCATTTAATAGAGTGGGCATACACTCTATCTTGGAACAGCTTGTTGAATGGCAAGTTGGGCCCAAAATTTTGAATTATATCTTCAACTTTATGACAAAAAGAAAAATCGTCGTACGTATAGGAAATCAGTATTCTTCTACATTTCCTCTCCATAATGGTATCCCACAGGGATCTCCACTGTCAGTTATTTTGTTTCTTATAGCTTACAATAGGTTATACGGCTTAATATCTATTAATAAGGAAATACACCTTTCAGCCTATGCTGATGACCTTAATTTAATCATAAGATCTGACGAGAAGAATCCGGTTATATCATTGAATCGTCTCTTTGACAATATAGGGAACTGGTGTGAAAACTCTGGGGCGATACTATCTGCAACTAAGTGTAAATATTTACACATATGCCGTAAGATCAATTGCCATTGCAGCGTACAGTTAGGGGATTTCATAATATCTGAGGTTGAGTCACTTAAACTACTCGGATTATATATAAACGGAAAATATAACTGGAAGCACCATATTGATGCTCTTGCATCTTCACTATCTAACCGACTTAAGATTATAAAATACATATCTAATTTTAAACTTAACTGTAGTACGAACACCCTTTTATCCATCACTAAGGCCCTCATTATATCGAAGATCAATTACGGCTTACAGATATACGGCTACGCTTCTAGATCCGCCTTGCGAAAGATCGAATCGATTCTGAACTCTGCTCTTAGATTCGCGACTGGTGCCTTTCGCACTACACCAATTCAAAATTTACTATTTGAATCGAATGTTCTACCCGTTACCACACAGAGAAATACCTTGACCACAAAACTATTTCGAACGATTATATACGATAGTTCTACGCCCTTAAGGCAAGTATCAAAAAATTACTGAAGGCAAAGAGGATACCAAGATTTCCCTCAGTGATTTATCGTACCATACAAAATTGTCGTAAATTGAATATCCCTCTCAAAGCTGTCGCCACGAAAGCTGGAAAATTTCCTGCTTGGGAAATACAAAGGGATTTAATCGACACTAAAATGTCTAAATTTTTAAAACTAAATACCAGCACGTTTCAGTTCCAGTCACTCTTTAACGAAATAAGAGAGACTTTATACGAACACACACTTGTTTATACAGACGGGTCTAAATCCGACTTCGCCGTCACCTATGGCATCACTACAGAAAGTGGTGTCATCATGACATCATATCTACCGTTATACAGCTCCATATTTTTAGCTGAACTGATAGCCTTATATCAGGCGTCAGTATATTTGAAAACCAAACGTGGAAAATTTGCGATTTGCTCCGACTCGCTCTCGGCGATCAAATCGGTTGCGAACATTGGTAACGACAAAGTATACGCCTCTCTTATAAGAGATATATTAATTGAAAGATACCCGAACATATCTCTGTTATGGATACCCGGCCACTGCGGTATTGGCGGTAATGAGTATGCCGACCTAGTCGCCAGGAATGCAGCTGTTTCTCCTGTTTTCGCTACTGAGAATCTTGACAAAAGCGATATTAGTAAATTTGTGTACAATCACTACCGCATTATCGCCAGGAAACGGAATTTTAACGCATCATCCGACTGGTATAGGACAATCAACAACGATCGTAGATCCATCGCGGACTCACTGCCTCCTGACATAAAACGGCTCGACGCAGTGAAATACACAAGACTTCGACTAGGACATACCAGGATAACCCACGGACACTTAGTGAATATAAACGACCCACCTTACTGTCACTGTAGAACAAATACTAATAATATACTTCATATTCTTTCGGAATGTTCCAAACTCAACTTATCACGCTTACAAATATTCAAAAATAGAGACCCCCATACACTTCTTTCCAATCCCACCTCAAACAATATCCACCTAATAACAAAGTTCCTCTTAGAGAATAATTTATACAATAAGATCTAATATTTAATATTTTGCTTATGTTAGACTATTACTACAAAATTAATAATTGTCAGAATACAATTAACCCAATTTAACACTAACATTTAGTCACTCCTCTGAATCTAGTGAGCTGAAGGCCTATGTTGCCATTGCTCGATTAATAATTAACATATAATTTGTAATTATTATGTTAATAAATAAATAACTTTAATTTTTGTATAATCTAAATTATCAGTTTTCTAATGAATTTTTTAAAATATCTATTGAGATTTTTTAAATGAAGACTGGTTAAATGAAAATAAGGAAAAAAATTTGATATTTCATATTATTCTTCTTTTTTCTCTCCTTTTTCCTCCATGCCGCGCATGTCAATACCAACTGTTTTTTTGCTCTCCCAACGCTGGCATATTAGTTGTTTGCCAGTACTAGCTTTTTGGCACAACCAGTAGTTGTCCAGCTGTTATCACTCATTTATGTGTTTAGCGACCAAGTATTATATGTGTCGTTAGCTCAGTGGGTAGAGTAATCGTCTACCAATCTGACGACCTGGGTTCAAATCACGGCAGGACCAAAAAAAATACATATGAACTTTTTTTAAATTTTATTTTGAAAAATATATTTCCAGACCACCTATATATTTGTTTTGCCAGCGTTTTGCCAACGTTCAAAACTTTTGTTCCTCCAGTGCTTTTCCGGCGCTTTTTGAACAGCCTTTCCTTTTGTCTAATGATGTTATCATTTTGGGAATGGGAAAGCACTTTTTGCTAGTACTTGTACCACCTGTTAAAGTACTTTTCCACCGCTTTCCCGTTTGTATTTTTCTGACTGGGTTCACTTTTAGTAAAACACCCGTACTGTACAAAAATTTATAGACAAAAAATATTTCCACACTAAAAAAAATAATCTAGAAACCCGTGATATTATGTTGGAGTTTATTAAAATCCAAGTCATAAAATAAAAAGATAATTTGCGCGTTTTGCTTTTTTTTATTTGCGATTCAATATTTTTGTTTTGATTCGCAAATGTAGAATACATTGAAAGCACCTGCTTTTCGTTCAAGATATAGATTTATTAGAAATATAAATATTTACCCCTAAATTCATAAACGCTTTGTAAAATTATAGGAGATTTATTGAACAAATTTTGTCTGAAAATGACGTTTTGTAAACCTGCTATAACTTTACAAAGCATTTATGAATTGAGGGGTTAATTTGAAATTTTTATTAACACTCTAATGACCAAGGCCGCCAAAAGGCGGTCTTCAGATCTTAAGTAGTTTTTAGCTAAATATAAATTTTTTATAAAAGTAGTTGTATTACAACGATAGAAAACATAATTTGCTACTTTTCTTACCTTCAAACTTTTGTTGTATAACGAACGATTTTCATGCGAGAAGGATGCAAAGTCAAATTTTCGTAAATTTGGAAAAATTAACTCTTTAAAAGAGAAATGAATATTTAAAAATTCACCAAAAATATATTTACGCCCTGGCATACATTACTGATAATAAAGCAACCAGCTGAGACTTTGGTTAAAATTTGTTGATGTTTAGTGCCAAATTCGCCAAAGTTCGCAATTTTCAAAATGCGAAAATCGCTATAATTTTCAGTATATAATTTTATTTTACTGATAGTGTTATTTATAGAAAAAATCAAAACTATTTGCTTATTGGATTTCTTGATTCGTCTCGAACCTTTATTGTGCTATATAGCCTAAATGCAGCGATAAATCAAAATTTTAATGTTTGTGCCATAGTTATTTTTCAATGCCAAACATATGGTACACTTATAAAAAAAGTTAGTACAAAAGTCTGCTAAATGCGTTCTGGCTCAAATGAACTGATTTTTGTCCGTTATTTGGTCTTAAAATTTAGGATTGGTACTAATATTTTTGTAAATCCTATTTAGCATAACATTTATTTTCATCCGTATTTGAACTAACTGTGCATCCTAATTCTTAGTAATTTATGTTTCTTAATTTCACAAATTTTTCAGTTTTCAGTTATTTTAGAAGAATTTTGAACTATTTCTACGGGCTTTTTTTATGAGTGTATAAATATTATCGGTATCAGAAAAAAGAGCATTAGAGGGTTAAAGCCATATGTAGGTATTAAATCAGAATTTATTTCCTACAAACACATTTAAACAAAAATTAATTGATAATTAAATTAATGATAAACACCCAATTTTAATTCACAAATCATATAATAATTAGTATCCGACCGAACAGTTCGGTCAAAAAGTGACATATGGTCGATTTTCTGTTATTTGAAAGCATTTTAGAGATATTTTCCTACTGCTTAAATGTTTGTTGAGCCGATTTAATTCGACTTTAAGTGTCAAATTTAAGGCAAACTCCGTAGTTGAGCTGTAAAGTTAACTGTTCGGCCGCCGAACTTTTTTCGATTTCGCCGAACTTTCTGGGGCCGAACAGTGAATTTGTAGCTTAACTTCGGACTTTTCCTTAAGTTTGACCCTCAAAATGCATTCTAATCAGCCCAACAAACATTGTTCCATAAGCAAAATTTGTCCATAATTAGGGTTTATGTCCCGGGAATTCCCGGGAATCCCGCCCTTTTTTCAATCGCGCAATCCCGGGAATTTTATGCGGGATTTCCCGGGAATTTTTTTTATTCTTTACAGAAGTTTTAGCAGTATACTACAATTTTGGAAGCTTTATTTAAATTTAAAACATTGATTTTTTTAAAATTAATTTAAAAAAATATATTTACAATTAAAAAATCCGATTTTAAATTCAAAAAACAGAATTAGTATTAAAAAAATACTGTTTAGGCCAAGTTTTTTTTTTTGATGTTAGTTGAATTTGGTTTAGGTAAACCGAAAACCACTTTTATCAGCCATTACCAAGTTTCCAACAAAAGTTGTTGTACCTCGGAAAAAAATGTTTCTTTAAAATTATGAGTTTTGTTCAAATAAAGCAATTATACAATATTTCGACATCAATACTTCAGTTCCAAATTTGGAGGTATTTTGGAGTTAGTAATATTTTAGTATTTTTAATTGATATAAATATTTTTTACTTCAAATAATTTTATTTAAATTGATATTCCTTTATTTCAATTGTGTTTTCTTAATTTTATTTATTTTTTTTTAAATTGCATCAAATGCTTTTTTTAGATTATTTTTGATTTGTTAATTTGAAATACAACTATGAAAATTCAATAATTTCTTTTTGAGTAGTTGTGGCATAAAAAGTTTCTAATAAAAAAATAACAGTTGAAGTTAGAAACTATTTAATAATATTTTAGTGTCTGTTTTTAAAAAAGGATTTAGGCGAATATGCCTATAAATTTTTGTGAAAAATACTCTTAAACTTTTTTTAAAAATAATTCTAGACGAATACTTCTGTAAATCTGCATGGAAACAAAATATTTAGAAACATAATATTTTTGATTAGATATTTAAGAAATATTTAAGCAAAAAATCAATTTTTAGTTTTGACTATAAAACTGGCCCTAAGTATCGTTTTATGTCGTAATACATAAAACAGGGCTCAAATATAAAATTTGTGTAAGAAGCAAAAGGAAAAATAAATGGTCTACAATTTTATATTAGAACCGTCTAAAAATATTTTTTTTTATCTCTATAACTTTATTTTAATAAATTTGTTATTTTACCATCCGACACAAGTTTGAACCCATTAACAATTCCAATATAATCTGAAAGAAGGGATGAAAATAAAATACCTCTGTCTTTCACTCTTTCTAAATCAATTGGTTTATCGTTTGAAAAGGGAATTAATATTTAGTTAATACGTATATGTCAAATTGTTTTTTAAAATTAAGACGGCTTTACATACAAATATATTACTTTAATATTAATTCGCGATTTAAACTGTTAAACGAATTGATCTAGAAAAAGTAGTAGATATGGATATTTTATATTTAGAACTTCTTTCAGAATATATTAGGCAGATTTTCTCATGGGTACAACTAAAGGATGGACTTTGTCGGACGGTATTTTAATAGAAATTGAGTTTTTTAAGTACAACATATGTCGGATTTATTTATTTTCTAAGGAGCGGGAATTCCCGGGATCCCGCGAAATTCTAAAAAAATCCCGCTGTCCCGGGAAACGAAAAAGTCCGGGAAAAGAAAAACCCTATCCATAACACAGTACAACAAAATAATAAAAATTTGATGCATCGGGATTGCGACATATAATTTCTAATACACTTTGGGACGCACATCTCGAATATGGCACTAAATTTTAAAGTTAGCTATAGTTTAAGAAATATTTGCAAAAACGTTTTTGTAGGAAAATTCAATTTTTTAAGAAACTTTTTGCAAAAAAATATAAAATTGAAAGTAATAACGCTATTTTTTTGCAACATTTTAAAATAATTCTCTCAGTTTGATAACTGAGAGAATTATCTGAATGATATTAATAATTACCGATGAAATTCGCTAGGCCTCGTCCATTGAAACTTTTTATTAAATTAATGGAATTTTTGATAAAATGTTGTCAAAATATTCATTTTATTTATTAAAAGTTTCATGCACTTAATGAAAAAGCTTCATTAAAACTAAATTAATAAAATATATAAAGCTTTTTCATCAAAATTTAAGAAATTTTACCTTGTGAAGAAAACTATTATTTTACTAAAAAATTTCATTAAAGCTAGTCCAGCAAACTTCTCTTTGTGTGGGTTATATAATCCATTATCAGTTAGTAGTAGGGTTTGGGATTTCCCGGACTTTTTTATTTCCCGGGAAACGGGAATAAAAAATTCCCGGGAAATATTTTTGAACAAAATTGTTAATGAAAACCACCTATATAAGTAATTTTTGTTAAAAAAAAACACTATTTTAGTACAAATTCAGTCTGTGTAGTGAGAATTCAAAGTAAAAATATCATAATGTTGAACATTTGATTTCACATAAATTACTCTAAGCACTGCCAAATGAATTGCATGATTCCAGCGAAAGCACCCACTACTGGACTGTCGGAAACAAACCGTTTCATCACATTTAGCTCATTAGATATGGTGGCCACAATGTTATTTTCCAAAGATAAATAAAACACTCTAGTCTTATTTCTACAATTCTTCTTATTTCATCAGCATTACATCTTCCTGATATATAAACCAACCCCAGGTTATAAAATGAATTATTTCCGTTTATACATATGTTCAGATATGTCTTTTGTGATATTCTTGTCCATTCATCTAAGATTATAGTAAATCTCCTATTGTTAGAAATATTGCCCGATATTTCTTTTATCATGATATCTTTTACACAATTTTTTGGCAATGCCAGGTTTTTATTATAAAAATTTTCTCGAATAAACGAAGATCTAGTTATGGTGCGGATTGACATTCCGTCGATTGCGGCTAATTTGGTTACCATTTCAGAAAATGTTTGCCCTAACATAAAACGTTCAATGCCTATTCAGCTTACACTTTTTCCTCGGGTACTTTGCTAATTTTAGCTGGAACGTTATTCTTGTTGTTGTCTTCTTCAAGAGAAGTTGCACGACCATCAATTTTATTTTTTTTTTGTGAACCAAATTTAGATGTCGGATAATCAAATTTAGATACCTCCGTTAACCATTAGTCTTTTAGGGCAAATATTGCACTGCGCTGCATTGTCCTTGAAGAGACTGGTTAGAGGGAGAGGGTTAATTTTTGGGGTTAGTGTAAATACTTTACTGTGTAAATACTTTACCGCTTAAATAGTGCCTTCCAAATAAAAGTATATACTTTCAATTAAACGTTATAATATATATTTGTTTCCTATTTTATGTTTATAAATGAATTCAAAAACGTTTTTAGGGTTAAGTTAATTTAAAGTTACTATTCTAAGTTTTCACAGTAGCCTATATATTTTAATTAATCTTTGATTAAAACACTTTTCGTAACTTCAATGGCTGGTTGAGGGTTTTCTAATTTTTGTTGCCGTAGCACACACGAGAGGAAAAAAAAGGATATGTTGGGTTGCTTGTTGTAGTTCACGAACTGCTCTTTTTAACCAAACGCAAAAGCCGACAGCTGTTGGGTGTGGTGTGTTTAGCTGCCGCTTTGCGTTTGGTTCGACACTCGAATACTTTGAGGTCAGGGTTGGATAGCCTTCATTGTTCACCGAAGTGAACATCCTCCCGGGCCCGACGAACCTGTGAATAGAAATAAAAAAAAAACAATTATTTTTATCTATTCGGCTGAGGGTTAAGGGTGCAGGGTAAAATGTATTGTATCATAAATACTTGAGTATGATTAGGGGTAACATTAGTGGGAAATAGATCCCATGACCAACCACCCGAGGGACGAATCCTGGGCAATCAGCGATCCTCCGTCGATGTGGATGGTATTCGATTTCAGTATCGACGTGTATAGATCTCCACCAATTTCTAGAGCTACTGGAGTATTCGAGTAAAATTCCGGATCTGCTAAGGAGATACGACAAAACTTGTCCTTAATCGAGGCATCGACGGGTTTCGGGTATGGATGCCTTGGAAGCTAACCACGGACATGCAAATCTCATAGCGAGCAGCGGGTGCTACGTTGGCCTCCAAGATGACCTTAGTGTACACTTTGTCCTCTAGCTTGAAGGGATTTAGTTCACATTCCCGAACACACGAGACCGCTACTCTAGAGGTAGTAAGGCTTGGGTTGAGCAGTGCTCTAGCTAAACGGGTTCCGTCCCCTGAGACAATTTTCACTACAGCAGTAGGGACGAACGTTTTTGCCATCGATGATGGTAGGGCGGTGTTGCCAATGGCCTTGGAGTTTCGTGGCGCTGGGGTTGGAGGCGTGCGTTCTCTTGCAGGCGTTCTTGCCGGACGTTGAGTAGAGAGGTCCCTGAGAATGCGCTTGGGACCGTGAAGCAGAGTGTGATGTTTACCTCCACAGGTTTGACAGCGTATTTTGCTGTTACACTTCCCTATCAAATGGTTCCGTGCCAAGCAATTCACGCAGTAGTGTAATTTCACTGCCGTCTGGAATTTATCTGCTAGGTTCATTCGGTCGAACTTTTTGCAGTTGATCAGACGATGATCCGCTTGACATATACCACAGCCAAAGTGTCGTTTGTATTGAACTCGTCCAGATCGAGAGTTCGTAGTTCTGCGACTCGCTTGGTTGTTATTACGACTTGAATTGTGACGCTGTCCGTAATTTCGATCAGATAGAGTGTGGGAGTGATTTCCTCTACGGTTTCCACGATTATTATTATTGGGGGCCATTTTCCTGCAGAAATATTTAAATTAGCACCTATTATGGAGGGTGAGTATAGGGTAAAGGGTAAGTAGAATATGTGAAAAGAAGATAACAAATGTAACCAATGTAACATTTGAAATTGTATTCATCAATTGCCCGAGAATTCGTGTCTATTATTTTGACACTGCGAAATTATCTAGTTCAGAAATTGGATTGTGTGATCAACTTTTACATATTAAACTTGGGTAAGTAAAATGAGTGTGTTATGTGTAAATTCTATGGGTTAATATACAAGTGGGGGTTAGTAGTTAGACAAGAGGGGATTATCATTTGGTGGGTAAAACTACGACCTTGGTTATTGGCCGAGTTAAGCTTCCTGTGGCGGTGCGCAAGTCTACGACTCTTGTGCGACCATCAGGACCAGGGTACACTTTGGTCACGCGTCCAAGTAACCATTCATTAGCGGGTAAATTGTTCTGTCTAATAACTACAATATCGTCAACTTCAAGTTGCCGTTGAGGGTTTTTCCACTTGTATCTCTTGTGCAGCTCTTTCAGGTATTCATCTTTCCATCTCCTGCAGAAGTAATGGTGTTGAATCCTGAGCTTTTGCCACCTATTCGCCGGAGTGATATTTCCGTCACTTAAGTCTAGTTCAGCTGGGGTTAATAGGGGTGAACCAATCAAAAAATGACCTGGGATTAAAGGGTTAAGAGCTTGCGGATTTTCGTTTGACGGGCTGAGTGGTCTAGAGTTGAGACATCCTTCAATTCGAGCAAGGAGTGTAGCTAATTCTTCGAATGTGTATTTTAGGGTATTAAGCTTTCTCAGGTGAGATTTGAAGCTTTTCACTCCGGCTTCCCACAAACCTCCCATGTGTGGAGTTCCTGGCGGAATAAAATGCCACGTCACGTTTTGGAAACTGCTCATTGCTACAACAGATTCTTTCAATAATCTCATAAATTCCTGCCGCTCTTTCTTCAATAGTTGATTTGCGCCAACGAAGTTTGTCACATTATCGGAGTAAATAGCGGCAGGGCATCCCCGCCTCGAAAAAAATCGTGCAAATGCCGCCATAAAGGCTTGGCTTGCAAAGCATACAAAAACGCATACGTATCCTTTGGTTATCTTACACGTGCGGCCTGAGTAAACCTTTACATCAAATGGTCCAGCAAAATCTATTCCAACGTTATAAAATGGTCGGGTTAATTGGGTGCGTTCCGGGGGTAAAGCCGCCATCAATTGACTTGCCTGACTGTTCTTATATCGAGTACAGGGTGAGCATTTGTTAATAACATAGCTGATAAGATTCTGAAGCTTCGGAATCCAGTATCCTGAACGAATTACTCTCAACCTGACCTGATTTCCCCCATGTAAAGTTATCAAATGAACGTGTAGGGTTAATAATTTTGCAAAGCAACTTGCGTAGGGTAACAAAATCGGGTGTCGTTCATCATAAGATAAGCTATTGGAGCTTGCTAGACGACCATTCGCACGCATAATATTCTTTGAGTCCAAATATGGCGTTAGGGTAAGTAATTGGCTCTTTTTGGGTATAGGGGTTTTCTTCATTAAACAATTATACTCTTCTTTAAAATATTGAGTCTGGCACAATATCACAAGTCTATCTTTGGTTGAATTTATATCTTCAGATTCGAGTAAAATGCTGGGGTGCGCCAACAGGATCCTGATTCTTTCGGCTGGTAAAGTAATTCTACTTCTATCCAGTGTTACCATTTCATGACGACTTACTCCTCTGCGGGTAGTTGTTATTCGATCCAAGAAACGATAGACATATGACATGACTCGAAGAGCTTTCGACCATTTTGAAAATCTACAAGGAATGTCTGGGTTTTCTGTGGCTGTAGGGTTAGTATTCACAGAATTAGCAAAAGCTTGAATGGGTTTCGCTTCAGTTTGAGTTATAAAATTTTGTGTTGTTATTGGCCATTTTGATGGGGATTCTTTCAGCCAGGATGGGCCATTCCACCAAAGAGAATCGTCCTTTAACTCATCCGCATTACATCCTCGGCTCGCGACGTCAGCAGGGTTATCGTGGGACACGACATGGTTCCAATTTTCCACGCCGACCGTTTCCATAATGGTTGCAACTCGATTTGCAACAAATGTGTTCCAGGAATTTGGATGCTTCCTTAACCAAGCCAGGACTATGGATGAATCAGTCCAGAAATAGGTCTGATGTTGGGGTAAATCTAGCTGACCAAGTAAATTGTTTTCCATATTAGCCAACAACACCGCACCACAAAGTTCTAACCTGGGTAATGAAAGAACTTTGATGGGTGCAACTCTCGTTTTAGCGAAGAGTAGTGTTACGGAATTAGGACCGTTTATGGGTGTTACTCGTGCATATAGCACTGCCGAGTAGGCTTTCTCAGAAGCATTTGAAAAGACATGAAACTCAATTCTTGCTGAAGGGGTGTATTGAATCCATCTTGGAATTCTAATCTGATCAATATTATCATAATATTGTAGAAACTTTTGCCATTTAATGAGGGTTAAGGGTTTAAGACATTCATCCCAAGCTGTATTATCCTGCCATATTTGCTGCATTATAATCTTAGCAGAAAGAATAATTGGCGCTAGCCAACCAGCTGGATCAAAAAGTCGCGCAATATCCGACAGGACTTTTCGCTTTGTGTAAGTAGATTTTCCCTCGATGGTAGGTACATTGAAAAAGAATATATCTTCTTTCGCATTCCACCTAATGCCGAGGGTTTTGGCATTATTCGATTCTGGAAGGGTAAGCAGATCGACATCGAGTAAGTGTTCTTTGGGTAGGGTATTTAAAAGTTCAGCGTTGTTCGAAATCCACTTTCTCAGTGGGAACCCCGCAGATTCTAATACTGCTATTGTCTCCTTCTGAGCAAATTTAGCCTCCTTCATGGTATGAGCGCCGGCTAACACATCGTCAACGTACATATGATTTCTCAAAATCTGAGATACGATTGGGTGGGTATTTTGAACTTCATTTGCCAGTTCCAAGAGAGTGCGAATTGCTAGGTAGGGTGCGCAATTGACTCCGAATGTGACCGTATGAAGTTCATAGTCTTTTATGGGTTCGTTGACACTTTTTCGAAACAATATTCGCTGAAAGGGTGTGTGGGTAGTATTCAATAAAATTTGCCGGTACATTTTCGTAATGTCGGCGTTAAAAACAATCTCATAAAATCGCCATTTTAAAATAACTACAACTAAATCCTGTTGTAGTGTAGGACCAGTGTAAAGGCTATCGTTCAAACTATTGCCATTCGATGTTCTGCTTGACGCATTAAAAACAACTCGGACCTTTGTTGTAACTCGGTCAGGTTTTACGATTGCGTGATGGGGTAAATAATAATGACAGTTTGGCGAAATTTCTGGGTTATAGGGTACGGGTTTCATCTGACCTAGGTCCATATATTCCTGATGAACGTTATCGTATTCATTTTTAAGTTCGGGTTTCTTCAATAAATTTTTATCATTTCTAAGATATTGAGCCATAGCAATATGGCGTGAGTTCCCTAACTCAATTTGTGGGGTTCGGAAGGGTAGATTGACCTGATATCGGCCATTGGGTAAACGAATAGTTGTCTTCGAATAATACTCCTCACAACAGGAATCTTCAATAGACTTAATGGGTTTTCTAACAATTTCTTCAATCTCCCAGAACTTGGTAATACACTCGTCAAGTGTAACCGTGCTGAAGTGTGATACTATGGGTTGGGGTTTTTTCAAATCCTCTAGCGGTCCTGTTAATATCCAGCCAAAGTGGGACTCTTGAGCAAGAAATGTCTTAACGACTTTGCTGGCAGTTTTTCTCATGATTTGTGGGTAATAATCGCCGCCAATTAATACATCAACTGGCCGACTTTCGAAAAACCTTTCATCGGCAAGTTGAATATTATTCAACTCCTTTAAAATAACTGGGTTCAAACTTCGAGTGGGTATATTTTTCGCAATGACTTTTAAAACAATTGCTTGAAGCGTCAGCCTGAAATCGTCACATCTGTCCGACCGTAATGTTATGTCACACATTTTATCGGGATTTGCGGAATGACTTTCATTCACTCCTGAGATTTCAGCGCGTATGGGTGTGGTGGGTAACTGCAGTTTCTTTCTGAGGGTATATGAGACAAAAGTGTAGTCTGACGCTGGATCAATTAGCGCTCTAACGGGTATCAGAGAGCCCTGGTATTCAACATTTACCATGGCTGTTCCCACTAGCCTTTTACGGTCATCTAATGTCTCTGAACGCGTACTTATTGCGAAAGACTGCGATGCATTGCGTGAAGTTGATTGTTGGCTTAAATCGTCATGGGTATTTTGGGGTTCTGAATTGGACTTGGGTTTGTATAGGAGAGAATTATGCCGACCTCCACAATGCTTGCATGTGAAAGCACTTCGGCAATCTTTTAACGTATGACCAACAGCCAGACAATTGTAACAGAAGCCGCTCTTTTTAATGAATTCAATTCTTTCGTTTACTCTCATAGAATTGAATGACGAACAATCCCTTAACGTGTGGTTAGCTCTGCATAATTTGCAAACTGAGCCATCGGGTTTGTCTGCTCTGGGTTTCTGGGTAGTAAGAGGGAAGGCTGGCTTGTCGTGTCTAGGGGTTTTTCCAAAACGGGTGTCTTTTTTAGGCTGTTGAGTCACATTGAGAAAAACGCTGCCCTTTCTCTCATACTGGTTTCTATTATCAGTGTTCTGTCTTGGGTGTGAGTTTGGAACAACATTTATCTGTAATTCTTTAGCATCAGTGGCCGCTTCTAGACCTTTATATTCTGATGTTAAAAAACTGTCCAATTCAGTCCAGGATGGAATACAAGTATTATCCGCTAGAGTTCTCTCAAATATTAATAGGGTTTCTTTGGGTAATTTGGAAGTACAAATGTAAATTATAATAGGATCCCAGTGCTCAGTGTCTACTTCTAGAGTACGTAAGACCGCCAGGCAACTATTAATGGACCTTTGCAATTTCCGAATTTGAAAACCGCATGGATTTGTGACTATGGGTAGGGTAAATAGAACTCTCAATTGAGCATTAACCTGCCGGCGCCTATCTTCATATTGGGCAGTAAGTTCTGACCAAGCAATATTAAAACCTTCGTTTGTCAAGGGTGCACCATCCACAATATCTCTAGCTTCTCTGCGGGTTTTCTCTTTGAGTTTGCATAATCTTTCAATGCCACTTAGACGCGGGTTTTTGCCATAAACGGCCATGAACATGTCCCTAAATGAAGCCCAGGCTTTGTATTCACCGTTAAAAATGGGTATGTCACAAGGTGTAACTTTAATTCCGGTAGAATTTGTCGCATTCGCGTCACTTGGGTGGGGTAGCGAGAGCCTTTGATTTGTATGACCTTCGATTGCTTCCTCAATCGAAGTCATGCTAGCCCTATAAAATTGCTTAGCTCCTCTGAAATGCCGCGTGATTTCGGTCATATCAATTCCCTTTGACGCCTCTTTGTTACTCATTTGAGGAGATTCCCGCAGACTATTATATTTAGAGTCGATATTTGACCATATTCCTTCCAATTCAAGCTTGCGAATTTTTAAGGCGGGCAAAGATTGGGTATCCTCGGATGAATTGCGATAATCCTCCTCATAAGCAGGTAGATCCTGTTGAATGCAGATTAGCAAGTTTTTCGCCAAGAGCTTTATATCATTCATTTTGTAATAAAATTGAAATTAACCGACGATAAAATGGGTTAAAAACGTGTGCAAAAGCAATTAATTGCGCGTGTTAATGGGTTACAATGGGTTAAATGCGGGCTCTGGTGCAAAAAAGGGTTAAAAATGGGTTTCGTACGGTTCTGCGATGAAAAACGGGTAAAACCTGATTTTGCGGTGCAACACTGGGTTGATTTTGGGTTAAATATGGGTTTGCTGGGGGTTAAATGTGAGTTACCGGTACAAAATGCGTTAATTACGTAAAATATGAATTTCCGGTAAAAAATGTGTTAAATTTCGGTTATCGGCACAAAAAGGGGTTAATTGTACTTAAAATATATTTTTGCTGTAAAAAGCGGGTTAAATTTGGGTTATAAGCACGAAAAAGGGTTAATTGTGCTTAAAATGTATTTCTGCTGTAAAAAGCGGGTTAAATTTTGGTTATAAGCACAAAAAAGGGTTAATTGTGCTTAAAATGTATTTCTGCTGTAAAAAGCGGGTTAAATTTGGGTTATAAACACAAAAAAGGTTTAATTAAGCCAACACTGTAATACTGCTGTATAAAAAGGGTTAAATTTGGGTTTTCGGCACAATAAGGGTTAAAATTTGGGTTTATGGGTTAAAAACGATTATAAACAAGGTTTACCAAACACTGTTGGCAAAGACACAAAAAAAGATTCTCTGACCAAAAAATTTCCAACAGGGTGTTTTTACACTTGATGATATGCGCTGCACAATGTAAACGGCAGTATCAATTTGTCAGACAAAATTTTTAAAAACCTGAAGAATAACTGGAAAAAGGGTGGGTGGGTGGGTGAAACGAGGTTTTATAATCAAAGTTGTGCTGACTGCTGTGTAAAATGTGTACAAAATTATGGAAATATGGTTTCGAAAATTTCAGTAAGTTGTAAATAATTCAACTTACCGACTCCTTCTGGTTGTAACGTACTTATCACTTTGATGGGTATGTGTGTGTATTTGTTGTCTTTCCTTGTTGATTCGCTTTTGTGCCTATCTTCCCGCTTTATATTAAATGCAATAATTTGGGCTTTTATGTTTTGCAGCAGAATTATTAAACACAAATTTTGTATTGTTTTGGGTAATTTATTCTTCTTGTTTTTTATAGTGCACAGTAACACTTGTATTTTGTTTATTAAAATTTCTGTGCAATATTTGTTACAAAAAATTAATATTTAAAAGTTTAGATCCACTTTAATTAAATTCAATTTAATTAATAGCACTTATTAACAAAATATTTTTCTCCCTTTAGATATAAAAAGAATATTCTTCACAATTGCAATATGCACATCAGCTTTCAAGGGGTTTTATTTGTTTTATAATTTTTCACTGGGTATGGGTATTTCTTCCTCTTCTTTTTCTTTTTATATTTTTGTTATTTTTTATATTTCTTTGGGTATTTTGTGTTTTTTGCTGTGCACTGTCTTGGGTTTTATTTTAACTAAATGTTTTTGTTATTGTTAACTTTAAATTTGTTTTTAAAAAATTGTTTGCACTTTACTAAATTCCCTATTTTTTGCAAAAGGAAACATGAATTTTATTATCGCACATATGAATGTAAACTTTTTTAAAAAAAATTTTTAACATCCACTGCTCTCTCACAATTTTGTGCATGTTTTAGGGGTGGGTTTTGAATTTTATTTCACTGATGATCTTGTTTATTGTTTTTAACTTGTTTTTCAGATTTTATTGTTTTTAACTTGTGCACTGTTCTTCTTTCTTTTAAATATTGTATAGTTTTTATATTTATGTATTTTAATTAGAATTTTTAACTCTTTTTATTTTGTTTGTTCAAGTTTTTAACATGTCATGTATTGGAAAAACAAAAATGGTAATTTTTATTTTAGTTTATGTACTGTGTTGTGTTGTAAATATATATTTATTTTATTTTAAAGGAGAAAACTTTTTTCTTCTTTTTATTTAAATTAATTTGGGATTTTTTGTGAACTGCCACTGTTTCACTCACACGAAGGACCATGAAGAGACGGGTTAGAGGGAGAGGGTTAGTTTTTGGGGTTAGTGTAAATACTTTACCGCGTAAATAGTGCCTTCCAAATAAAAGTATATACTTTCAATTAAACGTTATAATATATATTTGTTTCCTATTTTATGTTTATAAATGAATTCAAAAACGTTTTTAGGGTTAAGTTAATTTAAAGTTACTATTCTAAGTTTTCACAGTAGCCTATATATTTTAATTAATCTTTGATTAAAACACTTTTCGTAACTTCAATAGCTGGTTGAGGGTTTTTTAATTTTTGTTGCCGTAGCACACACGAGAGGAAAAAAAAAGGAGATGTTGGGTCAGTGATGGTATTTCAGAATTTTTGTTTGGTGCCTAAATAATGCCAAAAAAGTGCCAAAAAAGCTTTAAAAGTGCCAAAAAACAAAATTATGCAACATTTAATGTTTCAAAAAAAATGTTCAGCTTTTATTTAAAATATTTATATATTCCCGGGTAAAAATCTTAATATGGTGTCATACATAAGTATATCTTTTTTGATAAATCCCCATATACAACGACATACAACTTGATCCGAAAAATGGGTCATCTACATGTGTCTAATTATATCAAATTAAATATAATTTGATACAGTTTGATCCGAGATTTGTCCATATCCAGGACATCAAATTATATCTAATTTGATATAAAAATATCTGATTTTATAAAATTTTGTCTGATAGTAGGCATACTTTTTATGCATACCAGCTATTAAATTGACATTGAAATGTCTATGGTTTTAACACCCAAAGAAGACCCAAATTTTAAAACATAAAATAAAAATTTATTTGAATACTTTTGTCTTCTAAATCGTACGCATCATTTTTTAATATGATTTTACATGCAAAAACATCACGTGAAAATTATTTGGCTAGGGAGTAATTAACTCTGAATTTGCAGATAACTAATTTTGATGTTATATTAAATTAAATTATATTTTTAGTACGACGACACATACAGTGTTATAAAACTTAGTATCAAATCATATATAATCATATCGATCACTACATATAATTTGATTAGTTTTATATGGCTTATGTAGTTATATATGGAGTCAGATTTGGGGATATGTAATAATATCAATTACCTTACAAAAAATTCGTTGAAAAAATAATATCAGATGTAGTTGTATATAATGAAATGTGTCTTAATGTGACTCCATTCATTGTCAGATGTAGCCCAATCACATGATATATGACAATATATAACTATTTTTACTCGGGTTTAGTTACTTTAAGAATGAAAAGATAAAAAAATAAAAAAGGCGGGCAACTTATCTAAAAAATAACCACAAATATTTTCATATAAATTTTCCATTCTTAACTATAGTAAAGCACTAAACTTACGTTATTTTAAGATAAGTTAGCAGGTCGAAGTCTTTCAAAAAATTTTACATACATATTTTATATATATATATATATATATATATATATATATATATATATATACATATACAGTGACAGATAATACAATCCCAAAAAACCAAAGAACGATACGATAGCGAAATTGCTATCACACTCACAATAACTTTACCGTAAAAGTTCAACAATTGTTTAAAAAGTAAATCAATAAAGTTGTTTCAATTGAATAAGTAGTTAAATTGCAAAGAAATATATATTTTAACTTTTTCCAACAGTCATTCAATAAACAAAATACACAAAATACGGACTTTCGGTAGAAGTTCAAATATTCAATCAAAATTTTCTGTTAAAAACAATCAGTTGTTATAATACGATTAATTTTAAAATAAACGAGAAATCTATTATTTTTACCGACTTTGCCAGTTAATAAATTAACAATTAAAAATAAACCACAAAATACAATTGTTTTGAACGAAAAGTGGGTAGTCCTTTTTTTAACTTCTTTTCAATTGTTTTAATGTACATATTCGGTTGATTTTAAGGAAAAAATATTGTGAGTGCACCTTAAATATCCGAAAACTATATCATATTCCAATAAGATTATAATATCGTTTTCGATAAGGTTTTGTGATAAAGAATTGGTACTTCAAAATATTCATTATTTACAAAACTTCAAACAGTTTTCAGAAACAAATAAAATTTATAAAAACTTGCAATTTTTACTTCGTTTGGCTATTTATACTCTTTTTTATTGGATAATTATAGTTGCAAAATCTAGGAGAGTTTGACTTTTCTTATGAATATGACGATTTCATTATCAATTTTTCATTATGACTTCATTTTATCTCATTTTAAAAGAACTCCGGTTTTGCTATCATATATGATATCATTTTCGATATCGAAATCGTCTGGAATAACAAAAGTGTTTTGATGCTGGACCAGATTTTGGCGATTTTACTATCGTCATTCCAGGGAATTTCGATAGCGAAAACGATATCATAATTTATTGGAAATATGATATCGTTACGAAAGGTACATTTTAGAAGAAAAAGTCTATCGTTTTCGTATCACAAGTGATTATTGTATATGATAATAAATATCACCTAGGTGATATCGTTTCGATATCGTTTGGCTTATTGGGATAGAATCAATTAAAGTTTTTCTAATTTTATCCCCGTTGCTTTTATTTTTAAAGACCAAAATAATGATTTAATTGTCCCCGAAGAACTGGGAGGTGGTCCAGAAAATTATAGATATTTTTATTGTAGCATTTGTTTTTTAATTTTGCTACCCGTTGTGGCTTTTAATGAAAAACCAGCGATATCGACCTTTTATCAAGTTATATAGAAGTTTTCTTAACCTGTGAAAAAATCACTGTAATGTATTGGGTGACAAGTTTAAACCTGCTAATTGATAATGAAGCTTACTTTAATTTTTTGACAGATGTGCTCCAATTGAAACAATAGTCATGTAAGTTGTTGCTAGCAACAAAAAATTACAAATCACGTGTTTGTGAACATTTTTTCTTCAATAAATGCTATGATGGAAATTTCCATCCTCATGCAAAGAAGGGTTAAAAAGTGCCAAAATTCTATGGAGAGTGCCAAGGTGCCACTGAACATTCAATAGTGCCACAAATGGCACTTTTGTGCCACTTTTACCAACAGTGTGTTGGGTTGCTTGTTGTAGTTCACGAACTGCTCTTTTTAACCAAACGCAAAAGCCGACAGCTGTTGGATGTGGTGTGTTTAGCTGCCGCTTTGCGTTTGGTTCGACACTCGAATACTTTGAGGTCAGGGTTGGATAGCCTTCATTGTTCACTGAAGTGAACAGTCCTTTTTTGTGAAGTATTTCCATACTCCTGACATTTTATTCTTTAATATAAAAGAATATATTAGTTTGAAAGCAGGTGTGTTAAAATAAAGTAAACTTACTTGAAAATATCACATTTATTAATGAAAACGTTACTTATAAAATTATTGGAGTATTTTAAATTTAAAGTCGACTTAATTTTTAATCATACGGTTTTGTTCATTTTGTGTATGAAAACCTTACAAAAATTTTGATTGGTTGAAAATAAATTAACCAAACAGAATGCTCCAAAAATAAACCAAGTCAAGGTATACTGCCACCCAATATTTTAACTAAAGTCGACTTTAACCAAAATATACATTTGAAAAATTTAGATAGTAAGGCGATTATTTTTAAAAACAACTTTTTTTTCATATTTCTTTTAAACATGTTACCAAGTTTTTAGGTTTTACTACTTAAATTTTGAATAAGTTATGCGAAAAATCTTTATTAGTTGAAATGTTCCTATTTCCTTGGCAAAGATTTTTTTGTGTGTCAAATAAATTGATTCTCTTTTAAAAGATTTTAGCAATGACATTTTTGTTTTGGTATTTAAAATGTTTTTTATGACTAAAATTAAAAAATTCTATTCCAAACAAAAACAATTTAAAAAATTTAATATTTTTAAAATTTCCCGGGAAAAATCTATTATTTTCCCGGGAATTCCCGCCCCAAACCCTAGTTAGTAGTAACTACACAGAAAAAAAAAAATTAAAATCATGCACAAACAACGTTTACTAAGATAGAAACAGCTTTGAGATCACACAAATTTCAGGTTTTTTTTCTTTTTATATAAAAAATTGTCTGCTTATTTTTAAAATTGGAAAACACATTAACTTAAATAAAAAAGTTAAACTAGAATCATATTTACTTTAATAAGGATAAGTATTATAGCCACCAATTATAAAATTTCGTTTTAAAGTTTCTTACTAAAATAAAATATCCTACTAAGTGATGACTATAACACTGGCCCTAATATTCAGACTTTATTTACAAAGTGTTCGTAAAAAATCAATTGTTAAATAATTTATTGATATAGTAATTGATTTAACTATAATTTTTTCTCTGTGTAGTTACTTTTCTTATTATTTCTTACATTAGATTTAAGATTAGATATTATAATTAAAAAAGTGCGACATTGGTACACTCAAAACATAATCAGTAAAGTCAGCAAAAAATGTTGCTGTGTCAGCAAAAGGAGCGTGCTTGCAATAAAGTTGGTAATTTCAGCAAAAGGTTTGCTGAAAATCAGCGAGCTGGTTTTTACCAAAAAATAATAATTTTCAGCAAAAGTTTTGCTAACACTTAGTCGATTGCAAATGAAAAAAATCCTTGCTAAAATCACTAAACTTTTTGCTGAATATTAGTAGATTGAAAAAAACTCAAAAAACTTGTGGCGAAATTTTACTTAAGTTAATTTATTTGCTGAAAATTTAAATAAGAAATTGTGTAGAGTTTTTTTTCTTTTTTATCATTTCCGTTTCCTGTACTACATCCAGACAAACTGCGACATCTATATCTTGTCTATCTGGTTGTCGTCTACACTGTAAATGCGGTTATCAGCACAATTTTTTTAGCAAAATAAATTAGTAAAACATTAGTACAAAATTAGTTTAGTGCTAAAAAAATATAACTAAAACTTTTGCTGAAAACGGAATTTCAACAAAAAAATTGTTGAAAACTAGTATACTTGATATACAAGACGTTTTACTAACTTTTCAACTAACTTTTTTTTTTGAGTGTATGTCTCATTTATCCCAGAAATGAAAAAATTCTGGGTCATTAGAAACCCTAGATGCAACATAACATATAACCTCAGCTTTTGAATTGAATTATTAAGTACCCGAGTAAAAACAGTTACATATAGTCGTATAAAATGCGATTAAGTTATATCTGTATAAATATACTGTTTCATCCGAAAAATGGCCCGATGTAATTGTATCAGTTTTTATCTAATTGTATTAGATTAGATCTCAACTAATATAATTATACATTATTCAGATGAAATTATATCCAATTTTTGACCTCCCGAGTAAAAAAAATTATATATAATCATATGTGGCATATATTACAATATATAATTAGACATGTGGTTATGTATATCCATATATAATTATATATGACGTTTTTTCCGAAAAATTTTCCTTATATTATGCCATATATAATTTCATCTAATTAGATATCGGCCTTCATAATATTAGATACGGCATATATAATTATATATTACACAACATGGTTGATCTTATTGCATATATAGTTATATATAGAACTATATCTTAATATATATGGTGGCATTTTAGCAATATATAATTATATATGGTATCATTTAAACAATATATAATTATATATGGTGACAGTTAAACTAGATATTATCATATATGGTGCCATTTAAACAATATATGGTCATATATGGTACCTCATAAACAAAATCTTTAATTCAGTTCCAGATATGATAATATATGGTACTATATATAGTGCGATATATATTTATATATGGTGTTACTTAAGCTATATATTATCATATATGGTGCCATTCAAACCATATATTATCATATATGGTATCATTTAAACCATATATTATCATGTATGGTGCAATTTCAACAATATATGCCCATATATGGTACCTCATGAACAATATTTTTAATACAGTTCCACATATGATAATATATGCTACCATATATAGTGCCATATATATTTATATATGGTGTTATTTAAGCAATATATTATCATATATGGTACCATTTAAACCATATATTATCTTATATGGTGCCATTTCAACAATATATGCTCATATATGGTACCTCATGAACAACATTTTTAACACAGTTCCAGATATGATAATATATGCTACTTTATAGTGCCATATATGTTTATATATGCTGTTATTTAAGAAATATATTAACATATTTGGTGCCATTTAAACCATATATTGTCATATGTGGTGCCATTTCAACAATATATGCTCATATATGGTACCTGATGAACGACTTTTTTAATACAGATGCAGATATGATAATATATGCTACCATATATAGTACCATATACTTTGATATATCGTATGATTTAAACAACCCGAGGAAAAATAGTTACATATAGTCATATATGTGATTAAGTTATATCTGTATAAATATACAGTTTCATCCGAAGAATGGCCCGATATATTTTTATCAATTGTTTATCAATTTTTATCTAAATGTATCAGTTTAGATCTGACCTGATTCAATTATGTGTTAATCAGATGAAATTGTATCAGATTTTTGATCTGATACAATTTTATCGGTTTGATCGTAATTGGTTCAATTTTATATAAATAAACAAATTTTGACAATTTTTGTATTTTTTAATGCAAAAATTAAAATAATTGTTAATAAAATATAATTGTATCCGACATTTACCTTATACAATTGTATCAAAGTTTTAAACTGATCTCAGGTCAAAATTGGGATATAACTATATAATTTTGTATACAAATATATCTATTTGGACCTAAACTGATACCATGTAATATAAACCAATAAAATTGTATCAGGTCAAAAATCTGATACAATTTCATCTGATTAACACATAATTTAATCAGGTCAGATCTAAACTGATGCAATTAGATAACAACTGATACAAATAAGAACTGATACAATTTTATCGGGCCATTTTTCGGATCAAATGGTATATGGATGAATCTAAGTTATATATTACCATATAAAGCTCCATATTGGTGCCATTTAAACAATATATTGTCATATATGGTGCCATCATATATGGTAACTCATCAGCAACTACAATATTAACTGTATTTCAGAAGCTATTAATTGTATTTCAGAAATTTTAAATGTATTTTAGAAATTATGGAATGTATTTCAGAAATTTATTAATTGTATTTCAGAAATAATCAAATCTATTTCAGAACTTGTTGATGGTTTATCATAGTTAATAGAGAAAAATTTCTAAATTACATTTCATAATTTCTGAAATACAATTGATAATTTCTGAAATACAGTTTGATAATTTCTGAAATACAGTTGTGAATTTCGGAAATACAATTAATAATTTCTGAAATACAATTGATAAAACTGAAATTCAATTGATTATTTCTGAAACACAATTGATAAATCTTAAAAACAATTGATACAATTGGAAATGGTGTAGAGCGTTAAAAATATGTAAATAAAATATTTTTTAAAAAAAATTCAATTTAATAAAAAAAATATAATTTTATAAAAACATTTATAGAAAATAAAATTATAATTTTATAAAAAGAAGTTCTTTTGAATGGGGGGAAATGTTTTTAGTTGATCTGTTATTTTTAAGTAAATAAATGTTATTTTAGTTTGACTCAAGATCATAAATTAATATCACTTTCTGTTTAAATTATTTTCAAATCAAAGAAAGATGATACAATTTTTACAAGTAAATTACAAAGAATAAAAATGATTGAAAAAATTTCGATAAGACCAGCAAGGAGAATGCGCATTTTTATAAAAAAAAATGCATAGCCGTGAAAGGTATCGAACTCGAGACCTTCTGAGTTTAAACCTTATTTTAACAAAATATTGTAATTTTTATAAAATCAGTGCTCTTCCAGTGTATTATTTTTTGAACTATTGTCAATATCTGTCTGGGATCTTATTTAATCCCAAATAAATAGAGATCTTACGTAGTACCCAAATATAATGCGGGATCTAATTTTAGCTGTCATTTTTTTTGGATAGTTTTAGATGTCAATCTCCAAATATATTGCTGTTTCTAATTCGATCTGCAATTTATGGGATAAATTAAGATCCTACCAAATCCCCAAATATATCACTGGATTTAATTCGATCTGCAATTTATCGGAAAAGTTAAGATCTTACGCAATCCCGAAGTATATTACTGGATCTAATTTTATCTGTAATTTTTTGGATAAATTTAGATCTTACTTAATCCCCAAATATATTGCTGGATCTAATTTGATCTGCCAATTTTCTATTCAATTTATATCCAAGTTTATCCACAAATATATTGCTGGATCTAATTCGATCTGCCATTTTTCAGATAAATTTAGATCTAAGTTAATCCACAAATATATTGCTGGATCTAATTTGATCTCCCATTTTTCAGATCAATTTATATCTAAGTTTATCCACAAATATATTGCTGGATCTAATTCGATCTGCCATTTTTTGGATCAAATTAGATCTAAGTTTATCCCCAAATATATAGCTACATCTAATTCGATCTGCCACTTTTTCGGATCAAATTAGATATACGTTTATCCACAAATATATTGCGGGATCTAATTTGATCTGCCAAAATTGAGATCAAATTAGATCTAAGTTTATCCCCAAATATATAGCTGGATCTAATTTGATCCGCCATTTTTCGGATCAAATTAGATCTAAAAATATCCACAAATATATAGCTGGATCCGCCAATTTTCGGATCAAAATAGATCTAGGTTTATCCCCAAAGATATCACTGGACCTCCCAATTTTGAGATATAACTTGATCTTAGTTTATCCCCATATATACAATGGGATCTAATACGATATGATTGGATACACCCAATTTTGAGATCTAATTGGATCAGCTAGATATTACAGCAGATCTTAAACAATATCAAATTGGATATAATTAGATATTGCGCGAGATCAATTTTTTTTACTCGGGCTGATACAATTTTAGCGGTTTATATCTAATGGTATCTGTTTAGATCGTAGTTGGTACAATTTTATATAAATAAAATATATTTGTATACGACATTTGCCTTATATAATTGTATCAAAGTTTTAAAGCAGATCTAATTGCATCAGGTCAAAATTCAGATATAACTACCCGAGTAAAAAAAATTGATCTCGCGCAATATCTAATTATATCCAATTTGATATTGTTTAAGATCTGCTGTAATATCTAGCTGATCCAATTAGATCTCAAAATTGGGTGTATCCAATCATATCGTATTAGATCCCATTGTATATATGGGGATAAACTAAGATCAAGTTATATCTCAAAATTGGGAGGTCCAGTGATATCTTTGGGGATAAACCTAGATCTAATTTGATCCGAAAATTGGCGGATCCAGCTATATATTTGCGGATATTTTTAGATCTAATTTGATCCGAAAAATGGCGGATCCAATTAGATCCAGCTATATATTTGGGGATAAACTAAGATCTAATTTGATCTCAATTTTGGCAGATCAAATTAGATCCGTCAATATATTTGTGGATAAACGTATATCTGATTTGATCCGAAAAAGTGGCAGATCGAATTAGATCTAGCTATATATTTGGGGATAAACTTAGATCTAATTTGATCCGAAAAATGGCACATCGAATTAGATCCAGCAATATATTTGTGGATAAACTTAGATATAAATTGATCTGAAAAATGGCAGATCAAATTAGATCCAGCAATATATTTGGGGATAAACTTGGATCTAAATTTATCAGAAAAATGGCAGATCGAATTAGATCCAGCAATTTATTTCGGTATTAAAATGGCAGATCGAATTAGAAACAGCAATATATTTGGGGATTGACATCTAAAAGTATCCATAAAAATGACAGATAAAATTAGATGCCGCATTATATTTGGGTACTACGTAAGATCTCCATTTATTTGGGATTAAATAAGATCCCAGACATATATTGACAACTGTTCAAAAAATAATAGACTGGCAGAGCACTGATTGTATAAAAATTACAATATTTTGTTAAAATAAGGTTTAAACTCAGAAGGTAACGAGTTCAATATGCATTTCTTTTACAAAATGAATTTCTTTTTATAAAATTAAATTTTTTTTCTATAAAGTTTTTTATAAAATTATATATTTATTTTTTTATTAAATTGAAATCTTTGAATAAAATAATTTTATTTACATCTTTTTGACGCTCTACACCATTTCCAATTGTATTAATTGTTTTAAGATTTATCAACTGTATTTCAGAAATAATCAATTGAATTTCAGTTTTATCAATTGTGTTTCAGAACTCATCAATTATTTTTCACATTTGTGAATTGTATTTCAGATCTAGTCAATTGAAGTTCAGTTTTATCAATTGTGTTTCAGAAATTATTAATTGTATTTCCGAAATTCACAACTGTATTTCAGAAATTATCAAACTGTATTTCAGAAATTATCAATCGTATTTATGAAATGTATTTGAGAAATTTTTCTCTATTAGCTATGAAATTCTGAAATAGATTTCATTATTTCTGGACACAACTAAATAAATAAATAATTAAATTTTCGTAATATTGTAGTTTCTGAAGTGCAAATAATATTTTGTGATATACAATTAAAATTTTCTAAAATACATTTAATAATTTCTGGAATACCTTTTTTCGATGCTTATAAGTTAGCTCGAAATGCTTTTATCATTCTTTAATTTGTAGCTATCACACATCTACAACAAGTCTCGTTAGATTAGAGTGTAGAGGTCTTGGCTGACAATCTGGTGGACTGGGTTAAATTTCATGTTTTTAAAAGCAAATATTAAAAAAGTTTTCTCAATTTTTTGAAAAATGTTTTTTGAAATCTATTTTTTTGCCAAGATAGTTAATGCAACGTTCTGCCAACGCATAACCGACCATCGCCAACGGTTTGCCAGCATTGTGCCGATTATATTTTTCTGTCTGGGATGTTAAACTTAAACCTATTGTATATTAACATTAATTAACACTATATTTTTATTTTTAGGAAATACATTTTTATTTTATTATAAGTTAACATTAAATTAAATTTTAGATAATGGCACCAATTTGTAGTTGTAATTATTATATATTAAATCGTATATTCATAAACATTCTATACAGTTAGACGAGGTTTATGGAACTATTTAACTTTATAAAGTGTTTATAAATTATAACTTAAATGTACATATATATATGTTAAATGTACGTGAACAAATTGTTGATATGGACCCACAAATTGTATCTCAACTGATATTGGAATTATTGTACCATTACCATACATCAATATATATTGAATGATATACATATATTACAATATATGACACTGTATTATAAATATTGTTAATGAAGTAACATATCTGATAATATTTTTTATAGCGCCATACAGTTTTACATTATTCAAATTAAACCATATATGGAATTGTATTCAAGATGTTGATGTGGTAACAAATTTGACCATATATTGTTTAAATTGTGCCATATATGACAATATATTGTTTAAATGATACCATATATGTCTATATATTAATATTGTTTAAATGACACCATATATCAATATATATGGGACTATATATGGTAGCATATATTATCATATCTGCATCTGTATTTAAAATGTCGTTTATCAGGTACCATATATGAACATATATTGTTGAAATGGCACCATATATGACAATATATGGTTTAAATGGCACCATATATGGTAATATATTTCTTAAATAACACCATATATAAATATATATGGCACTATATATGGTAGCATATATTATCATATTTGGAACTGTATTAAAAATATTGTTCATGAGGTACCATATATGGGCATATATTGTTGAAATTGCACCATATATGATAATATATGGTTTAAATGGTACCATATATGATAATATATGGTTTGAATGGCACCATATATGATAATATATGGTTTGAATGGCACCATATATGATAATATATAGCTTAAATAACACCATATATAAATATATATCGCACTATATATAGTACCATATATTATCATATCTGGAACTGAATTAAAGATTTGGTTTATGAGGTACCATATATGACCATATATTGTTTAAATGGCACCATATATGATAATATCTAGTTTAACTGTCACCATATATAATTATATATTGTTTAAATGATACCATATATAATTATATATTGCTAAAATGCCACCATATATATTAAGATATAGTTCTATATATAACTATATATGCAATAAGATCAACCATGTTATGTAATATATAATTATATATGCCATATCTAATATTATGAAGGCCGATATCTAATTAGATGAAATTATATATGGCATAATATAAGGAAAATTTTTCGGAAAAAACCTCATATATAATTATATATGGATATACATAACCACATGTCTAATTATATATTGTAATATATGCCACATATGATTATATATAATTTTTTTTACTCGGGTATATAAGTTTGTGTAGTAATGTATCAATTTGGATCTAATCTAATACCATGCGACATAAACCCATAAAATTGTATCAGGTCAAAAATCAGATAAAATTTCATATGCTTAATATATAATCTAATCAGTTAAGATCTAAACTGATACAATTAGATAAAAAGTGATAACCAACTGACACAATTATATCGGGCCATTTTTCGGATGAAATGGTATATGGATCACATTAAGTTATACATTACCATATAAAGCTCCATATTAATTTTTTTTAATAGTAGGGTAATATAAAATAATAACGTGACTGACTGACTGACTGACAACAACAACAACATCAACATCGCCCAGCCCAAACCGCTGAAGCTAGGAAGTTGAAATTTGGTATGTAGGTTCCTCTTTCGGCATAGACGTCCGCTAAGACGGGATTTTTGGAAATTCCTACCGGAACGGGCAAAAAGGGGAAAAGTCTCCCCCTTGGCGGCCTGCCAAAACCCCTTCGGCTAGAAAGCTGAAATTTAAGATATATGTTCCTTGGAGTATGGGCTAACTTTTTTGGAAAGTACTTTCTGGAATTTTGGACAGGGACGTTGTAAAAATGGGGGTTAAAAAGGGGAAAAAGGCCCCCCTTGACGGCCTGCCCAAACCGCTGGAGGTAGGAAGTTGAAATTTGGTATAAAGGTTCCTCCACTATCGTAAACATCCACCAAGACGGGAGTTTTGGAAATTTTTACAGGGACGGGCAAAAAGGGGAAAAAGTCTCCCCCTTGACGGCCTGCTCAAACTGCTGGAGCTATGAAGTTGAAATTTGGTATGTAGGTTCCTCGACCGGTGTAGACGTCCGTTGAGACGGCATTTTTGGAAATTCTTATCGGGAGGGGCAAAAAGGGGACAAAAAAAGTATCTTTTTCCAAAAAAGTATCTTTTCCCAAAAAAAGTACCTACCTTTTTCCAAAAAAAGTACCTTTTTCCAAAAAAAAGTCCTTTTTTCCAAAAAAAGTACGTTTTTCCAAAAAAAGGATGTTCTTCCAAAAAAAGTACGTTTTTTCAAAAAAAGTACCTTTTTCCAAAAAAAAGGACCTTTTTCCAAAAAAAGTACGTTTTTCCAAAAAAAAGTACCTTTTTCCAAAAAAAAGTACCTTTTTCCAAAAAAAGTACCTTTTTCCAAAAAAATTCCTTTTTCCAAAAAAAGTACCTTTTTCCAAAAAAAGTACCTTTTTCCAAAAAAAGTACCTTTTCCCAAAAAAATACCTTTTTCCAAAAAAGTACCTTTTTCCAAAAAAAGTACCTTTTTCCAAAAACACTACGTTCTTCCAAAAAAGTACGTTTTTCCAAAAAAAGTACCTTTTTCCAAAATAAGTACGTTTTTCCAAAAAAAGTACCTTTTTCCAAAAAACGTACCTTTTTCCAAAAAACGTACCTTTTTCCAAAAAACGTACCTTTTTCCAATAAAAGTACCTTTTTCCAAAAAAAGTACCTTTTTCCAAAAAAAATTCCTTTTTCCAAAAAAAATACCTTTTTCCAAAAAAAAAGTACCTTTTTCAAAAAAAAAGTACCTTTTTCCAAAAAATGTACCTTGTCCAAAAAAAAGTACCTTTTCCAAAAAAAGTAACTTTTCCCAAAAAAACATAAATTTTTCCAAAAAAATACCTTTTTCAAGAAAAGTACCTTTTTCCAAAAAAAGTACTTTTTTCCAAAAAAGTACGTTTTTCCAAAAAAGTACCTTCTTCCAAAAAAGTACGTTTTTCCAAAAAAAGTACGTTTTTACAAAAAAAGGACCTTTTTCCAAAAAAAAGTACCTTTTTCCAAAAAAAGGACCTTTTTCCAAAAAAAGTACCTTTTTCCAAAAAAAGAACCTTTTCCCAAAAAAATACCTTTTTCCAAAAAAAGTACCTTTTTCCAAAAAAAGTACCTTTTTCCAAAAAAAGTACCTTTTTCCAAAAAAAGTACCTTTTTCCAAAAACAGTACGTTTTTCCAAAAAAGTACGTTTTTCCAAAAAAAAGTACCTTTTTCCAAAAAAAGTACGTTTTTCCAAAAAAAGTACCTTTTTCCAAAAAACGTATGTACCTTTTTCCAAAAAACGTACCTTTTTCCAAAAAACGTACCTTTTTCCAAAAAAAAGTACCTTTTTCCAAAAAAAATTACTTTTTCCAAAAAAAATACTTTTTTCCAAAAAAAAGTACCTTTTTCAAAAAAAAAGTACCTTTTTCAAAAAAGTACCTTTTTCCAAAAAATGTACTTTTTTCTAAAAAAATTTACCTTTTCCAAAAAAAAGCACCTTTCCAAAAAAAGTAACTTTTCCCAAAAAAACATAAATTTTTCCAAAAAATACCTTTTTCAAAAAAAGTACCTTTTCCAAAAAAAAGTACCTTTTTCTAAAAAAAATTTTCCTTTTCCAAAAGAAGTACCTTTTCCAAAAAAAGTACCTTTTTCCAAAAAACATACATTTTTCCAAAAAAAAATACATTTTTCCAAAAAAAAATACCTTTTTAAAAAAAAATACCTTTTCTAAAAAAAGTACAAATAAAGTACTTTGTAAAAACAAAGTATCTTTTTCCAAAAAACTTCGTTTTTCCAAAAAGTACCATTTAAAATAATATATGTATAATTTCAAAAAAACTACTTTTTTTCCTCCCCCCACGGATATCTCCACTAAAACAAGGTTTCTTGATATTCGGCATAGACGTGCGCTAAGACGGGATTTTTGGAAATTCCTACCGGAACGGGCAAAAAGGGGAAAAGTCTCCCAATAAACAGTCTCACAAATTGGAAAAGTGCCTGCCCAAACCCCTGGAGGTAAGAAGTTGAAATTTGGTAGTAGACATCGACTAATTCCCTATAGGATATCCCAAAAGCAAATTCAGAATGTGAGTTCTTCCTTCTGTGTAGGCGTCCGCTTAGACGGAATTTTTGAAATTCCTATCGGGAGGGGAAATAAGGGGAAAAGTCTCCTCCTTGACGGCCTGCCCAATCCCTTTTGGCCAACCTAAAATTTTAAATATGTGTTCCTTGGAGTAGGACTAACTCCCCGGTAACGTAATTTTTCTATTTTGGAACAGCAACATAGTAAAAATGGTGGTTGAAAGGGAAAAATGTCCCCACCAACGGCCTGCCCAAACCGCTTAGGCAATGCAGTTGAAATTTGGTATGAATGTTCCTCATCCATCGCAGATAGCCGCGTAGATGGAATTTTTGTAAATTCCTAAAGGGAGGGGCAAAAAGAAGAAAAGCCTCACCTTGGGGGCCTGTAAAAACCCCTTCGGCTAGAAACCTGAAACTTAAAATGTGGATCCCTGGAGTAAGGGCTAACTTATTAGAAAGATACTTTTTTGAATTTTGGACAGGGTTGTTATAAAATGGGGGCTCAAAAAGGGAAAGTTGCCCCTTAACGACCTGTCCAAACTGCTGGAACTAGGAAGCTGAAATTCGGTACTTTGGTTCCTCTTCCAGCCTAATTCCAACCGGGAGGGATAAAAAAAGAAAAAGTGTCCCCCTTGACAGCCTGCTCAAACTGCTGGAACTAGGAAGCTGAAATTCCCTGTCGATGGATTTTCGGAAATTCCTACCGAGAGGGGCACAAATAGTAAAAGTTGGCTAGAAACCTGAAATGTAAAACATATGTTACTTGGAGTATGGGCTCACTTACCGGGAAGGTGCTTTTTGGACAAGGACATTGCAAAAATGGGGATTAGTGAAGCGAAAAGTGCCGCTTAAAGGCCTGCCCAAACCGCTGGAGTTAGGAAGTTGAAATTTGGTATTAAAGTTCCTCCTCTATTGTAGACATCCGCTAAGATGAGATTTTTGAAAATTTCCACAGGTAGGGTCGCAGCCCCCCCCCCCTAAACTTTAAGGCACGCTAACAACGTAGCGGGCTGCGCCCGCTAGTTAAGTATATAATTGTATTTAAATCCACATACATTTTGTTCGATTCGAGATAGTAAATAATTTAATCTAAAATATACTTGGGTCACATTTAATTTTATCTTCAACTAGATATAATTTGATCAAGTATATGTATTTGTATATGGCATATAAAATGATATAAGAGAAAAGATATTTTAAGATATGATTATATGTATAAGGTAACGAATAGGAAAATATTTAAAATCGAAATTGCAGGTAAACTCATATTTAATTTTATACGTTGTTATTCACTCTCTAATATGAATAGATACAATTGGATTGGACAATTGGATCAAATCTAATCGTTTTTTCACGGGATATTAAGCTTGTTCGTTTACTTACTACAAGTTACTACTTTTGCTACAGCTGGAAAAATCCAATACAAAAAGTAAACAAAACTTTCCAATTGTATGTAATTGTAATAAAAATCTACATATTTTTAACAACAAATTTCGAAAATATAATTTTTTTTTAAGTTTTGGTTATTAATGGCTAGGAATTTTCCGACCAAACTTCGTGAAAATGTAGATCTATGACCAAGAAATATTGTTTATTACTTTTATGACTTTGCAGCGCCCCCTAGCGGAGATATTTGGAATCAAATTTCAAACATTAACATGCTGCCAACTCCGAGCGGGTTAAAATTTTTTTAAAATTTTATTTTTATATTTTTCCTATTATTAATCTCTACATAAAACCTTTTGAGTTTTTGAATTTTATTCATCACACAATTTTTGAGACTAAACTTTAGCCTTTTTTGAACTTTTAAATTTTAACACATTCTCAGCAGCGTTGATGATCACAAGACAAATCGCACTCTACTGCTCTCATGTTGTTTTGAAATTTCACAGCCTGCATAAAATTTTAATTAGAACAAAATAACGAACCGATAACAGTAAATGAATAGCGCTTTGGTTAAAATTCAAATCAGTGACGAGTTGATGAAGTCGACGTACATTATAATGTACGCCACTCGCCAAAGGGTTAAAATAAGCTAATGAAGAAGTAATTTCGCACTTTTCTATTACAAAACCTATTATTTTGACAAGGGCATGCCCATTAGACCGTACCTCAAAAAAAAGTTCGCCTTACACCCTCCGATATAAGATATTTTTACAAGGCAATTTAAAAAAAAATTTTTTTTTGCGACCCCTACCGCCTTTTTCCGTTTTTCGTCAGCTTCGGCATTAAAAGTTGGATTTTAAAGTGTGATATATCTATTTTTTTGCCTCGAGGAGACCAGTATTTTGCTATAAAGAAAAAATCCGATGAAAAAAAATTTAAAAAGGCTACCCCTACGTTCGACAACCAATATATGAAAAAATGTTCTACTGGGTTTATCGAAAAACTTCCTTAGCAAAAGTTTAATGATTTTTTACGAGCTTTAATTTTCTGACATTAGGGTTGTACATTAGGGTGGTAGCAACTGAGATGTGGTAGGTAACTACTAGAACGGGATACTTGAGGTCAATGGCCCTTATAGCAATGTAATATGTAATATGCCGACCCCTACGTTCGGCAAAAAAAACAAAAATTTTTTTGAAACCTCCTTGCAAAAATACTTCATATTGGAGGGTGTACGGCGCACTTTTTTTTGGCCTGTAAGGTGGTACGCTCTAATGCCCATCTCTGTAAGTCCCCAGTCAGAAAAATACAAAGCGATGGCAAAGAACTTTAACGGGTTGTACAAGTACTGGCAAAAAGTGCTTTCCTATTCCCAAAATGTTAACAAAAGGACCGGCTGTTCAAAAAGCGCCGGAAAAGCACTGGAGAAACAAAATTTTTGAAAATTGTCAAAACGCTGGCAAAACTAATAAATAGGTGGCCTGGAAATATATTTACCAAAATAAAATTGATTTCACAAAACAAAAAAATTATGAATTTAAAAAAAATTAAAAAAAAAAATTTTTTTGCTTGCAACCGGATTTGAAGTCGGAACGTTCTGACTACAAACCTTTTTTAACGAAGCGTCATAATTTGTATAAAACTATTGCTCTATCAGTGAATTGACTTTTGTATCGCTGGCAATTTATGACTATGTAGCACTGGATAACCACTGGTTGCAAACCTTGGCATAACACTCTAAACCCATCTTTGCCGGTAGTTTTTTTATAAATTACCGAAATTTTTGTAAAATAAATACGGGGAAAACGCTTTTTGCAAACGCTGGCAAAGCTTCCCAAACGAGTGTTCTGCCAGTCATTAATTTTCAACACCGTGGTTACCCAGTGGTATGCCAGTGCTTGATTTTTTGTATCACTGGCGATTTCTAACTGGAGCTTTACCTAGTAAGATGTTATTCTGAACTTACAGGTAATGAGTTTTCAAACACATTTTGTTTAAATTTTATTTTCTAAAGCGAATATTAATTTGAAATTCACAAATTTTTGACAAAAAATTTACCCTTCAATTCATAAATACTTTGTAAAGTTGTAGCAGGTTTACAAAACGTCATTTTCATACAAAATTTGTTCAATAAACCTCCTATAATTTTACAAAGCGTTTATGAATTTATGGGTTAATTTATAAAATATTAAAGAAAAACGTATTATTTATACCAATAAAACACCCAAACCTCTGAATTTCGTATCCAAAGTAATGCAAGGGTAAGGTGTAAGGGTAAAAAGTAATGCAATGGTAAGGATGATGTATTACCAGTAGGGTTTGGGGTTCCCAAATCCTGGGAAATCCCAGGAAAAGTTTGCCGGGAATTCCCGGGAAAATAATATATTTTTCCCGGGAAAACGGGAAATTTAAAAAATATTAAATTTTTTAAATTGTTTTTGTTTGGAATAGGATTTTTAATATTACCCGAGTAAAAAAAATTATATATAATCATATGTGGCATATATTACAATATATAATTAGACATGTCGTTATGTATATCCATATATAATTATATATGACGTCTTTCTCCAAAATTTTTATTTATATTATGCCATATATAATTTCATCTAATTACATATCGGCCTTTATAATATTAGATATGGTATATATGATTATATATTACATAGCATGGCTGATCTTATTGCATATATAGTTGTATATAGAGCTATATCTTAATATATATGGCGGCATTTTAGGAATATATAATTATATACGGTATCATTTAAACAATATATAACTATATATGGTGCCAGTTAAACTATATATTATCATATATGGTGTCATTTAAACAATATATGGTCATATATGGTACCTCATGAACAAAATCTTTAAAACAGTTGCAGATATGATAATATATGCTACTAAATATAGTACCATATATATTTATATAAGGTGTTATTTAAGCAATATGGTGCCATTTAATTAAAATAATGGAATAATTAATTAAAAATAATGGAAAAAATGAGAAAAATTAAATATAATTATTATGATCGCGACATATCAAATCTAATATATTTTTAGGTGTACATTACGAATATGAAATCAAAATTGAAATCGGAGTCGCGGATTTCGCGAAATTTTAAAATTTCATACAAAAAAGGATCAACTTCGATCAGGATGTTTTCTTATATTTACCAAAATGAAAATTTCGTTTTTGCATTAATATATATCTTGTAAATGTCCTATTATGTGGGATAGGGTTTTTGGTAGCAATAAAATTATAGCAATCTAAATAATAGCGAAATATTAAAAAATGTAAAATTTTAACTTAATTTGCAAGGATAACAGACCTTTTTAAAATTAAAATCAGTGTTATATATAATGAAGGTCCTTGGTAAGTAAATTGCAAAAGTATAACAAATTGGATTTTTCGATAACACCGTTTACAGGTAATTGGGAAAATATCTCAAAAAACTTGAGTTTTTTTGAATTTTCAAAAACCGCGAATAATTCATAAACCACAAATTTTTTTTAAGTTTCGATTGCTGATTCATAATCTGCGTTAAAATAAAGATCAGATTTGATAAATTTGCGCATACAAGGCAAAAACAAGTTGAATTTTTAATTACATATTTTCGGAAAATTTCGAAAATTTGACTAAAATATGTATTTTTTTGTATAAATTTAAAAAAAAAACCGCGAATTACTTAAAAGTTACTTAATTTTTTTTTGTTTTGATTTCAAATTCCTTATATTCACATTAATTAAGACCAGATTTAAAAAACATTGTTAAATAATAGCGTACAGGTAAAGAAATAATTAAATTTAAAGTAAACCCTACTTTTTGTATAAATTGCTCTAAATTATAATTCTTAAAAGACAACTTTTTGTGCTACCTCTAAATAACAGCGGATATAGCTGAAACTTGGCACAGAGAGTTTTTAGACATTAAGGAATAGGGGCAATATTGTGGAGATCGGGAATTCCAACTTTCATGTTTTTTTGGACCACTCTAATGGTCATATATGGTACCTTATGAACAACATTTTTAATACAGTTCCAGATATGATAATATATGCTACCATATATAGTACCATATACTTTGATATATCGTATCATTTAAACAACCCGAGTAAAAATAGTTATTTATAGTCATATATGTGATTAATTTATATCTGTATAAATATACAGTTTCATCCGAAGAATGGCCCGATATATTTTTATCAATTGTTTATCAATTTTTATCTAAATGTATCAGTTTAGATCTGACCTGATTAAATTATGTGTTAATCAGATGAAATTGTATCAGATTTTTGACCTGATACAATTTTATCGGTTTGATCGCAATTGGTTCATATTTATATAAATAAAATATAATTGTATCCGACATTTACCTTATACAATTGTATCAAAGTTTTAAACTGATATCAGGTCAAAATTGGGATATAACTATATAATTTTGTATACAAATATATCTATTTGCACCTAAACTGATACCATGTGATATAAACCAATTGTATCAGGTCAAAAATCAGATACAATTTCATGTGATTAACACATAATTTAATCAGGTCAGATATAAACTGATGCAATTAGATAAAAACTGATAAACAACTGATACAATTTTATCGGGCCATTTTTCGGATCAAATGGTACATGGATGCCTCTAAGTTATATATTACCATATAAAGCTCCATATTGTTTTTTTTTAATAGGGAACATACCATATATGGTGCCATTTAAACAATATATTGTCATATATGTATGGTGCCATTTAAACAATATATGGTCATATGGTAACTTATCAGCAACTACAATATTAACTGTATTTCAGAAGCTATTAATTGTATTTCAGAAATTTTAAATGTATTTCAGAAATTTTAAATGTGTTTCAGAAATAATCAAATCTATTTCAGAACTTGTTGATTGCTTATCATAGTTAATACCCGAGTAAAAAAGTTCATATATAACAATATATTTTTTAATACAAAAATACACATTAACATATAGTAATATAAAATGGTTTTGCATACATATGTATTCATATATTATAATATCTTTTAAATAAAGGGTGGTTAAATTTTAAGGGCCGATGTTGAATGTGAACCACACCTAAACGTCAAGTTTTTTTCTGCATTTCATTTGACATTTCTCAATTTCAGACTAACTCAATTTGAACCATGGAAAGATACACAATCGAGCAACACGTTAAAGTTATTCAGGCTTATTATGAAAATGGGCGTTCAAATCAAAATGCATTTCGTGCACTTCGTGATTTCTTTGGTCAGCATAATCGACCAAATGTGTCCACAATCGGGAGAATTGTGCACAAATTTCAGCAAATCGGGTATGTAGGAAATGTGAAAACACCTGTTTTTTGTGTTTGGTGCGGTTTATGGGCTGGCGGCGTCATCGGGCAGTACTTCTTCGAAAATAAGGTTGACCAAGCAGTTACCGTGAATGGTGTTCGCTATAACGGACTTCTTTTGGCCAGAAATTGAGAATGTGGACCTGGACGATATGTGGTTTCAACAGGATGGTGCCACTTGCCACACAGCCAACGAAACAATGGCTCTTTTGCGCGAGAAATTCAATGGCCGTGTTATTTCACGTGGTGGCGATGTCAATTGGCCGCCAAGATCATGTGATTTGACACCGTTGGACTTCTTTCTTTGGGGTTATTTGAAAGAAAAGGTGTACGTCGATAAGCCAGCAACAATTCAAGAGCTAAAGGATGAGATAATTCGGCACATTAACGGCATAGAACCTCAATTATGCCTCAGCGTCATCGAAAATTTGGACCATCGGATTGAGGTGTGCCGCCGAGGTCGCGGCGGCCATTTGGCAAATATTTTGTTCCATAATTGAACCATACCAATATTATCTTATAAAAAGAAATGACAATAATTTCCTAAATAATTTGTGTTTTATTCAAAATCAACATCGGCCCTTAAAATTTAACCACCCTTTATTTCCCGAAATTTTCTTATGTATAACCATATAAAATCATATACCAAAAAATGTGTTACTGTTAATGATACACATAACTATATATAATCAGATATGGTTGATCGCATAAATTGAGGTTTAATATACAATAAGATATAACCCAATAAATAATCACATATAAACCCAAATCGAAGAAATTTTCTAATTCATTTTAGATATAATTTAATATAAACCCCAGTGTAGAAACGGTAATGACATATCATTATTTTTTGGACTACCAGTAATGACACCTACTTACCTTCTGTATTATTTTAAAACATATAATAATAAGTTACTGATAATGACTTATTTTTATCATTATTTCAAATAGAAAATCATTTTTTAGATTTTTTTTGGAAATTTTTTGAAATCTATTTTTAGACTCAATATTTTTTCAACACTGGTAAGGACATATGTAACCACATATTTTTGGATTTTTTGTATGTTGGCGAGTAAGCTTACTTGTGTGCAGCAGGTCAATTATGTTTTTATCTATTAAATATTACTTGTCGATATAGTTCAGATGGTAGAGCTGTTGACTGGCAACCTGTAGACCCAGGTTCGATTCCCGCACCAGCAAATTTTATTTAAAAAAAAAATACAATAAAAAATATTTTTTTTTTATATAATTTATTTTTTAGAAAATCTATTTTTAGACTCATTATTTTTGTCAGTACTGGTAAGCACATAGGTAACGATATATTTTTTGATTTTTCGTATGCTGGTGTGTAACGACAACTCATTATTTTTCGCGACATCGCCATATAAAGGTAATAAGAAATGTAATAACAAAAGTAACTAGTTACCATTACCAAGTATGTAGTTACATAACCACATATCTGGTAATGATTTTCTATACTGGGACCTTTATCAAAAAAATTTCCAAGTTGTTGTACATATAACTTTATATGGTAAATTATCAAAAATATTTTCTAAGTCATTTTAGATACAACTTTATATAATTTAGATTCCAAAACATTTTCTAAGTCATTTTATATATAAATTTAGATAAATTTTAATTTAAAATATTTTCTGAGTCAATTTTTGATAAAAAAATTATATTATTTAAAATCAGAAAAAATTTCGAAAGGAAAATATTTTTTATGTCAGTTTTACAATTCAAACATATTTCAAAGCCCAACATATTTTGGGTATAAATCTTGAAATCCAATTGTATTAAATAGTATATAACTATATCAGATTGGATATAATACGATTCAATTAATTGTGCCCAATTTTGGGATGCAATTGCATCAGAGTATATGCAATTGTATAATATTAGATTGAATTGTATCAAAAATAATACAATCTGATATAATTTTATAGACCCATTTTGCGGATCAGATTATATAAACACTTATATGATTATTTTATATTCTTATATATAAGATATATAAACTTTTTTACTCGGGTAGAGAAAACTTTCTATCCCGATTTAAAAAAAAATGATATGAGGCTTTATACAGTCATATGTAATTTAACATGAGTCTTTATACAATTTTATCCGAGAAATGGGCCCATATAATTTCATAAGTTTGCATCAATTCAGTTATAATTTGATAATATCAGATATAAATGTATCCGAATAATGGCGCGATATAATTTGACCAGACTTTATATAGTGGTATAAAATTATAGCTGAAATGGTACAAACATATAGAAAATCAGATATTGTTATATCCAGTTTATTCACTATAAATTTTACTGAAATCCTAAATGAATGGGGGAATATTTAGTTGATCTCTTATTTTAAGTAAATCAATGTTCTTTTTAGTTTGACTCTAGATCATAAATTAATATCACTTTCTGTGTAAATTATTTTCAAATCAAAGAAAGATGATACAATTTTTACAAGTAAATTACAAAGAATAAAAATATATTTGAAAGAATTCGATAAGATGAAATACACTGATGATGGCTTTGTAGCGAAAGCCGAAAATACGTATTCTGTATTGCTGGTCTTATCGAATTCTTTCAAATATATTTTTATTCTTTGTAATTTACTTGTAAAAATTGTATCATCTTTCTTTTATTTGAAAATAATTTAAACAGAAAGTGATATTAATTTATGATCTAGAGTCAAACTAAAAAGAAAATCCTAAATGTATACAGAAATAATTACCTGAGAGTTTGTCAGACCTAAAACTTCATGAAAGCTATTAAACTGATTTGGATTTTGACAAAAGGACATTTTACAGAAAAGCACAAACGCTTTTAGTATTGCTTTAAACTGTTTGTATAAACTTTATAACAATTTCTTTCCATTAATATAAAATTATATCCAAAAGGCGACTGACAAGAGTTCTAGTGGGACTCTAAATGGGGTATATATAATTCTATCCAAAACGAAATCGTCCCAGTGTAGAAAATCATTACCAGATATGTGGTTATGTAACTACATACTTGGTAATGGTAACTAGTTACTTTTGTTATTACATTTCTTATTACCTTTATATGGCGATGTCGCGAAAAATAATGAGTTGTCGTTACACACCAGCATACGAAAAATCAAAAAATATATCGTTACCTATGTGCTTACCAGTACTGACAAAAATAATGAGTCTAAAAATAGATTTTCTAAAAAATAAATTACATAAAAAAAGATATTTTTTATTGTATTTTTTTTTTTTAAATAAAATTTGCTGGTTGCCAGTCAACAGCTCTACCATCTGAGCTATATCGACATGTAATATTTAATAGATAAAAACACAATTGACCTGCTGCACACAAGTATGCTTACTCGCTAACATACAAAAAATCTAAAAATATGTGGTTACATATATCATTACCAGTGTTTAAAAAATATTGAGTCTAAAAATAGATTTCAAAAAATTTTCAAAAAAATCTACAAATTTATTTTCTATTTGAAATAATGATAAAAAAAAAGTCATTATCAGTAACTCATTATTATATGTTTTAAAATAATGCAGAAGGTAAGTGGTACTGGTAGTCCAAAAAATAATGATATGTCATTACATTACACTGGGGTGTTTTTTTGAAAAATGATTTCACAAAAAAAAACATATATTATTTTGGATTATGTACTAAATAGTTATATATAACGTCATATAAAATTGGATTATCTGTATCTAATTGTAAATGCAATATACAATTATGTACTAATCGATATGTAATAAGATGCAACTAAATACGACATCATATTACAATTATTTGAGAAAGAAAAAATATATATGTATACATATAATTATGTCCGGTTATATACACTGGTGTACAAAAACATGTATGGGTATATAAAATTATACATTATTATATAAAAAGGTTTTTCTCGGGATATAACATTTTATAATTTCTGAAATACAATTGATAATTTCTGAAATACAGTTTGATAATTTCTGAAATACAGTTGTGTATTTCGGAAATACAATTAATAATTTCTGAAATACAATTGATAAAACTAAAATACAATTGACTAGTTCTGAAATACAATTCATAAATCTGAAAAATAATTGATAAGTTCTGAAATACAATTTATAAAACTGAAATTCAATTGATTATTTCTGAAATACAATTGATATATCTTAAAAACAATTGATACAATTGGAAATGGTGTAGAGCGTTAAAAAGATGTAAATAAAATTATTTTTTTTTTAATTCATTTTAATAAAAAAAAATATAATTTTATAAAAACATTTATAGAAAATAAAATTATAATTTTATAAAAAGAAATTCTTTTTATAAAAAAATGCATAGCCGTGAACGGTATCGAACTCGAGACCTTCTGAGTTTAAACCTTATTTTAACAAAATATTGTAATTTTTATAAAATCAGTGCTCTGCCAGTGTATTATTTTTTAAACTGTTGTCAATATCTGTCTGGGATCTTATTTAATCCCATATAAATGGAGATCTTACGTAGTACCCAAATATAATGCGGGATCTAATTTTATCTGTCGTTTTTCTGGATACCCGAGTAAAAAAAATTATATATAATCATATATGGCATATATTACAATATATAATTATACATGTCGTTATGTATATCCATATATAATTATATATGACGTTTTTTCACAAAATTTTTCCTTATATTATGCCATATATAATTCCATCTAATTAGATATTGGCCTTCATAATATTAGATATGGCATATATAATTATATATTACATGACATGGTTGATCTTATTGCATATATAGTTATATATAGAACTATATCTTAATATATATGGTGGCATTTTAGCAATATATAATTATATATGGTATCATTTAAACAATATATAATTATATATGGTGACAGTTAAACTAGATATTATCATATATGGTGCCATTTAAACAATATATGGTCATATATGGTACCTCATAAACCAAATCTTTAATTCAGTTCCAGATATGATAATATATGGTACTATATATAGTGCGATATATATTTATATATGGCGTTATTTAAGTTATATATTATCATATATGGTGCCATTCAAACCATATATTATCATATATGGTGCCATTCAAACCATATATTATCATATATGGTACCATTTAAACCATATATTATCATATATGGTGCAATTTCAACAATATATGCCCATATATGGTACCTCATGAACAATATTTTTAATACAGTTCCACATATGATAATATATGCTACCATATATAGTGCCATATATATTTATATATGGTGTTATTTAAGCAATATATTACCATATATGGTGCCATTTAAACCATATATTGTCATATATGGTGCCATTTCAACAATATATGCTCATATATGGTACCTGATGAACGACATTTTTAATATAGTCCCATATATATTGATATATGGTGTCATTTAAACAATATTAATATATAGACATATATGGTATCATTTAAACAATATATTGTCATATATGGCACAATTTAAACAATATATGGTCAAATTTGTTACCACATCAACATTTTGAATACAATTCCATATATGGTTTAATTTGAATAATGTAAAACTATGTATGGCGCTATAAAAAATATTATCAGATATTTTACTTCATTAACAATATTTATCATTTAATATATATTGATGTATGGTAATGGTACAATAATTCCAATATCAGTTGAGATACAATTTGTGGGTCCATATCAACAATTTGTTCACGTACATTTAACATATATATATGTACATTTAAGTTATAATTTATAAACACTTTATAAAGTTAAATAGTTCCATAAACCTCGTCTAACTGTATAGAATGTTTATGAATATACGATTTAATATATAATAATTACAACTACAAATTGGTGCCATTATCTAAAATTTAATTTAATGTTAACTTATAATAAAATAAAAATGTATTTCCTAAAAATATAGTGTTAATTAATGTTAATATACAATAGGTTTAAGTTTAACATCCCAGACAGAAAAATATAATTCGGCACAATGCTGGCAAACCGTTGGCGATGGTCGGTTATGCGTTGGCAGAACGTTGCATTAACTATCTTGGCAAAAAAATAGATTTCAAAAAACATTTTTGAAAAAATTGAGAAAACTTTTTTTAATATTTGCTTTTAAAAACATGAAATTTAACCCAGTCCACCAGATTGTCAGCCAAGACCTCTACACTCTAATCTAACGAGACTTGTTATAGATGTGTGATAGCTACAAATTAAATGAATGATAAAAGCATTTCGAGCTAACTTATAAGCATCGAAAAAGGTATTCCAGAAATTATTAAATGTATTTTGGAAAATTTTAATTGTATATCACAAAATATTATTTGCACTTCAGAAACTACAATATTACGCAAATTTAATTTTATTTATTTAGTTGTGTCCAGAAATAATGAAATCCATTTCAGAATTTCATAGCTAATAGAGAAAAATTTCTCAAATACATTTCATAATTTCGGAAATACGATTGATAATTTCTGAAATACAGTTTGATAATTTCTGAAATACAGTTGTGAATTTCGGAAATACAATTAATAATTTCTGAAACACAATTGATAAAACTGAACTTCAATTGATTAGTTCTGAAATACAATTCATAAATGTGAAAAATAATTGATGAGTTCTGAAACACAATTGATAAAACTGAAATTCAATTGATTATTTCTGAAATACAATTGATAAATTTTAAAACAATTAATACAATTGAAAATGGTGTAGAGCGTCAAAAAGATGTAAATAAAATTATTTTATTCAAAGATTTCAATTTAATAAATAAATAAATATATAATTCTATAAAAAAATTTATAGAAAAAAAAATTTTAATTTTATAAAAAGAAATTCATTTTGTAAAAGAAATGCATATTGAACTCGAGCCCTTCTGAGTTTAAACCTTATTTTAACAAAATATTGTAATTTTTATACAATCAGTGCTCTGACAGTCTATTATTTTTTGAACAGTTGGCAATATATGTCTGGGATCTTATTTAATCCCAAATAAATGGAGATCTTACGTAGTACCCAAATATAATGCGGCATCTAATTTTATCTGTCATTTTTATGGATACTTTTAGATGTCAATCACCAAATATATTGCTGTTTCTAATTCGATCTGCCATTTTAATACCGAAATAAACTGCTGGATCTAATTCGATCTGCCATTTTTCTGATAAATTTAGATCCAAGTTTATCCCCAAATATATTGCTGGATCTAATTTGATCTGCCATTTTTCGGTTAAATTTAGATCCAAGTTTATCCCCATATATATTGCTGGATTTAATTCGATTAGGAATTTTTCGGATAAATTTAGATCTAAGTTTATCCACATATATATTGCTGGATCTAATTCGATCTGGCATTTTTCGGATAAATTTACATCCAAGTTTATCCCTAAATATATTGCTGGATCTAATTCGATGTGCCATTTTTCGGATCAAATTAGATCTAAGTTTATCCACAAATATATAGCTGGATCTAATTCGATCTGCCATTTTTTGGATCAAATTAGGTCTTACTAAATCCCAAAATATATTGCTGGATCTAGTTTGATCTGTCAATTTTCTATTCAATTTATATCCAAGTTTATCCACAAATATATTGCTGGATCTAATTCGATGTGCCATTTTTCGGAGCAAATTAGATCTAAGTTTATCCCCAAATATATAGCTAGATCTAATTCGATCTGCCACTTTTTCGGATCAAATTAGATATACGTTTATCCACAAATATATTGCCGGATCTAATTTGATCTGCCAAAATTGAGATCAAATTAGATCTAAGTTTATCCCCAAATATATAGCTGGATCTAATTGGATCCGCCATTTTTCGGATCAAATTAGATCTAAAAATATCCGCAAATATCTACCTGGATCCGCCAATTTTCGGATCAAAATAGATCTATGTTTATCCCCAAAGATATCACTGGACCTCCCAATTTTGAGATATAACTTGATCTTAGTTTATCCCCATATATACAATGGGATCTAATACGATATGATTGGATACACCCAATTTTGAGATCTAATTGGATCAGCTAGATATTACAGCAGATCTTAAACAATATCAAATTGGATATAATTAGATATTGCGCGAGATCAATTTTTTTTACTCGGGTAGTTTTAGATGTCAATCCCCAAATATATTGCTGTTTCTAATTCGATCTGCCATTTTAATACCGAAATAAATTGCTGGATCTAATTCGATCTGCAGTTTATGGGATAAATTAAGATCCTAACAAATCTCCAAATATATCACTGGATTTAATTCGATCTGCAATTTATCGGAAAAGTTAAGATCTTACGCAATCCCGAAATATATTACTGGATCTAATTTGATCTGTCATTTTTTGGATAAATTTAGATCTTACTTAATCCCCAAATATATTGCTGGATCTAATTCGGTCTGCCATTTTTCGGATCAAATTAGATCTAAGTTTGTCCACAAATATATTGCTGGATCTAATTCCATCTGCCATTTTTCGGATCCATTTAGATCTAAGTTTATCCCCAAATATATTGCTGGATCTAATTCGATCTGCCACTTTTTCGGATCAAATTAGATCTAAGTTTATCCACAAATATATTGCTAGATCTAATTCGATCTGCCAAAATTGAGATCAAATTAGATCTAAGTTTATCCACAAATATATAGCTCTATATAATTCGATCCGCCATTTACAGCAGATCTTAATCAATATCAAATTGGATATGATTAGATATTGCGCGAGATAAATTTTTTTTACTCGGGTAGTCATAAAAAACATTTTAAATACCAAAAAAAAAATGTCATTGTTAAAATCTTTTTAAAGGGATTCGATTTATTTGACACAAAAAAAATATTTCCCAAGTAATTAGGAGCATTTAAACTAATAAAGATTGTTCGCATAACTTGGGAAATGTTTAAAAGAAATATGAAAAAAAAGTTTTGTTTCTTACAAATAATCGCCCTTACTATCTAAATTTTTCAAATGTATATTTTAGTTAAAGTCGACTTTAGTTAAAATATTGGGTGGCAGTATACCCTGACTTGGTTTATTTTTGGAGCATTCTGATTGGTTAATTTATTTTCAACCAATCAAAATGTTTGAAAATACAAATATTTTTGTAAGGTTTTCGTACACAAAATGAACAAAACCGTATGATTAAAAATAAAGTCGACTTTAAATTTAAAATACTCCTTTATATTAAGGGCCAATAATTTTATAAGTAAAGTTTTCATAAATAAATGTGATATTTTCAAGTAAGTTTACTTTATTTTAATACACCTACTTTCAAACTAATATATTCTTTTATATTAAAGAATAAAATGTCAGGAGTATGGAATACTTCACAAAAAAGGACAATGCAGCGCAGTGCAATATTTGCCCTAAAAGACTAATGGTTAATGGAGGTATCTAAATTTGGTTATCCGACACTTAAATTTGGTTCCCAAAAAAACAAAAAAAAATTGATGGTCATGCAACTTCTCTTGAAGAAAACAACAACAAGAATAACGTTCCAGCTAAAATTAGCAAAGTACCCGAAGAAAAAAGTGTAAACTGAATAGGCATTGAACGTTTTATGGTAGGGCAAACATTTCCTGAAATGGTACCCAAATTAGCCTCAGTTGACGGAATGTCAATCCGCACCATAACTAGATATTCGTTTATTCGAGAATGTTTTAATAATAAAAACCTGGCATTGCCAAAAAATGAAACCGATGTAAAGAACATTATATTAAATTAATACAATCATGCAAAAAATATCATGATAAAAGAAATATCGAGCAATATTTCTAACAATAGGAGAGTTACTATAATCTTAGATGAATGGACAAGAATATCACAAAAGAGATATTTGAACATATGTTTAAACGGAAATAATTCATTTTCTAACCTAGGGTTGGTTTATATATCAGGAAGATATAATGCTGATGAAATACGAAGAATTGTAGAAATAAGACTAGAAGAGTTTTTTTTTTGTCTTTGGAAAATAACATTGTGGCCACCATATCTAATGGGCCAAATGTGATGAAACGGTTTGTTTCCGACAGTCCAGTAGTGGGTGCTTTCTGTTGGAATCATGCAATTCATTTGGCAGTGCTTAGAGTAATTTATGTGAAATCAAATATTCGATATTCTGATATTTTTACTTTGAATTCTCACTACACAGACTGAATTTGTACTGAAATAGTGTTTTTTTAACAAAAATTATTTATATAGGTGGTTTTCATTAACAATTTTGATCAAAAATATTTCCCGGAATTCCCGGGAATCAAATTTTTTTATTCCCGTTTCCCGGGTAATAAAAAAAGTCCGGGAAATCCCAAACCCTAATTACCAGGTAAAAAGCATAATATCCACATATTACCAAGGTTTTGCTGAGTAGCAAATATACATTTAGAGAATGATAAAATTGATTAGAATAAACTTAAAAGAAAAAAAAATTCCAACATCCTTGCAATGTCAACCAATATCATTGATTAATAGATTAAACATTTTTAAAGAAACTGTATGATTTTCTTGTCCAAATTTGAAATCTTTGGTACCCGACAAAAAAAATGAGGTATCGGAAGAACATTTTTAAAGAGTGATTTCTTAAAAAGGAATTTCTAAATTAGCGTAAAATAAGTACAGAGAAACTATGCGTTGTATCCAAAAATTTAAAATTTGTTGAAATCGAAATCGAACCACTTTGTTTTTTAAATAAAAGAATATCCAAGAAAACTTTTGAATTTTTTTTTATTTTTTATTACGTATATCTATAGTAATTATAAAAATGTAAGAAAGTTAATCAGAAGGAATTCGTTCCATTAGTGTTTGCACGAAGTTTTCATCCACTTTTCTGGCTACCACATTCCACTTAGTTCTGAACTCTTCTATTGTTGACACTGCCGAACCTGTCTTCTTTAAAGTTCGTTTTATAACAGACCAATATATTTCTATTAGCCGCAATTCTGGTAGATTGTTTCTTTTCGTAAAAAATGTATTTTGTTGTATTTGTACCGGTCAGTCGTGTCCCTTGACAACTACTCGTATCTAGATCTGGCCAAAATAATGGTTTTGTGGTGTGAGATCTTACAAATGGTAATAGACGGTTTTTTAGGCATTCTTTCCGATAAATTTCACCATGTATTGTGCTTTTTCTCTCAGAAGAACAAATTCCTTACTAAACCAGGTACTTTTTGGGAAATTTGGAGTTAATTTTGTTTTTACAATGATCTGGAGCATCACCATCATCAATGTACCGGAAATTTGCAACTCAATATGTTTCGTCATCCATTATTACGCAATTATATTTTGTTAATTGCTTTTCATAAAGACGTCGACTACATGTTTTTGTTGATAAATTTGGCTTTGCATTCTTATCTGGGGGCAATTATCTGGACATATAATTTATATTATATTCGTGGAAAATGCGTTTTATTCGCTCAAGCTCCGAAGCCATTTTGACAAAACTATTTAAAATATTAAAAATATATTTATCGACATAAATCTTATTTTAATTAGTCAAGTAGTTTTTAAGATAGCTAAGATTAAAAATTGTTCGATTTTGGTTATTTATGCAATCTCAGACACCCGAGCCTTAGAATTATTTTCTCTACAACATATCCAAATTTCGTCATATCGGAGATTATCATATAAGATTCCTTCCTTGTAAGTCAAATTGGTTACCCTTTAACTGGTTCGAGGAATAGCAAATTCGTAAACATTTTGAAAATGAAATTATTTTCAGTCTTTTGGAAATATTTACTCATTAATATTTTTAGTTTTTAGTGATTATAAATCGTTAAAGGGCTACCACAAATACACACTATTGTGATCTTTATGATTTTCTGTTAACTAGCCGCAAAAACATAAAAACTTAAATATTTATGCGGTATGTTTGTATGTTTTATACTACTTATAACTAAATATGTATGAATGTAAAAAATTTTCAAATGTTTATAGAAGGCAGATACCTTGCCTTCCTCTCAGACTGACTGATCATACATCATCATATAGAAAATTTTATGAATTACGTGCATGCATACTCGTACATACAAACAGTGGTATCTTCTCCTTAAAACCATTTCATGTGATGATATTGTGGCAACAATCCAAAGACAACAAACCATGTCATTAAATTCACACCAAGTACCATAAGAACAAGACCAACATCAACAACAATAATAATCATGCATCGGCAGAGGTGCAATAATACAACAAACAAGAGACTTATAAATAAGTGTGTATTTATACACTATGAAGGAACACATAATTTTGTTCGCCGCATCAGCACCATCATCATCAACAACAACAACAATCCAAAACGATCAGAACATAATTGGCTATTTTAGTCGGCAACCAACACCTTAGCAATTCATTGGAGTTCCTTTTTGGAATCCGAGCAGCCGACAGCGATAGTCAGTAACTTTGCCGATTATCATCGTTACTCAGAAAATTGTTAAAGTCAAAAGACGTTTCGTCGCCATTCAAAAACGCTTCCGCACTACCATTCACAGCCTTCACTTTTATCTTTTACCCGTTTTTGCTGCATAAAACGTATGCTCAAATTTTATAAATCTATATGCAACCCAGTTAACAATTTATAAAACACAGACTACCCGAATAAAAATGCTACAATCATATCTTATTTAATATAATATAGTATGAAAACAACTAGCTAAATATAACTTAATATTGATATACGAAATGTTGCATATAATCATATATAATTTTTATTTGTTTTTTTTAAGTTTTTGATATAGCCCATACATATTAAAATGTATGGGCCAAACAGTTTCCATTTGCAAAAGTTATCGCAATAAATACATTTTTAACTGAGGTTAGCGTCGTACTAAAGACATTTTAATTAACTAAAGTGTCTTTAGTACGATACTAACCTCAGTAAAACATGTATTTATTGCGATAACTTTTGCAAATGAAAACTGTTTTGCTTGAAATTTAGCTAGAACAGGTTTTAAAGGTGACCCCATATTATACTAAAAGTTGGACTTTGGAGACAACTTAGAAAGCTATGCTGCCATACAAAATTTTTGAAAAATCGCGATTTTAACGTAGGTTGCAATAGATGAATAAATTTTCTTTTATTGAAATATTTTCCTTTTAATTGCTTCCTTACTAAGGCATAACATTTATTGAGGTCGATTGTACGTTCGGCGACTAAAGTCGCTGAAATAGCAAAAAACCATAAAAACCTATATAAAACGCTAAGTAGAGGTTTAAATATCAAGATAAGCACATCGCATTTATATCGTAAATATGGCCACAGGTCCTGTGCTTACATTTTAACACAAAAAAATTCATATTAATAGAATTTGAAAAATTTTTGATATAAAAAACTGAATGGACAACCGCCAAACTTTAAAAACATTTAGCGATCTCCACATTCTTAAGTCAAGGCCTACATTTTATTCGAACTGTGCTTTAATTTTATTACTTGCTCCAGCAATATTAATACACTGACATAAATAAATCTGCGCAAATAGCAGAAAAAGCTACTAAAAATTTGTTAAGGAGAGTATCGACTATAGAATAGACTATATTTTTTTTTATATTTTATTTGGATAGAGCATACTCTCTTGTATATGCTCTGAAAATTTTAGTAAAAACTTCGGGGAAATGAAATTTCCACATGTATTTCTTCTAACCAATGGTAAAATTTAAACATACAAATTTCCGTGGTTAAGAAACTTAACCAAGGTTATATTAGAACAATACACCCTACATAAGATATTTTAATACATTAAAATTGTAATGATGATTATTAAAAAAATTTAAAGCGCAGCTTTAACCAAACTTTGACTAAGAATCGTTTATGATACATATAAGTATTTTCGATGTGCATTTCCCCACTTTACTAAAACTTACAAAAATTGCATCAGTACTTAATATCGTGCACAAATTTTTGCTATTTAGGATTTAGGTTTTTGCGATAGCTTACGAAAATTGGCCTCATGTAAGAAAATAGGAAAAATTTATCTTTTTATGGGTTGAAGGAGCCAAAATCTGCCTTGAGTAATTAAAACCAAAAATGGTGACCAATATTAGAACAATTTGACATGAATTACACATCTCTACAAAATGAAAAGTCGCTGATATTTTTGAAATAATATACAAAACGCATCCAAATAGATTAAGATTTTTTGTTACGATGGTAGTAAAGAATGAATTTTGTTCTCTAAAATACATAGGATAATATTTTTTTAATTTATGTACCGTTATGGGAAAAAAATCTTTTAAAACCCACTCTCAGAAATTATTCAATCAATTTTGGGTAAGTTGCATTTAAGGATTTAGAATCAGCGTATCAAATTCAAAATAAATCATGTATCAAAGCTCAAACCGCTGAAAGTTTGTTGAGGTGGTGTGTTATCAAGAATTTGCAGAATTGTTGTACACGCGAAGTACGAGACTACTGAATTTAATTCTTAAATAATAAAAAAGCGCAGGGAAATCACCCGCGAATTAATTGTAAAAGTATGTGAGGAACCTTTGGATAACCCACAGTTTCGACTCGCATTTACAAAAAGATACAAAATCATGCACAGCGATTATTTATCTACTTACCCTACGGGGAATGAGGAGTCAATTGCCCTCCAAGGACCTATCCCGTGACCGGTCAACCGAAGGCATATTACTAAATTAGTACCAATATGAACAAAAGAAAATGAATTAATTTTCTAAGTATTTTCTGATCCGTTATTTTCACTGTTGCTTTTAAAAAAACTTGACCGATACCGAAATAAAAAACAAAATTCGCGGCATATTTTTAAAAATATATTTTATTTATTTTACTCTTTTATTTATTTTTAACTTTGTTTTTTCACGATTTGCTTATTTTAGCTCTTATTTTAAATTTCTATAATGTTTTGCTAAGAAATTTTAAGTTTTGTATTTTCAACGTTTTTTTAATGTTAAAGCTGTTTTAGTTTTAACAATTGGTATTTCATTTAACTTTTCTTTTTAACTTAAGGGGAATTTTTAATATTTTTATTTATATTATCAGAGGTTTTGAGGTAATTTTCTAATTTTTAATTGATTTTTTAATTTAATTATGGCCAACTCAAAAAACAAGTCAACTGCCATTAAGGGACCTATCCCATGACCGGTCAATCGGGGGCATATTCAAGGCACTTCCACCATATTTGTGTGTGTGTTAATGTTGTTTTCTTTTCTATTTTTTTCTTTGCCATGTTTTTTTATTTGCTGTGTGTGTGTTTGCTTTTTCTTTCTCTTTTTTATTTGAACAGAAACGAAAAACATAACTTAACCATCAGCCAGCCACCACGCATAAGCAACGTTAGCTCAGACGGTAGAGCGTTTGCCTTACAAGCAGAAGGTTGTGTTATCGAGCCCTACTTCAACGCCAAGTAGATTATTTTTAATTCTTAATTTTTTATTAGTTTATTTGAAAAGCTATTTTTAGACACACCACCTTACTGCCACAATGTGTCTAAAATGTGGCAATTGGTCATTTCCAATGACAACGCCATGTTAAAGTGATATGTCTGTTTCAAACAAAAAGACCGATCAGCGACCGGTCTCCGCCCCCTTGGGACCTATCCTGCGTGTCATCTGGGACCGGTCCCTTTCCCCGTAGGGTACTTTGATGTGCTGATCACATAAATTGCCTTAATTTAATAATATATTACAATTTAATTAATTTTACAATTTAATTTAATTTTTTGCGCGAATCTTTCCGCGGTTGTCGGGAAATACCGCGAAATACTAATTAATAGTTCAAATAATCCACTTTTATTTTATAGACTTATGGATTTAATTAAATCACCTCGCGTAGTATGCAAAAAGACACAATGATTTTTTAGTATTTAGCGACCGCGAATCTTAAAAAAAAACGACGTGGGCAAGTGTTTTATTTTTTTTTATGACCAGAAACACACAAAAAACCGCAAGAAAAACTTTTAATTTTCCCGTATTGAAAAAAAATTTTTTGTTATTAATTTTTGTTTTTCCCTTTGATTTTATTCTGACATTTCATACTAAGGTTAACTACCCAGAGTTAAAATGTTGATAAGTTATTATGGTTAGATTTTCCTGACGATAAATATTTAGTATTAGTTAGTTACCCATGGTTAAGTTAAAGTTAACTGCTCGACATAAGTTAATGGGCCTATATCGCATAACAAAAATATGCAAACTACATCTAATGACGATTCCTCGATGGTGGGCGATGCACATTGGGTTCAAATGATACCAAAGTGGCGATTAATTGAAATTTTAGAATCAATTTTTTAAATAATTTTTGGTATCGGGTAATAGTGGATAAAATTCTGCATCACTATTTGTCACAATCAATGGTCTATGTCAGGGCTGGCAAAACTACGACACGCGTGCTAGTAGTGGCACGCGAGCGGATTTTTGGTGGCACGCGACGTTTGTAGAATATTGTAAAAAAAATTTTATTTTTGTTGGAAGACCAGCGAAATAATAAGTGTGTTTGGGTACCCAAAAATTTGTACAAATTCGTACAAATTTGTACAAGTTTTTACTGGAAGGTGTTTGTTTACACAATTACTCAGTAAGGAGAGAGGAAAAATAGAGAGCAATACCAGAGAACTTAGAAGTTTTTGCTGGATGAATTTTTGCTAGTAAGAATTTGTAAGAAAAAAAAACACATGGTTGAAAACATATGATTGAAGAAACAAAATATTTGTCTAAAAAATGTTTAAATAATTTTTTGTAAAAACAAAAAATATTTAAATATAAGCTTATTTACGATGGAAGAAGTAAGTAACTAATCATTTTATTAGGTTTTATTTATTAATCCAATAATTTGAATAGGTTTATTTCGCAATCAGCTATTTTAATAACTGTTGTCAATTTAGCTATTTTTTCGACAAATCTAGCGATATTTCAACTCGTTTAGCGGGTAAAATATAATTTAGCTATTAGCGAGAAAACTAGCGATTTTTCTTTTTAGCAGTCTTGACATTTTCTTAGCATTTTTTTACATTTATTTCCTTGATAGAATTTTTGAATCATTATTATTCAGCGATTTATCGCTAAATTTTTATGAAAAGCTTAAAATTTCGAAAAGTTTGGCGATGTATCGATAATTTTTTAAGAAAGTTTTAAGAAGTTTGAAAAATATAGCTATTTTTGTGAAATTTTTCAACAGAACCTGAAAAGTTCGTGAAATTTAGCGATTTATCGCTTTTTTAAGTTTTTTATAATTTAGATATTTTCCAGTGATTTTTTAGTTTGATTTAGCGATATTTTTAGGAAAGAAGTTGGCAGCAGTATTTTACTAATTCTTACAATTTTTCTGTTTGCGTACATTTTTAGATATTTTTCTTTTTGATAGTAAATTTTGCCTTAATCTCTGTAAATTTGTTACTGAGTAATTTTTACTGGACTTTACTGGAAAAGTAAGCAAACACACCTAATATGTTAAAAATTTATGTAAATATTTTCGCTGCAATAATGCTGTAAACCGCAAATGCTAAAAATTTTCTTTTAAAATGATTAAAAAAGCGTCTTAAAACAATTTTTTTTTTGTTAACACAATTATGGTTAATAACTCAAAAATTCATTCTTTCGAAAGTATTTCGGATCAAAAGTATAGAAACTTCTCTGCGATAGATTCATTAATAAATCAAAAAAGTTATTGGAAATTTCTTAGCCTTCTACGAATAAATTGATAGTTTTTAAATATTTCGATGGGAAAAGGCTCTAGAATTGGTAAAATTAAGTGACTGAAAGTTTTTTTTTTTTTTTTGCTAAAGTTATCAAAAATGGTTTCAAAAGGGCCCTGAAGAAAAAATGCTCGAATCGATTGAACCTGTTTGCTAAATATTACTAAAATAAAAACACCAAGAAAAAATCTGTTAAATTTACAAAATTTTAGATGAATTTTAGTTAATTGCAAATGAAAATTTACTCTGCTAAAGTACAAAAATATTGTTGAATAGTTATTTATTCGGCCTTTCCAATTGTTAATAAAACTTCAAATATTTGTGCTCTATGTCAGTTATTTTATTATAAATATTATAAAGAGAATATTACTGCACTGTACCAGATGACGATGCATACACCACTATAGCTAAAAGTTTGGTTATGTAAACACTCACTGAAAGAATCCTGAGGATGATATTCAAAGAATATCGAAATATTTATAATAAAATCATTGACCTCGAGCTCAAATATCTGAAGTTTTATTAAACGTTGTTGAATATTAGTAGATTTAAACCACCATAAAAATTTTTATATTTCGAAATTTGTTTTTGGATTTATTTTTGTATGTAATTAACAATCTAACCTTCTAATATCAATGTTTAAAAGACTTTTCCTGCTGTTTCTTTTACTAATAAACTAAAAGTAAAATTTATATGAGGATTTTTTTATTACAACACCTACAAGATTTACGAATGCGAAAAATTTGTTTCGGTAACAATTGATCGGAAAAAATGGTAAAAGTTGTTAACGAAAATGTTTCCAATTTTAAAAGTTTTTAAAAAGAAAATATACTTAACGTGGCACGCGACAAATTTTTACAAAACAATGTGTCCGTTTTTGGCACGCAACGAAAAAAAGTCTTGCCACCCCTGGTTTATGTTATTTACTTTTTCTGCAGTCGGCTCTTAAAGTTAGAGAATTATTAGTGTTTTCGCATACAGTGGCAAAAATTGAAAATTGATACGATTCAAGTCTTTATTTTTTCTATTTAACCTTTCAAAAATTAATTTGTGGTGATGGAACCTTCAACTTCGGGTATTCAAATATATAGTTAATAATAATTACACACAGAGAAAAAATATGCCATTTTGCTACTGAAATTCGGTTACATCTACACTCATACAAATAAGTCCGTAAAAATAGCAGAAAAAGTTAATAAAAATTAGTTAAAGATTATGCTGCAGAAAAAACTGCTAATATTAGCAGAATCATTTTGCTAAATGTTAATAAAGTGAAAACAGCAAAAAAATACTGTTCAATTTACAGAATTTTAGTAATATTTGAGCTTAATTGTTGTTAATTGCAAATAACAATTTAACCTGCTAAAATTAGCAAAAAAAAATTGCTGAATAGTAGTTTGATAAAAATAGCAAAAAAAACTGTTAAATTTACCGAATTTTAGTAATATTTGAGCTAAATTTTTGTTAATTGCAAATAACAATTTAACTTGCTGAAATCAGCAAAAAAATTGCTAAATAATAGTAGAATGAAAATAGCAACAAAAAACTGTTAAATCTACAAAATTTTTGCTAAACTTTTCTGAAATCAACAAAACTTTTGCAGATTACTAGTGGACTGGAAAAAGGTAAAAAAAAGGAGCAAATGAAATGAAAATTAATAAATAAAAAATAAATGTGTTTAAAAACATACTTGGGACGAGTTCATTAAATGTGTCAATTAATTGAAATTTTTTCAATTGGCATTGTTCAATGCCTAAATGCCCATTTATAATTGATGAAAGAAGTATTTGCTTTCATGTTTTAATAAAAGAATAAATTAAGAAAAAAAATTTAAAATTCGCGTATTTCTTATATATTTTTTATATTACAATGCTTTTTCTTCAATTATGTGTAAAAAATTTCATTGGCATTGAATGGTGATGAAATTTGTTGGCATTGACATTAAGATAAAGTAATGCCAATTATATTTCAATGCCAATGAAAATTTCCCAAGAATGATTTTTTGTAAAAGTGGTAATATTTATAGACAATAATATGTTAACCAGAACAAAATGTATTTCAGAGACCCTTCTTTTGATTTTCAATCATTTCATTGATTTCAATATTATTTAAAAAAAATTATGGTCATACCCGTAAACTCCACTTGTTCCCCAGAGATACTTTTAATCACAATTTTCATATTAAAATGGTTCGTCTATAATAAACCTTGATCTTTGAAAATTAATGTATTACGATTAGGGAATGCATCCCGGTATTTCCCGTCCCGGGATTCCCGGAAAATTAAGCATTTTTCAGTTCCCGCATTCCCGGGAATTTGGACCGGGAATCCCGAGATTTCAGAAAATGCAATTTAAAGTAATAAAGTTAATTATTTCAAATTTTCTTATGCAAAATTTTCCAACCTTTTGAGAATAGTAATAGTGGTAATAGGCTTGTCCGTTTACTTACTACAATTTGCTACAAACCAACGATTGAGTGAACTTCGTTTACTTACTACAATTTGCTACAAAACAAAGTTTGAGTGAAACTAGTAAGACTTTCGAGTAAACAAACACACTCATTAGTTATAAGACCACTCAAACAGTGTTTCTAAAAAAATTTTGAATCGCACTTATTCTGTACAAAAATAAAGAAAAATATGTCCATTGATTTTTAATAATTTTCGAGCAAGTTAAAAAAATTTGTTTCCATAATTTTAAAATTTTTTTCAATTTTCTAAAATTAACTTCTATATTAATTTTTTTATTTAATTATTTTTTTATGGAGAAATTTTTTAGTATCAAAATTAGGTTCAGTTTATTCCATTTTTAAAAATATATAATTAGACTTATATAATTTCTAATATAAAATTAATTCTTTCCTACTACGAAAATTAAAAGAAAAACCACCTGAGCTTTTTCACGATCATGAAAATTTGAGGTCTTTAAGACATTTTATTTATAAAAATTTTTAAATTATTATAAAAAATTTCTAATTAATCTCCCTTGCGGGATCCCGGGATCCCGGGAATTCAAAATAAATTTCCCGCTTTCCCGGGAAATCAAAAAGTGCGGGATTTTGCAATCCCTAATTACGATAAATAGAAACTTTTCTCATAAATTTTAATAATTTAGATATTTTATGAGTAGGACAAAATTTCAACCATTTCAATTTATTAATAACTTATTGCATTATTTTTGGCGAGTTAAAAATATGCAGTAATTTTTATGAGTCATTTAACATTATGTTTATAAGCGCTCTAAAATTGGTGGTTTAGTTTACAAAAAAATTTGTAAAATTAGCAAATCTTCTGTTAAAAATTAGTAACTAAAATTCAGCAAAATACTGTAAAGTTAGCAAATTTATTGTTAAAAATTAGTAACTAAATTGAGCGAAAAAAATAGCAAAAAAATTTGTAAGTTAGTAATGTGGAGGTAGCAAAAAAGTTAACTAAAAATTAAATTTTAACTAAAAATTTGTTAAAAATTTGTTAAGTTGAAGTACTAACAGTTTTACTAACTTTTCTACAAACTTTTTTCTATGAGTGTATTGTTAGGGTAATGCTATTTTAGATTATTTCGGTAACGGTATTTCAAGGGTAACATTATTTCATTAATTTCGGTATCGGTATTTTACGGTTAACGGTATTTGAGTTATTTCGGTAACGGTATTTTAGGAATAACGATATTTCGGTTATTTCGGTAACGGTATTTTAAGGTTAACGATATTTTAGTTAATTCGGTAACGGTCTTTTAAAAGTAACGATAGTCAGTTATTTCAGTGCTTACCGAAATTTTTTATTAAAAAACAAGCTAAAATGAAAACGAAACAAATTTAGAAACTTAACTTATGTAAAATATTATAACGGTATTTTACGGATAACGCTACTTTAGATTATTTCGGTAACGGTATCGACTTTTCCTTTATTTCAGGGTATCGACTTTTCCTTTATTTCAGTATCGGTATTTTAAGGATAACGGTATTTCAGTTATTTCGGTAACAGTATTTTAAGGATAACGATATTTCGGTTATTTCGGTAAAGGTATTTTAAGGATAACGGTAGTCAGTTGAAAGGGTTTTGAATTGATATCGGTATTTTAGCGGTATTGCCTGCCAACCCTGATTTTTCTATATTTTGGTGTTATTGTTGGTGCATTTTGGTTTTTTTTTTTAAGAGATGGTTGCGTGAGTGATTTCTGATCACTCACGCTCACCTACAAAAATGTTATCACGCCCGAAAAAAAAATGTTTACTCACAATTTGCAGAAAAAAGTGGTTATTTTATATTTCAGTCACTACAACGAATGTTTCATTCATGCTCACCTAAGCACTCCCACGTACCAAAATTGTTGTTATGAAACACTATGGCCACCCAGTGGTACAAAAAATCAAGCACTGGCATACTTCTGGGTAACCAGAAGTATCGGCATTTTGCCGATTTTTTATTAAAAAATATGCAAAATGCCGAAAAATCGGCAATTCTGGCAGCCCTGGTGGCAAAGCGTCCCAGTTATTTATTTTCAACACCCTGGTTACCCAGAAGTATGCCAGTGCTTGATTTTTTGTACCACTGGGTGGCCATAGTGTTTCATAACAACAATTTTGGTACGTGGGAGTGCTTAGGTGAGCATGAATGAAACATTCGTTGTAGTGACTGAAATATAAAATAACCACTTTTTTCTGCAAATTGTGAGTAAACATTTTTTTTTCGGGCGTGATAACATTTTTGTAGGTGAGCGTGAGTGATCAAAAATCACTCACGCAACCATCTCTTAAAAAAAAACCAAAATGCACCAACAATAACACCAAAATATAGAAAAATCAGGGTTGGCAGGCAATACCGCTAAAATACCGATATCAATTCAAAACCCTTTCAACTGACTACCGTTATCCTTAAAATACCTTTACCGAAATAACCGAAATATCGTTATCCTTAAAATACTGTTACCGAAATAACTGAAATACCGTTATCCTTAAAATACCGATACTGAAATAAAGGAAAAGTCGATACCCTGAAATAAAGGAAAAGTCGATACCGTTACCGAAATAATCTAAAGTAGCGTTATCCGTAAAATACCGTTATAATATTTTACATAAGTTAAGTTTCTAAATTTGTTTCGTTTTCATTTTAGCTTGTTTTTTAATAAAAAATTTCGGTAAGCACTGAAATAACTGACTATCGTTACTTTTAAAAGACCGTTACCGAATTAACTAAAATATCGTTAACCTTAAAATACCGTTACCGAAATAACCGAAATATCGTTATTCCTAAAATACCGTTACCGAAATAACTCAAATACCGTTAACCGTAAAATACCGATACCGAAATTAATGAAATAATGTTACCCTTGAAATACCGTTACCGAAATAATCTAAAATAGCATTACCCTAACAATAACCGCATTCGTTTCGGTTACCACCCATGAGAAAAATATAACATAAAAACGAAAAAAACAACAGTTCTGTTCAATACACTCATAGAAAAAAGTTTGTAGAAAAGTTAGTAAAACTGTTAGTACTTCAACTTAACAAATTTTTAACAAATTTTTAGTTAAAATTTAATTTTTAATTAACTTTTTTGCTACCTCCACATTACTAACTTACAAATTTTTTTGCTATTTTTTTCGCTGAATTTAGTTACTAATTTTTAACAATAAATTTGCTAACTTTACAGTATTTTGCTGAATTTTAGTTACTAATTTTTAACAGAAGATTTGCTAATTTTACAAATTTTTTTGTAAACTAAACCACCAATTTTAGAGCGCTTATAAACATAATGTTAAATGACTCATAAAAATTACTGCATATTTTTAACTCACCAAAAATAATGCAATAAGTTATTAATAAATTGAAATGGTTGAAATTTTGTCCTACTCATAAAATATCTAAATTATTAAAATTTATGAGAAAAGTTTCTATTTATCGTAATTAGGGAATGCAAAATCCCGCACTTTTTGATTTCCCGGGAAAGCGGGAAATTTATTTTGAATTCCCGGGATCCCGGGATCCCGCAAGGGAGATTAATTAGAAATTTTTTATAATAATTTAAAAATTTTTATAAATAAAATGTCTTAAAGACCTCAAATTTTCATGATCGTGAAAAAGCTCAGGTGGTTTTTCTTTTAATTTTCGTAGTAGGAAAGAATTAATTTTATATTAGAAATTATATAAGTCTAATTATATATTTTTAAAAATGGAATAAACTGAACCTAATTTTGATACTAAAAAATTTCTCCATAAAAAAATAATTAAATAAAAAAATTAATATAGAAGTTAATTTTAGAAAATTGAAAAAAATTTTAAAATTATGGAAACAAATTTTTTTAACTTGCTCGAAAATTATTAAAAATCAATGGACATATTTTTCTTTATTTTTGTACAGAATAAGTGCGATTCAAAATTTTTTTAGAAACACTGTTTGAGTGGTCTTATAACTAATGAGTGTGTTTGTTTACTCGAAAGTCTTACTAGTTTCACTCAAACTTTGTTTTGTAGCAAATTGTAGTAAGTAAACGAAGTTCACTCAATCGTTGGTTTGTAGCAAATTGTAGTAAGTAAACGGACAAGCCTATTACCACTATTACTATTCTCAAAAGGTTGGAAAATTTTGCATAAGAAAATTTGAAATAATTAACTTTATTACTTTAAATTGCATTTTCTGAAATCTCGGGATTCCCGGTCCAAATTCCCGGGAATGCGGGAACTGAAAAATGCTTAATTTTCCGGGAATCCCGGGACGGGAAATACCGGGATGCATTCCCTAATCGTAATACATTAATTTTCAAAGATCAAGGTTTATTATAGACGAACCATTTTAATATGAAAATTGTGATTAAAAGTATCTCTGGGGAACAAGTGGAGTTTACGGGTATGACCATAATTTTTTTTAAATAATATTGAAATCAATGAAATGATTGAAAATCAAAAGAAGGGTCTCTGAAATACATTTTGTTCTGGTTAACATATTATTGTCTATAAATATTACCACTTTTACAAAAAATCATTCTTGGGAAATTTTCATTGGCATTGAAATATAATTGGCATTACTTTATCTTAATGTCAATGCCAACAAATTTCATCACCATTCAATGCCAATGAAATTTTTTACACATAATTGAAGAAAAAGCATTGTAATATAAAAAATATATAAGAAATACGCGAATTTTAAATTTTTTTTCTTAATTTATTCTTTTATTAAAACATGAAAGCAAATACTTCTTTCATCAATTATAAATGGGCATTTAGGCATTGAACAATGCCAATTGAAAAAATTTCAATTAATTGACACATTTAATGAACTCGTCCCAAGTATGTTTTTAAACACATTTATTTTTTATTTATTAATTTTCATTTCATTTGCTCCTTTTTTTTTACCTTTTTCCAGTCCACTAGTAATCTGCAAAAGTTTTGTTGATTTCAGAAAAGTTTAGCAAAAATTTTGTAGATTTAACAGTTTTTTGTTGCTATTTTCATTCTACTATTATTTAGCAATTTTTTTGCTGATTTCAGCAAGTTAAATTGTTATTTGCAATTAACAAAAATTTAGCTCAAATATTACTAAAATTCGGTAAATTTAACAGTTTTTTTTGCTATTTTTATCAAACTACTATTCAGCAATTTTTTTTTGCTAATTTTAGCAGGTTAAATTGTTATTTGCAATTAACAACAATTAAGCTCAAATATTACTAAAATTCTGTAAATTGAACAGTATTTTTTTGCTGTTTTCACTTTATTAACATTTAGCAAAATGATTCTGCTAATATTAGCAGTTTTTTCTGCAGCATAATTTTTAACTAATTTTTAGTAACTTTTTCTGCTATTTTTACGGACTTATTTGTATGAGTGTAGATGTAACCGAATTTCAGTAGCAAAATGGCATATTTTTTCTCTGTGTGTAATTATTATTAACTATATATTTGAATACCCGAAGTTGAAGGTTCCATCACCACAAATTAATTTTTGAAAGGTTAATGGGGTCATTTTGTAAAACGAAACTTTGCTTTCGTTTGAACGTTTTTTTATTTTTAATTTTTTTAAATTTTGTAAAACTCAAAAAAAAATATGTATATTTTCTTTTTTTTCAATCTGGCAATGTTATAATCGAAGACAAACTCCTTAATAAATCGGTATTTTATAAGAAGTAAGTAAACGTTTGCAAACGAATATTATGCCATATTCAAACGAACAGAAATAGTTGTCGTTTCCTATTAAAAAGTTATAGTTTTTGCATAAAAAGTTAGGTAATTGCAATTTTTGGAATAAAAATTATATAAGTATGGGTTTAAAAATATGATGTAGTTAAATGTGATACTCCTATATTTTTTATTCTCAATAAAAAATAATTCTTTTAGGGTCATATGCATAATCACTTTTTCAATTTATAAACGGCTTACAAAACAAATTTTTCACACCAAAATCGTTATAAAAATCAAATTATTATGCATAAGCACTTAAATTTATATGCAAATTAGTGAAAATTTGGGCAATTTTAAAAATATCTGATTTTAGATGCGCTAAGACACGATTTAAAAAAATTTTTCTTTATATATAAACTTCTACGTTTGAGACCAAATGAAACAAACTGAGGGGTTTTAAAACTAAAAACTAGCAATTCGGAACTTAAGGGCCATCTTAACAAACCATACTTTGTACTCTTTGCTATCCGCTAATGGAAGGCTCTTCTTATTTAGGTTGATTTTCTGTACAATATAAAATTTTTCTTAAATATATTTGTTTCATATTATTAGGAAAAAATGTCCAAAAAATATATCATAAAAACAAAAAAACTACTAATAAAAAAAAATTGCCCCACACAGGCTTCGATACCTGGACCCTAAAAATATTAGAACTAAAAATAACAACTCATTTACCAATCAGGCTAAACAGACTTGGAAAACTCTATGAACAAATTTTTATTTAAGTAATTTGTAATTTCATGTCACAAATATTATTTTTTTTGTCTGGCAATAAGAACTCGCAAATGGTAACAAACGCAAACTACTACCCGTTTTATAAAATACCAAATATTTGCGTTTACGTTTCAAACGAAAACGAAAAAACGTTTTTCATTCGAGTTACAAAATGACCCCATAAATAGAAAAAATAAAGACTTGAATCGTATCAATTTTCAATTTTTGCCACTGTATGCGAAAACACTAATAATTCTCTAACTTTAAGAGCCGACTGCAGAAAAAGTAAATAACATAAACCAGGGGTGGCAAGACTTTTTTTCGTTGCGTGCCAAAAACGGACACATTGTTTTGTAAAAATTTGTCGCGTGCCACGTTAAGTATATTTTCTTTTTAAAAACTTTTAAAATTGGAAACATTTTCGTTAACAACTTTTACCATTTTTTCCGATCAATTGTTACCGAAACAAATTTTTCGCATTCGTAAATCTTGTAGGTGTTGTAATAAAAAAATCCTCATATAAATTTTACTTTTATGGGGTCATTTTGTAAACCGAAACTTTGCTTTCGTTTGAACGTTTTTTTATTTTTAATTTTTTTAAATTTTGTAAAACTCAAAAAAAATATATATATTTTCTTTTTTTTTCAATCTGGCAATATTATAATCGAAGACAAACTCCTTAATAAAACGGTATTTTATAAGAAGTAAGTAAACGTTTGCAAACGAATATTATGCCATATTCAAACGAACAGAAATAGTTGTCGTTTCCTATTAAAAAGTTAAAGTTTTTGCATAAAAAGTTAGGTAATTGCAATTTTTCGAATAAAAATTGTATAAATATGGGTTTAAAAATATGAAGTAGTTAAATGTAATACTCCTATATTTTTTATTCTCAATAAAAAATAATTCTTTTAGGGTCATATGCATAATCACTTTTTAAATTTATAAACGGCTTATAAAACAAATTTTTAACACCAAAATCGTTATAAAAAATCAAATTATTATGCATAAGCACTTAAATTTATATGCAAATTAGTGAAAATTTGGGCAATTTTAAAAATATCTGATTTTCGATGCGCTAAGACACGATTTATAAAAAATTTTCTTTATATATAAACTTCTATGTTTGAGACCAAATGAAACAAACTGAGGGGTTTTAAAACTCAAAACTGACAATTCGAAACTTAAGGGTCATCTTAACAAACCATACTTTGTACTCCTTTGCTATCCGCTAATGGAAGGTTCTTCTTATTTAGGTTGATTTTCTGTACAATATAAAATTTTTCTTAAATATATTTGTTTCATATTATTAGGAAAAAATGTCCAAAAATATATCATAAAAAAAAACTACTAATAAAAAAAATTTGCCCCACACAGGATTCGATACCTGGACCTTAAAAATATTAGAACTAAAAATAACAACTCATTTACCGATCAGGCTAACCAGACTTGGAAAACTCTATGAACAAATTTTTATTTAAATAATTTGTAATTCCATGTCACAAATATTATTTTTTTTGTCTGGCAATAATAACTCGCAAATGGCAACAAACGCAAACTACTACCCGTTTTATAAAATACCAAATATTTTCGTTTACGTTTCAAACGAAAACGAAAAAACGTTTTTCATTCGAGTTACAAAATGACCCCATTAGTTTATTAGTAAAAGAAACAGCAGGAAAAGTCTTTTAAACATTGATATTAGAAGGTTAGATTGTTAATTACATACAAAAATAAATCCAAAAACAAATTTCGAAATATAAAAATTTTTATGGTGGTTTAAATCTACTAATATTCAACAACGTTTAATAAAACTTCAGATATTTGAGCTCGAGGTCAATGATTTTATTATAAATATTTCGATAATCTTTGAATATCATCCTCAGGATTCTTTCAGTGAGTGTTTACATAACCAAACTTTTAGCTATAGTGGTGTATGCATCGTCATCTGGTACAGTGCAGTAATATTCTCTTTATAATATTTATAATAAAATAACTGACATAGAGCACAAATATTTGAAGTTTTATTAACAATTGGAAAGGCCGAATAAATAACTATTCAACAATATTTTTGTACTTTAGCAGAGTAAATTTTCATTTGCAATTAACTAAAATTCATCTAAAATTTTGTAAATTTAACAGATTTTTTCTTGGTGTTTTTATTTTAGTAATATTTAGCAAACAGGTTCAATCGATTCGAGCATTTTTTCTTCAGGGCCCTTTTGAAACCATTTTTGATAACTTTAGCAAAAAAAAAAAAAACTTTCAGTCACTTAATTTTACCAATTCTAGAGCCTTTTCCCATCGAAATATTTAAAAACTATCAATTTATTCGTAGAAGGCTAAGAAAAACTTTCAGTCACTTAATTTTACCAATTCTAGAGCCTTTTCCCATCGAAATATTTAAAAACTATCAATTTATTCGTAGAAGGCTAAGAAATTTCCAATAACTTTTTTGATTTATTAATGAATCTATCGCAGAGAAGTTTCTATACTTTTGATCCGAAATACTTTCGAAAGAATGAATTTTTGTTGAAAATAAATAACTGGGACGCTTTGCCACCAGGGCTGCCAGAATTGCCGATTTTTCGGCATTTTGCCGATTTTTTATTAAAAAATATGCAAAATGCCGATTTGCCGATTTTTGGTCGAAAAATGCCGATTTTTTGTTAAAACTCAAAAACACGAAATTTGAAATTTTGGTGATTTACAATGCAAAGATAAATAAATAAAATGTTTGATTATTTAATCCCGGTGTTCACATTTTTACAAAATTTAATGATTTTCTTTCACATTATATATATATTAAATTTTGAAAATTAAAAAACAAAATGTGAATGTTTTAACGAAATAAAATAAATCCAGTGATTTTAAAAATGGCCCATATTTGGAGAAGAACTATTTGTAAAAGCTGTAAAATTAATTTATGTACATATTATTGGTCAGATAATATCTGAATATATATCATAAAAATATTCATAAAATTATAACAAATATTTTTTTATTATCATTTCATTTTTTTATTTTTTTTTATTTTCTGATTTTTTTTTCTTTTGGGGCTCTACAAATTAAGGAATGTAGACAGACATGACAACCTTTTCTCTGGAGAGGGGCGCACCGCCCTTATCTCTTAAGCCTTTACTTTTATTTAATTGTTTTATTATTTTATTACGAAATGTCTTTTTCACATATTTTTTATGTAAAGTAACCTAAATATTATATAAATGAGTATTTTTGAAAGTGCCGATTTTTTAAAATCAAAGTGACGAAAATGCAAATTTTTTTGGTAAAAAGTGCCGATTTTTCATCAAAATCATCTGGCAGCCCTATTTGCCATTCATTTGCGACGCTTTGCCAGCATTTGCAAAAAGGGTTTTTCCAGTATTTGTTTTACAAAAATTTCGGTGGTTTATAAAAAAACCACTGGCAAAGAATGGTATAAGAGTGATATGCCAAGGTTTGTAACCAGTGGTTATCCAGTGCTACCTAGCCAATGCTACCAGTGGTACAAAAACCAATTCACTGGTAGAGCAATGATTTTATAAAATTGCTGGCGCTTCGTTAAAAAAGGTTTGTAGTCAGGAGGTTCCGAGTTCAAATCCGGTTGCAAGCAAAAAATTTTTTTTTAGATTTTTTTAATTTAAAAATTTTTTTGTTTTATAAAATCAATTTTTTTTGTTTGTGGAGAAGCTCCTTTAAGACCAACTTGTTTTTTCCTTTCCCAACGCTGGCATATTAGTTCCAAAAAACTGTTTGCCAGTGCTAGTATTTTAGCACAGCCTGTAGTTGTCTTGCTATTATCACTCATTTATGTGTCTAGCCATCAAATATTATATGTCTCGTTAGCTCAGTGGGTAGAGCAATCGTCTGCCAATCTGAAGGCCTGGATTCAAATCACGGCAGGACCAAAAAAATACATATGAACGTATGAAGTTGATAAGCCACAAAATAAAAATATTGAAATAGTCGCCTTTAAAGTTTAAAAAAAATGTGTAAAATCAGCTTTTAATTAAATAAGACTATTGATGGACGTAATAAGTGTTTAAGGAAGACTACTACCTCATATACATGGATGGATACCAGGAGCAAAGCAGGATTTAGGAGCAATTAGTATTGGAACATTGTTGCGGTCATATTTCAAGTATACATCTGTTTGCATGGGTACGGACTATGATGTATAACTAGGGATTTCATAGGACCCATTATTCCGGAGATGGCTCCCATACCTCCCTCTCATCTCCATGTAGCTTTAGGTGGGAATTAACAATTAACTATTGACTTTATATAAATTTTTGCCTTGAAAATGTTATTGAGAAAAAATCACGTTCATTAATTGGATTTTCTTGAGCGATAGACTATATAAAGTCTGTGGACAAATCCACGTTTCGGTAGGTATCTCTCTCAGGTCCTGTGGATGTGTTGATTATGTTTTATTGACGGTTTTTAGGGATTATTTTAATTTTGGCAATTTATTGGTGACGTTCATTCATTGGTTTTTTTGCGGTGAGGGATTTTGTGTGGTTTGTGGAATTTTTTAGGAGTGCAGATTTTTGGCAGTTTGATTTTTAATTTGTTTCTATACTGCCTTAGTTGGGCTGTATTCCTTGGATTTGGATGTCTGTGTTACGGGGATGTGGCCGACAAAATTGTTTGAGTGTAGGATCCGCTGAGTGGATTGGCATTGTGGCTGAAATATGGCGAAGGTTGTGGGGTTATTGGACTGATTTCACGGAATAAGCAGTTTGGTATTGCCGCCGCTGCTTACTGATACGGTTGGTATCTTGATTGTGATTTGTGTTTGGGACCCTAATCACATAGGGTTTATTATTTTTTGACAATTTGTAATTTTTTTATTTTTTATTTTCATTTGGGTTGTTTGCTCGATACAATGTTGCGTTTTATTTTTTCTTTTGTCGCGATTGTGATTTGTGGGGAATGTGTAATGAGGTCGCTATCAGAAGAGGAAGCTGTCGCTTGTGGTTGTGCATGGAATGATGGGGTAAGTTTTGGATTTATTGTGTTTTTGTGAAATTTATGTATGGGATGTTGAAAGGCTTTTTTTGTTTGTTCGTATTTAATTATGTGGTCTCGCGGGTGTGTGTTATGGTCCACGGGTGTTATGGCCAGCGGCTATTGGCTCTCGGGCGTGGTACTGGGATGGATGGGGTAGGTTTTTTGGTTGTTGTAATTTATGGTTTTTTGGGACGGGTTAGGGTTTGGTTTGTTATGCTGGTCTATTTTGGACATTCTTCGGGAGCAAATATTTTATATGCATCTCACAGGGGGCCCACGGAACTAGTAGGTTAATCCTGCTGATGAGTCCCTTTGGCAGTGGACGAAAGCACGGGTGCTGGGGTTTTTTCGATTTTAGTTTTCTGTTGTTGAAATGTGTGTGGTTTCTTTTTTCGTTTTGTTAGCAGCGTGTTGCGATGGATGGAGGAACCGGTAAATTTGACATTTTAGGGCTCTTTTTTCCCTGTTTTGTCTTTCCACCGGATTACCGGACTGGCGGTAAGGTAGTTAGATCATCGATGACCCAAGTAGGGAACTGGCCATCCAAAGAATCGTCTCTAGGCCCCTGAGGTGTACATAGGGGTCTGCATTGCAGCGTTGCCAATTTAGCCATTTTATGGCTAGAATTGGCCAGTTTTGAACACGTTTAGCCAGCAAAAATTTAATTTAGCCACAAGCCATTTTTAGAAAACGTTTAGCCATTTTTTTTTAGCCATTTTTAGTTTTTGTACAAAATATAATCTTTGAGCGTAAATTTATATATGTATATGTATGTGGTGCGCATAGTTCGGAAACATAGCCAAAAATGTGCCCAAACTATACTGTATATGAGTTAAAAATATCTTCATACTATACGCTAGACCTAGGAAGAGTTTGAGGACAGTCCCCTAACTAACCAAATGTCTCCATACTAAACACTTGATCGAAAAACTGTCCCCGTAGCATCCGCTGTGCATACATATATATAGCGCACAAAGAAAAAGTTGGACACATTATATATAAAAACGAGTAAAAAGGTTAAAGTCGGGCATGTCGGCTATACAGTAGAGTGGGCCGAACTTTGCCGAATTGCGAATTTCAAAAAGGGGGGTGCGGAAAAGTTGCGTATGCGTCCTGTAAAAATATAAAGTAGAATACTTTTCGAATATTGTGTGGATAAAAAAGGGTACACTTTTCGAACATTGTGTTACAAAATTGTAAATCCAAGCACGCAATTTAATTTTGTACAATATTTACTGAACATTAATGTATTAAGTTATATTAAATTACATTTTTTATATATACTTTTGTGGCACAGTGTATAAAAAATTTTTCAAAACTTTTACAAAAAAACTATTAGGTATTTAATTTTATTCTCAAATATTCTTTTAATACAACAAAAAAAAATAAAGTGGGATACTTTTCGAACATTGTGTGGACAAAAAAGAGGATACTTTTCGAGCATTGTGTCCCAAATCTCGAAATCTGAACATGCTATTTTATATTTATTATCAAAATACCCAAAATTATTAAAAAAGATGGAACAGTCATAAAAATGTTATTTTATGTTGATCCAAAACAATAAATGGGTAAAATCTCTGATCACTTAATAAAAAACAGTGATCACCAAAAACAATCCCTTTTGATTGTGAAAATTTTTACAACTTTTGCCGCAGCGTCCTTGGAATACCCTTCAACATTTTTAAACTTTTTTACACTCAAATGAAAGACAATTTTATATAGATAGTAGATTTGAAAATGAAAAAAATGAAAAACCTTTTTAAACTAACTTTTTGAAGGCTCGACTGAAAAACGAAAAAACGTGTTTTTCAGCAAAATTCAAGTAGCAATATTTCAGAACCCCTTCGGCCGATTAAAAAATTTTTATCTTTTTTTGATTCAGCGAACTATAATTTATTAGAAATAATATATCACAATAACAAATATTTTGTTATCACCATCTGGTTAAGAGCCAACTAATGTTTGGATCCGAAATTCGAATGGGTTAAAATGGGACTTGTGTCAAAATTTTCTATAAAATTATAAAAGAAGAGAAAATCGTAAATATAGCCCATATGGGCGATAGGTCTAAATATGGACCGATTCTATCTAGAATCTATTGGCTTTGTTCTCGGGACCATGTTAGTCAGCAAACTAAATTTCATTAAAATATCTTAATATTTGCGACCTTCAGCGTGTAACCAAGCCAATTTTGGGGGGACCCTTATATGTGCACTAGGTCTAAACATGGACCGGTGTTAACCAAAATCAATAGGCTTCGTCCTTGGGCCGACATAGGTGGGTGTACCAAATTTCATCAAAATATCTTAATATTTGCGACCTGCAGGGTATAAACAATATAATTTTGGGGGGACCCTTATATGGGCACTAGGTCTAAACATGGACCGATGTTAACCAAAATCAATAGGCATAAATTGGTGTACCAAATTTCATCAAAATATGTTAATATTTGCGACCTGTAGAGTGCGCACAAGAATGCATGGGCAGACAGACAGACAGACGGACGGACGGATGGCCAGACGGACATCGTTAAATCGAAATAAAAAAAATTGTGAGCCGATCGGTATACTATAAGATGGGTCTATGACCATAATTTTTTGGTGTTAGAAAAATCAGCACAAACTTATAATACCCTCTCCACGTAGTGGTGGAGGGTATAATGAAACGAGTTGTAATCAATATAAAAGAAAAAAGCGAAAAAAGGTATTGAAAAGCATAAAATTACCAAGGTTGGTTACCGAAACGAATAACGATAAGGGTAACGTTATCAGATTTCGTTTGTTTAGGTAACGGTAAAGGTAACGGTATTTAAGACTGTTTCGGTAACGGTATACCGTTATCGAAACAGCAATACCGATACGTACCGGTATTAAATATTATGTTAAAAACATATAAAAACAAGTTAAAATATGGCATATTTTTAATTTTAAGTACTGAAAATACAGACTTTAAGCTATAAATTCAATATTGGTAGTTTTAATAAGTAAAATTAATATCTATAAATTTTTTGTAAAAAAAAACACTCAAGATTATAAAATAAAAAATAAAAAAATTGTAATTTTTATATAAAATAATAAATACCGGTAATTACCCATAAAAATAACGGTATCCGTAACGATAACGGTATTTAGAAATTTTTTTAGAGGTATCGTATTCAATTTGAAATGGTATTTTAGCGATAACTGTATTATAACGATAACGGTAACCAACCTTGAAAATTCTGTTAATTTTACCCATGGGTATGGCATCACAAAAAAAATAAGTTATAAAAACATCGTTTTCACTAGATAGCACTTTTTTAAAAAAACTGACAATTTTCTTTTTATTTAAATTTAAATAAAAAAAAAACAAACAACAAAGCAGAGAAACAAACGGATATCTCAAATTTTATTATTTGAGTGTATTCTGCGTTGTTTTTTCCTTATTTTGAACAGTTTTCGGCAGTTTTTGAGATTTTAAATATAGGCTCAACTGATACTAATTTTAGCGCCCTCTACTGGTGAGTAGTGTAACTTTTGATTTTCTATCTCTATAATTAATAGTCTCTGATTTTACATACCATGTGCTTATGTTGTTTTACAAAGAAATTCAAATAACATGGTTGTTATTTGAATTTAACTTTGAAAATTCAAAGTGTCCAACTTTTTTCTTTGCACACTGTATATATATTATATGCAGGGCAAGTTTAAAATGGCACAACAAAGCTGAAATTTGGCAGGCAAAATGGCACGAAAAAATAGTAAAATTGGCACAAAAAAAAAAACACAAAAATGGCACGCTTATTCCAAAAATTTTAAAGTATAATAGTTGATTTAAGGGGGGTAAATACTGTAACAACAGCATTTTAAAGGGCATATTTGAACGGTTGTCAAAAATTCAGTTAACAATATTTCAGTTAATAGTATTTTGGAAAAATATCAGTTTTACATTTTCCCAGCCAAAAACGCCAGAGTTGCCACTTCATTACTGGCCTTTTTTAAAAAAGTCAAAATCGGCTGCCACTGTGCAGCCTTCATTAATTATCGGAAAATAAAAACGTAAAGTGATTCTTAATCCAAGATAAATTCTCTAGTCCTTATCGTGGCCCGATTTTTATTTAAAAAAACTTTTTTTTAACAAAGTCGCCACACAAACTTAAGAATTTCAATTTTTTTGACTAAAATTCAAAAAAGGGCCACGATAAGGACTAGAGTTTTTTGTTGCCTGCGAAAGAAATCGGTTAACCCGCCTTGGCGGTACAGTGGCGGCCGATTTTGAACTCAGGGTTGTGGGAAAATGCGTTTAAAGTTTAAAATTATTTTTACGCATTGGTTACTTTTTTTTTTATTTATTTGCTTTATTTATTGTAATATCAAAGGCCAATAAACATATTACAAAGTTTAATACAGTATAACTTAACAATATTAATTCATGAATTTCTTTTACTATAAATAAGCTTAGAATTACTAATTCTTTTTTCTGCTGGCCCCCAGCCATAATAATCAGGAAAAAAGTATGCAAATACTATTTGTGGTCCATGTAATTGACAATTTTTATCTTATAACTTCAACAAACAAATATAAAATCATATGTAAAGAGTCAATCAAAATATTCTAATGCCCAATTTACAATACAGCAAAAAACTAGTAGCTTTTTTTAAAAACTTTACTTTTCAATTAAAAATTTGTATAGAGTCTGACAAGTAAATAAAAATAGTTTTCGAAAACTACCAGTCCCTGGTTAAGTATAAAATTCTATCTATACTGAATAAAATCGTATGTATACAATTATTTTTTGATTCAAAATTATATGGAATTTGACACGCATATACAAGTAGCTTTCAAAAAGCACCAATCCCTGGTAAAGTGCAAATCTAGAATAAGACTCAACATAGAAGTGCTGCCGAAAATAAGTAACATACAAGTAATCAAAAGTTTCCTGCTATGCAGTCTCACAGATATGTGCAAACATATTCTTCTTGAAGATATTAATTGAAAAATTAAAAACTTTTAGATAAGTCGGTAAATCATTCCATAGTCAGCTACTCTCATTAGAAACGTACGTTCAAAGATTGTCTTAGAATGAATCGGAATATCGATCTGTGCATTCCGAGTAGACATAATAAAATTGAATTTATTGCATAAGTTAGGCGGTATGGATGTAAACATAACTTTATAAAAGAAATATAATAATCGGAAATCTACAAATTTCCTAAAATTGCAACCTAAGAAATTAATTACATAAGGCGTTATATGCTCCCTACGTCTTACATTAAAAACGAACCTGACAATCATGTTAAATGCTCTCTCCAACTTTGCAAAGACTGTTGAGATCGTGCCTGATGTATAAGGGAGAAAGCCATAAGAAGGGAGAAAACTACTTTTCGCCTTATATGCAGAGGAAGAAATATATTTAAGTTATATAATCGTCTAAGAGTGTAAATTACTCTCCCAGTTACAGTTTCAATATGGCGGCTAAAATTAAATTTATTGTCTACCATAATCCCTAAGATCATCAGCTGGTGGACACACTGCAATCTGGTTTTTAAAAAGCCATCAGTACCTGCCTCATATAACGTGCCTTCGTTCACCATCGAGGAATCGTCATTGGCTTTTCTTTAAAGACTTGCATCTTTAGATGTAGTTTTTTTCTTTTTGTTCTGCTGTATTATGCGAAATAAGATTTATAATAAAGACAATAGCCGTTTTTTCTAATCACTTGGATTTAATAAATCCAAAAAGTATTTCTAAAAGTGCTCAACAGATGGGGTTAGATTCTTCCTATTTTAAAAAAATTTTCTGTCCGACACTTCGTTCACCCTAATTTTTAATACCGAATTCGATGATGAAGGATTTTACTTAACTTTTAATTTATAATTATATTTTACATAAAACAACGATAAACAGTCTGCCTTTTCAGTTTTATCACTTCAATTTATATTTTTGCACAATTGAAAAATTCCATTGCAATATTTAATATTCACTAATTGGATTTAATTAAATTACTTACTGTAGAGTGAAAAATTGTCATTTCTATTTGAGCTATTTCTCTATGTCCAAGATGAAAAATATGTATTTGGTGAGGTGTAGTTTTTTTTTCTAAACATATTTCATAAAAAAAAATTTAATAAAAACCTTTTTTTTTGTTAGTTTTTCAGTTTTTTTTTGTTTCTCTTTTAATTTGCATTCGTATTTTTTTCTGACATTAAATTAATAGGCTGTTTCATATATTTGTGCTTTTATTGTGGACTTATTAAATCCAGCTTTTTTTTGGATTTAATAAATCCATTTTTTGTATGAAAAATTCTAAATCCAGGTGATTAAAACACACGCTAAATGATAAAAAACGCTCCCAAAAAAGTTTGTGTACAAATTTAATGCATAGAATATTGCTTTGTGATTAAAATATATTTTACAAGAAAAACCAGTGGAAATTTTATTTCTTCCAATTTTGTATTGATATTTTCTGAGCATATACTGAAGAGTATGTTATATCTAAATAAAATATAAAAAATATTCGAAAACAAAATATTTCCTAGAGTGGATACCCTCCTTTTCTGAATGTTTTTAACAAAAATACAATAATGAAGGAATTTACCGATGAAGTGCTGAAGTGCATTCACCATATATTAGTATGATTTAAAAAAAAATCTGGAATTTTATTAAATATTAAAAGATATCGTTTTTTTGTAAATTTTTGCCAAAAATTATTCACAAAAATTGAGTTTTTACTGAATTTTAATTGAAATTTAATGAAAAGTCTAAAAAAATAGACAAAATGGCTTTTTTTTGGCAAGGATTTGTAAAAATGGCATTTTTACAAAATAAGTGAAAAATGGCAAAATTGGCATTTAATGGCAAATGCCAAAAAAAAAAAAATTGCCCTGATTATATGTATGCACAGTATACAGTATATACCAACTGTATACTGTATACAGACATTGTCCACACATGTTCATTAACGAAATTTGATGTAATATCTACATATGTGCTCATGTATGAACATACATGAACACACATGAACGTGCATGATCATACATGTAGATATTACCTCAAATTTCTCTAATGCACAAGTATGATCATTAGGGCGGGTCGATTTAATAATCGCCCATGGCTCGTATTCTAGGGATCAAAATAAGAAACTCTGCCGAAGGAACTATACCTCTAAAACGAATTCTACTACCCCCCAACTGTTGACTTTTGTCCCGTAGGGTCAAGTTTTGAAAAATCCCACTTTGACCCATTTAGAGTGCCCCATCGAGTCCAAATGTATGACCGACCCCCACTAACTTTGGAGGGCCGATCCACCCATGCCAGTGGCACACCCCCTGGAAATCCCCTGGGGGGTTCCCCATACAAACATTTTAAAAAATCACCATTTTTGGCACTTTATTTTATTATTTTTTATTTATTTTATTTATTTTTTCTCTTTAGAAATTTATTTAGTCAGAACATATGTAAATGAAAAAATTAATTTAACTTAGTAATAGAAAAGAAAATAAAAAAAATTACTGTTTGAAGTCTTTTTTGCTTTCAAGTCTGGGCAATTTCGCACGGGTCTCTAATGTCGTCACCATAACAGCCTCTACATTTTCCGGTATAACTCGTTTGGAAACGCTAGCTAGCTAGCTAAATAAAATAATAAAAATAAATAAAAAATAATAAAATAAAGTGCCAAAAATGGTGATTTTTTAAAATGTTTGTATGGGGAACCCACCAGGGGAGTTCCAAGGGGTGTGCCACTGGCATGGGTGGATCGGCCCTCCAAAGTTAGTGGGGGTCGGTCATACATTTGGACTCGATTGGGGCACTCTAAATGGGTCAAAGTGTGATTTTTCAAAACTTGACCCTACGGGACAAAAGTCAACAGTTGGGGGGTAGTAGAATTCGTTTTAGAGGTATGGTTATTTTGATCCCTAGAATACGATTTTCCCTGAGCCATGCCTAGTGGACATATATGATGCATGTATGGAAGTTTATGTATCCATGTATGGACATGAATGAATGTTTATGAGCATGCACGAACATACATTCAACCTATATGGTATGTCGATTTTTAGTTGGGTAGAGAGAAAATGTACACACAGAAAAAAGATCAGTTAGATATCGGCTATAAATGCGGTATTTTCATTATTAAATAACTATTTCAGTTGTGTAGGTATAGTTTAGGTAATCCGAAACAATATTTTTTTTTTGTGCTAATTAATATATTTTACCTACGACTAGACTTTTTTAGCAGAAATTAATTCGGTATCCCAACTAATTTTAAAATAAAAATATGGTTGGGACAACTTCTAGTAGATGTAACGGTTTAATGTAATATGAAGAAATCACTACTCCTATTATTTGGTTGATGTAACACTTTCAAAATTTTTACGACTGAATATTAGATTGTATCCATTCCATTACTGTCATATATATTACACTAAAATTACGGAAAATAATTTTGTATTCGTTTTAAAATAAAACATTTGCATAAAAAATTAAATTATTTAATATTAAATTTAGAATAAACATTTGCAAAACATCAAGTATTGATTTTCAAAGACCCCGAAAATGATTTTAATATATTGTGTTTTGCAGACCTATTTTTCAAAATTCTCTCTTAATCCGTTCAATAAAATAATTGCTGTTAATTCTCAGTAAAATTTTTAAGAAATCCTTCTCGCTTATTAGGATCGTTGTCAAATGTAGGTGTGTAACAATAAAACCACGAGGTTCCACTTCGAGTCCGTAATTGACAGGAAGCTTTCGCATGCTGTAATTCTTTTAAGTAAAAAGTCCAATTTATTCATATAACATACTACCACTTTTAAATGGCGTTAGAATTGGAAAAGAAACTGAAAAACTGGAATTTTTTATAGGACCATGATAGCCCTCGAAATCCGTAAATTTTTCTTCAACCAACTTTACTTTTCCTAAGGAAGTAGCGATAAGAATTAAATGATTTGTTCTAAAAAATCCGCCTTATTCTAAGTTTTTTTTTTTAAAGAAAAGTACATAGAAAGTCTTTTTGTTTGTTCTCGTAGTGCTGTTCAGGGTAGAAATCGATTCAAATATTCTATGATAGAAAAAATCTATAGATATTTCCTAACAAACATACTCGAGAAGTATTTTATATATAGGGTTCTTTTTTAATAAGAGCGCTACAAAAGTTTTTTTTAAATAAAACAAAAACGGTTTTGGATATCAATAAAATTCTTTATTCCTGTGAAAGTACGTTCGATGCCATTATGTACGGAAATCGATCTCTTTTGCATGACCACCATGGGCACGCTTGCAGAAGTCCAGACGCTGAACCCAATTTTCGACGGTTTTCAAGCATAAATCGGCCGATATTCGTACGAATTTCATCAATCGTCGCTGGCTTGTTGGCATAGACCATAGATTTGACGTAGCCCCACAGGAAATAGCCCAAGGGCGTCAAATTGCACGACCGAGGCAGCCAATCGACTGGACCATTTCGTGAGATAACACGTCCTCCAAACTTGGTTTGCAATAAATTGATTGTGACATTCGCTGTGTGGCTTGTGGCACCGTCCTATTGGAACCACATGTCCTCCAAGTCCATATCATCCAATTGGGGCCAAAAATATTCGGTTATCATTGAACGTGCCGGTCTTGATCATTACGGAAGAAGTACGGCCCAATGACGCCGCCGGCGCATAAACCGCACCAAACCGTAATTTTTTCGGGATGCAATGATGACTCATGGAGTACGTGTGGATTGCTGTCTGACCAATAACGCATATTTTGTTTATTGACGAAGCCATTCATTATGACGACCATAAATTGGACGTAGCGCTCTTAACGTTGAGGCCACTGACTCCGAATTTCGGTAGTAAATTTTAATAATTTCGACTCGTTGTTGGCTCGTACATCTTTCCATCATGAAATGGCAAACCTTACTGAAGAGAAATATCAAAAGAGCGGCAAGAAACATGGCGTCGTTTACTGTCCCTGTCTTTCTACTTTTGTAGCGTCCCTGTTGAAGAACCCTCTAGAAAAACTCTGGGTTTCATATTAACGGTTTATGAGCCCACTTATAGATATACCCTACACCACTAGGTGGAGAGGGTATTTTAAGTTTGTGCTGATGTTTGTAACACCAAAAAATAATGATCGTATACCGATCGGCTCAGAAATTTTTTTTATTTCGATTTAACGATGTCCGTCTGTCCGTCCGTCTGTCTGTCCATGCATTCTTGTGCGCACTCTACAGGTCGCAAATATTAACGTATTTTGATGAAATTTGGGACACCGACTTATGTCGGCCCAAGGACGGCGCCTATTGATTTTGGTTGCAATCGGTCCATGTTTAGACCTAGTGCCCATATTAGGGTCCCCCCAAAATTATATTTTTTATACGCTGCAGGTCGCAAATATTAAGATGTTTTGATGAAATTTGATTCACAGACCTATGTTGGCCCAAGGACGAAGCTTATTGATTTTGGTTAACATCGGTCCATGTTTAGACCTAGTGCCCATATAAGGGTCCCCCCAAAATTATATTGTTTATACGCTGCAGGTCGCAAATATTAAGATATGTTGATGAAATTTGGTACACCCACCTATGTCGGCCCAAGGACGAAGCCTATTGATTTTGGTTAACACAGGCCCATGTTTAGACCTAGTGCCCATATAAGGGTCCCCCCCAAAATTGGCTTGGTTACACGCTGCAGGTCGCAAATATTAAGATATTTGAATGAAATTTGGTTTGCTGACTCACATGGTCCCGAGAACAAAGCCAATAGATTCTAGATAGAATCGGTCAATATTTGGTCATATCGCCCATATGGGCTATATTTATGATTTTCTCTTCTTTTATTATTTTATAGAAAATTTTGACACAAGTCCCATTTTAACACATTCGAATTTCGGATCCAAACATTAGTTGGCTCTTAACCAGACTGGTGTAGGGTATTGTATAGTCGGCATGCCCGACTTTAACCTTTTTACTCGTTGACCCAACAAATTGTTGTTATTTTATATATAATCGATCGATTTGGTTAAAAATCAAAAATTAAATAATGAATAGAAAAGGCAAAGAGGTTTGAAATTGTTTTTAACCGCTTTAGTTATATCAGGTATATCGATTTACGTCTTTTTATTGCTTTTAAATTAAAAATAATGCGAAATATTCAGGATTGAAATTTCAAAAACGATCGATTTGAAACCGATCGATTTTCATCACATGCCAGAATATTTTAATATTTTCTTTTGTTTAATAGTGAAGTTAACCTTTCAGTATTAGACCCACCGTTAAAATTCTCATTGATAGAAACACTTTTCTGCTTTTTTTTAATCGTAATTTATATTTGTTTTGTTAAGTGTGATTATATAGTTATTTATAAATAAATCAAAATATAAAAAATCTAAAATAAAAATTGTATTCGATTGTAGGTGCTGAAATATTTCCAGTGGAAAATTATTCGCCGAATTATTCTATTATGCTGACCGAATACAGCATTAAATTGGATGATAGTCGTCGTAACCGCCACAATTCGATTGGCAACAAATTCGGTTTTCACAAACGACTCAGTTTTCTGGGTGTAGAATTTTGCAAAAAAACAGTCTCATTAAAGAATTTTAACGTTTTTGTTTCAAAAAAATAAATTTTTTCGATAATAGTTCACTAATGTACGTCATAGCAACGACTAAGTCAATAAACCCTAACTAAAGGAGGGAATCAAACATTAATGCATAATCACTTTGAAAATTTTTAAGTGACAAACAAACAAACAAACAAATTTTCCATACAAAATTCATTTTATAGATGTGTCGAAAATTTCGAATCATTCAACACGAAAAAACCGGTTTCTCGAATAATTCGAAAACCGCCCTTTTTCAAAACCCGGTTTAAAAAACCCGGAAATATAGAAAAAAAACCGGTTTGTCGAATAATTTGGAAACCGGTTTAGACAACTCTACACGCGCCCATTTCTACTAATTTCATTACATCCTCTTTAACAGATGTTAAATACTTCAAACCGACATATTGTTCGATTAGTAATGGTAAAATATATAAATAAAAATAAGGTATAACGATGCTGCGGAATGACTGCCCAGCAAAATATTGGTAATGACACCTCATTACTATCTGCATTACCAAAAATGATATATCATTACCTTTTACATTATTTTATAATATAAAATAATGATTTCCTAATAACGGCCTATTGTATCCATTGTTTCTAAATATAAAATAATGACTTACTTGTATTAGTTTAAATAAGTACTTTTTACACAGTTAAATTTTTTTATAATATGTAAATATGTTTTATGTTTAAATTTTTATGACGAGTCCTAAAATTACACACTAAAGAAAACTTAAATTTTTCTGAATGTATTTCCTTAGGCTAATAGTATTTGCCTAACTGCTTATTTTTAAGAATCAAGTAAGCAATCGGATAACCACTTATAATTAAACTTTTTGTAAGCATGTGTGTAACCACTTATTATTCAAAATCTCATAACTACTCATTTCTTATTTTTTCGTAAGCGAGCGGGTAAGCGTGACTACTTATAAAAACGACCACGCCAAACAAAAATAATGAGTTTGGACGCCAAAAAATAAGTTGTGCGGAGCTATGAATTTCTATTATATAACCACTTATTTGGTAATGAAAGATTTTGCTGGGTGACCTTGGAAACTACATAAATCCTATTTAAATTCTTCGTTTAGTAAACATACGAGTACATTTGACTTCTTCAGTAGCTGCTTGCATACTTTATGAATGTTTTAAAACTTAAATGCAAATTTGAAAAACTCATAAAATATGTTTTTAACTACAATAAAAAGTTTAAAGCAAAAGTATTTATATACATTTTATACAGTGATTGTTATACAAACCCGTACCGAAAGCTAATGCAAAATTAACTCATTTAAAAACATCATTTGACTACAAATTTGTATTGTCTCCTATTGTATCATCAGCAGCGTTGCCAATTTAGCCATTTTATGGCTAGATTTAGCCATTTTTGAACACGTTTATCCAAAAAAATTGGATTTAGCCATTGGCCATTATTTTAGCCATTTTTAGAAAATATTTAGCCATTTTTCGTTTTTGTACAAAATATAATTTTTGAGCTTAAATTTATAGCTAAACTAAAGAATTTTCCTCAATCTGTCAAATTAATTGCATTAAATATGCTAAAATTCTAAATCTTACTTAACAAATTTCAAGCAAACATTTCCAATACATAGTGGTTTTCCTATCACAAATTAACGTTTTAATATTTGGATATGCGGTTTTCGCATATTTTAACGCTAAAATGTCAAAATATTCAAAAACTACTACTACATAACGTCATTCACCTAAAATTCTAAAAAGTAATACTAACTCTCTTCCGATAAAGGTTAACATTTCTATTGATTTTTTTCTTCCAAAATAATGTTAACATTTTACTAAGCAAAGTTATTCAAATAAAAGAAAATAAGTTAAAATTACAGTTCATATGCCACTATTTTGGTAGAAAACATAATATTGCATTGTAGTTAAATTAATGAACAATATTTTGACGAGCTGTTGCTAATATCTCCTCGCTGCATTTAATAGAAACCAGTAAAAGGCCATCTCGGCGAAGACTTTAATTTTTTCACACAAAATCAAAGAATTATTTTAATTCTAATGTTCAACTTTTCTTTTTTTTTTTTTTTTTAAAGAGAAGCAACACTCAGGAAATTCTTCCTATTAATTAACGTGTTGCTTCCTTTGGAAAGGGGCTAGAAAAGAAGTGAAAGGTGGTGAAAGATGAAGGGCTTCAAATATGGCAACACTGTAATTGCGCGAGATATTGAATTTAGAACAGTTGTTGCGCGCCATCTGATGGTGAGCTGGCGATCTTTGTTGAAGCTTTTTAGTTCATAGCCCTGTTACATTATTTTACTTCGGTGGGGTTAAGTGCTATGGGAACACCGAAGGAGGATGCTGCGATATGTATGAGGGATAGAAAAAACTCATACATATTGCCTTGGTTGGGGCTCGAACCCGCAGCCTCACGTGTAACAGTCCAACGCGCTAATCATTACACCACAGCGCCAACATCGAATTAAAAATAAATTTTAAAAAAATTGTATAGCTATTTATAAATTCAGAACCACTGATATGTCCTAACAACTATCCAAAAAAAATTATTTTTTTAAAAAGCCTCCATTATCCCAATAAAAATATAGAAATGTTAACCTCATTTCGGAACGGAGGTTGTACAAATATATTTATTTTTTGTTAGTATCAAATAGGTTTAAATATAAAAATAAATAATAGGTTTAAATAAAGTTTCTGAAATTTTTATAAATAAAATAACATAAAAAATTTTTTAACTCTTTGGTTTCCATAGGAATTTTTTTGTTTATGGTTTTTTATAAATATCCTTTGTTTTCGCCCTAAATTTTGCATTAATGTTGGTTTTTTATAAAATTTTTAAATTAAAATTATTAAGTGTCCACGAAAAAGCGTAGTTTAGGAGAAAGAAAAAATTTATTGTGGAAGTGACTGTAAATTAAATACCTATATAAATTCGGATTATGCCCAATAAGCTTCTTGTAAATAGTATATTTAACAAAAATAGATTCTGCTGCTTTAGAAGACCTTGCAAAATGATCATCGCTATCAGCCCCAATGTTTCTAATGCGAAATGAAAGTACACTGTTGCTAACACAAAAACCTCAAAGGGTTTTGCAAATCTAGCTCGGATTTTAATTTAATGACCTTTAGCAACATGTGTATATTTTAGTCACATTCACGGCACAAAGACGCACTATCAATTGCTTATTTTTATTTAAATTGTTTGCAATTAGCAGTTTGGTGTTAAAAATTTTTCAAAATCGGTCTACCGGTTTAGAAAGTGTGAGTAAAAATGTCGGGACACTCCGAAATTTTCATACAAAATGCAATATTTTGCGCAAACAATCGGAAAAAATTACAAATTCAAAGCCTTATATTACCCGGTAATGGCTTTGGTAAGAAGAAATGTAGTTAGGTAATCTCTCACTTTTCTATTACAAAAGCTATTATTTTAACAAGGGCATGTCCATCGATGTAACTCCTTACATACATAGCATGCGCGAAAACGAAAACGTGAAAACATAGCATGTCCGAAAACGAAAAAAGGGAAAAGAAAGAAAAAAGTAAAAAGAAAAAAGGGAAAAGAAAAAAGAAAAAAAATTAAAGCATGAAGCAATATAGAAACAAAAGTTTTCCAAAGTCCAAAACTGTTCTAAAGCAATTTAACAAAAAGTCTCCCCTGCACTGAGAGAATTATCATCACTTCAGTAATGAATTTCTTCATAGTTTCAATGAAAATTGTCAGTGGAACTCGTCCATTGAAACTTTTCATAGAATCTATGAAACAGGTTTCATCAAAGTCAGTGTTTATGAAAAGTTCATAAAATTAATGAAACTCTTCATAAAATTAATAGGCCACTCCTCCAATAAATAAATCATTCAGCCAATGAAGAGCTTCATAAAATCTATGAAGCAATTTCATTTACTATTATTTATTATAGTTGGTTGTTGTCGGTGCTAAGCTGGAGTGGATAAATAAAAAGTATTTAGCAATTGCTAAAAGCGTAATAAAGTTCTAGCATATTTCATTAAATTAAAAAGTTTCATAAAATTTTATAATAAGCTTAATTCAATTAATGAAATTCCTTATTAATGTTTCGAAAAAATTAATATGATTTATAAAAAAATTTTGTAGCCCAAAATTAATAATATAAAATTAATTAAAATTAAAAATTTGGAGATTAATGTACATCACTAAAACTCAGCCTTATGGTTACATAAAACTATTGTATTTGAGAATTAAATGTTTAATATAAAATTGTAATTGTATGAACATTTTTAAAAATTAATGAAATGACGATATTTTATAAAAAAAATTAAAAAAGTAAATACTATTGAACAATTTCATATATAAATATAAAGAACATTTTGATTAAATTTATGAAGATCTAATTTATGAAATTCAATGAATTTTTTTTATCGAAATTATTAAGCCCCTCTATATGTATTACGAAAATGGTCTAAACGAAAGCAAAGTAACGAAAATTTGTTTTTGTTTCCCATATATTTTTGACGAAAGTAATTGTCAATTGCTATCATTTTGAGTATTTTCGTAATAAATTTTATGAAAGAAAAGTTATGAAAAATTTCATAATATTAATTAAATATTTTATACATAATGAAATTCTTCATTGATTCTACGAAAAAAATTCTATGAAATTATATCATTAATATCATGGAGTATAATTCTTTCAGTGTGTACTCAAATACAAGTAAAGTTAATTTTTTTCTGGCAATTTTTCATTAAGAAAAAAACTACAAATTTATACGTTTATGTAAATTTTCCTATAGAAAAGTTGGGGTATTTTTCGTTTGAGAACTTCTTTTTATGAAAAGTTTGTCAAATTATAAAAAGAATTTCTTTAAGAAATAATTTAATTAAAAATCAATTGTGAACATTTTTTATAGAAAATTAAATATTTGTAAAAATTAAAGATTCTATATTTAGCTCGAAGGTTTTAAAAACTACATTTTTATAGTAACCTTAGAAATTTGGGAGCAAATTATCCCAGTCGTGATAGAGTTTTATTCGATAGCCATTATTATTAGTTAAAACATTACAAATATTAAAACTAAGTTAGAGGAGAAGCATTTCGTTCCTTTTTTACAAATGTGAGTTAAAGTTGTAACAATAGTTATTCGTGTTCTTTTATTTGCACTTTAAAAACGTGATTTTTTAACAACTTCGAACGCTTACGAATGCGGGAATCTGGCCCCTGAACTTTAAAGGACTCTAATAGCTATTTAAATTGTGAATGAAAAATTTTCTCAATTTATTTTTAATCAATTTATTTTTATTTGGATATTTAATTTTATAAGAAATATGTTATTACGACAATTTGTCACCAGCTAAATAATATTAAATTTGCTGAAAAACAAATGATACACACATCTATGATAACTATAATTGACTACTACACCAAAAATATTTCATAAGTTATTAAAAATAGGGAAAATGAACTAAAAAACAATCCTATTATCAAATTATTGGTTTCTCCAATAAATTTTAAAATTAATATCAGCTTAGTAATTCCGTATAGTAGAAGCAGTCATTTAATGAGTGAATATACTAGAAAATTGGTATTATCTATCACATTTATTAAAAAAATTTGAATATTCCCAAGTGGTAACTTCAAGTACGGGTATCCTAATCATATATGACTTTAACCCTCTGCAACTGACGTCTGTCTGTAGTCTGACCAGTGTTACCATATATTTTTTTTAGAAAAATTGTAAAAAAATGTTTCTTTATAGAAAAACTGTTTTTCTAAAAAAATTTAAAAATCAGAAGAAATTCTGGGATCTTGAAGTATCCTGGGACTAAAATATTATCCCAGGGTCTCAATTTTCAAAATATTGAAATTTAAATAAATTAATTGAATTAATGAAGATAGATAATTGAAATTTGGCATATAGCTTCGTTTTGCGACGAGAAGAAAACCAACCATAGGATTTTTGGCTACTCGAATGTTTAAGGGGTAAAACGGGGCTCAGAAGTTTGACAAAATCGATTTTCGAACTTAATTTTCGGTGGGTAGGAGGGGGAGGGGTCAAAATATGTTACATATTTTTTTCTAATTTGAGGACTCTTAACAAGAATCTGAAGTCAATATAACGATACATCCGCAAACAAAAAGTCGGTAGTGAAAGGGTTAACTTTTTAGAATAATTTACTGGTCAATGTTGTACTACAAAATATTATTTATGGATTTGCATTCCACATAAAATTACCTTTCATGAGATTAAGTATTGTTACGTCGGGAATTGTTTGACGGTGTGTAAAAAACCCCGTCAAAAAATTACGTTTTTTTTTTGGAATTGTCCTCGATCATAATTGAAAAAATAGTAGTAAATTGTTATCCAGAATTGCCAAATATTTACTAAAAAATCCATTTCGGCCTTTTTTGATGAGACATTGTTTCATTTCGAAATGATCTGAAAAGTTCGGCTAAAAATGTCCGTCGGATCTATGACGTGTCAGATTTGGTTTAGCCAATTTTATTCCGTGCTAATTTTTGATGAAATTTGTTATAAAAATGTTTTGTTTCTCCAGTAAGATATTTTGCAGTATTTGTTTAAAATCCATTAAACATGTTTTTGTTTTTAGATCTATGTGAATGGGGAATAATTGACAATAACTAAGTGTATATAAGCTAGGCATAGATAATGTATTCTTTTACCTGTGTATGCGTTTTCAAGATAAGGATTATTTGGAAAATCCTAATGATCTATACTTTTTTACCCACTGATAATTATGGATATTCCATGTTATAAACACATGGATTATAATTATCAGTAATTACTGTTTGTTTGGGATATCACTCGGGTAAACAAATGAAGGACACAGTGATAATAAGGCTTTATGGCATGTTATCACTGGGAAATACACACACTTATTATTTTTAAATAAAGAATTTCAGTGTCTTACAAACATTCGAAATTAAAAGACGAAATTATTTTGTTTTTTAACAGTATTACATTGGCATTTTTAAATTTATTTGTTTCGATTTGTACCAAATTTTTTACAATATGAAAGTTTTATTGTAATTTTTCACTTTCTAAGTTTATAAATGGCTTATAAAACAAATTTTTATACAAAATTCATTTTATAAACGCTTTATAAGGTTTTCAAATAAATAATTATGCATAAGCACTTTTATATTTTAATTATTAAATTTTAGTTAAAAAAATAATAAAAAATTGTAAATGAAACAAATGTGCCGATTTAATATGTAAAAAAAGTCCATAAATTTAAAAAAACTGTTTTTTACATGAAAAAACTGGAAAACTGTTAGGCATCCCAAAAAACTGTAAAAAAACAGTTAAAACTGCCCTACGGGAAATTTTAACAAACTGTCACCGAACTGGCCCCTTTATATGAAATAGACTGGTCACTTTTACATGGCGTTGTCATAGGAGGTGGAAATTGACCCCTTGTGACATGTCACAAGACAAATCCCAGGACAGGTCCCTGAAATGGAGAGTTCGGTAATCTGTCCTAGGATTTGTCTTGTGACATGTCACAAGGGGTCAATTTCCACCTCCTATGACAACGCCATGTAAAAGTGACCAGTCTATTTCATATAAAGGGGCCAGTTCGGTGACAGTTTGTTAAAATTTCCCGTAGGGTGGCTACACTCAGGGAATTATGTAGGTAAAATCAACTGCAAATGACAGTTAAAATAACTGCATTTGCACTTAAAACGTGTAGACTACATTTGCAGTTAAATTAACTGCAATATGAATTTATTTTTAACTGTTAAAAATCAACTAACAAATGTAGTAAAAACAACTACAAATGCAATTGAAACAACATACATGTAAATTATTGTGAAACCCTACAAACAACTGCAAATGTAGTTAAAAAACATAAATAAAAATTACCCGGTGAAAAATGTTCATATACGCTCAAACATGTTCATATATGGTTTATGTGTGGACACATATGAACAAATATGGATTTTTTATGAACATATATGGATTTTATATGAACATATATGGAAGTATATGTGATTCCATATATGGAAAAAATTTCATATACAGACATATATGGAAGCATCTGTTATTTCATATATGGAAATGGCACTCATATATGGACAAATATGAAAGTATATGTTATTCAATTTATGCAAAAGGGACTTGTATATGAACATATTTCGAAGAATACATTTTTCCATATATGTAAAAGGAACTCATATTTGGATAAATATGGAATTATATTTAATGTCATGAATAAAAAAAGGAACATATGTAGCGCCTAATTTGAATGTCATACATAATTTATATCTATCGTACAACCTTATAATAAAGGACAGCAACGTTCGCATGTATTCGCATATATTTAATAAATGTATATGTTCATATATGTCCATATATGAACATATACTTAGGTGTTACCTCATTTTTCGGATCCATACATATATGGTTGAACCATAAATGTTCATATATGGACATTTTTCACCGGGTATTTAAAAATTATTAATTTAATAAAAAACAAATTTATGTAAACACTCCTAACTTAATTTTATTCTATAATAAATTTAAAATTGAGAAATCAAAATTTACGCTTAATGTCACTTTTATTTTTCACTACTAAGAAATTGTTGTAGATGTCCATCTGTGAGGGATGAAATATGGTATTGTTTGGCTTCCTTTTTTTCTACAGGTAGAAAGGGATGAGAATATAAAAGAACTGAAAGAAAATAAGTACAATATTTTTTTAACATTCCCGTAAATAAATTTATATTTTATATTATAAAACTTACCTTATTATTTTAATAATATTTAATAAAAAATATATAATCTTTTCCGTATTACGCGTCCTCACTCTTTGGCGTTGTTTTATGCCTAAGACAAGAGAAAACATGTTCTTCTCATATTCTTTCACTATAAATTTATAAACAAGTGCTTCATACACATGCTCCCGTTTGCTTCGTGTGTGCAGACACACTTAAAAATTTAAGTATTTGTAAAAAAACTTCAAAATAACAACATAAAATAAATGTTAATACAATGTGGTAGTTTTTGTAGTTAGTTTAAAAAAATAACTGTCAAAAACATTGAAAAATTTTGCTCTAAGTAAATTAACTACAATTGTAGTTAAAATAACTACAACCGCATTACTACACAAATAACTGTCATGTAGTAACTGCAGAACTTTTCTGAGTGTATTTGGTAACACTGCCCAATGTAGAAACGGTAATGACATATGTATCATTATTTTTTGGACTACCATAATAATGAGTTACTGATAATGACTTATTTTTATCAATATTTTAAATAGAAAATAATTTTTTAGATTTTTTTGAAAATTTTTTGAAATCTATTTTTAGACTCAATATTTTTTAAACACTGGTAAGGATATATGTAACCACATATTTTTTGATTTTTTGTATGTTGGCGAGTAAGCTTACTTGTGTGCAGCAGGTCAATTGTGTTTTTATCTATTAAATATTACATGTCGATATAGCTCAGATGGTAGAGCTGTTGACTGGCAATCTGCAGACCCAGGTTCGATTCCCGCACCAGCAAATTTTATTTACAAAAAACAATACAATAAAAAATATTTTTTTTTATATAATTTATTTTTTAGAAAATCTATTTTTAGACTCATTATTTTTGTCAGTACTGGTAAGCACATAGGTAACGATATATTTTTTGATTTTTCGTATGCTGGTGTGTAACGACAACTCATTATTTTTCGCGACATCGCCATATAAAGGTAATAAGAAATGTAATAACAAAAGTAACTAGTTACCATTACCAAGTATGTAGTTACATAACCACATATCTGGTAATGATTTTCTACACTGGGTGAGTCTGACAGACACCGCAAAAACAAAATTAGTGCGTACCTTCGTAAAATTGCAGGTTACGATCTCTATGTGCTCGTTACCTTTTTTGGTTATGTTTCTTCGTCAGGGATGATATATGGGATTTTTAAAATAGTACCAACCAGGATAAAAAATAGTACTTTTTCGATCTCTATAGTACCAAAATTTTTTTCATTTAATTTTTGTATCATCATAAATTAACAAACAAAAACTCATAAAAAATAAAGAGTTCTGTTATGTTTAACTCATACAGCAATAGAAAATCCTAAAAATTTTATTTAAAACTATTAAAAATTAGTTAAAAAAAATTACCTTGCATAAAAAAATGCTATCAGATTATTTTTGCAAAATATTAGTAAGATAAGAACAACAAAATCCAAAGTGTTAAATTCATGTACAAAATTTTAGTTGTATTTGAATAAATTTTAGTTAACAGAAAAAAATAACTTAACCTGCTAAAATCAGGAACAAATAATAATTAGTAGACTAAAAAATCACAAAAAAATTCAAATCTTAAAAGCGTTTTTTAAGATTTGAATTGATTTTTTAATACAAATAAAAATCCAGTCTTCTGAAATTAGCAGTTTACTATTTTTAACAACCGCTTCTAACTTGAAAATAATAAAACTTTTATAGATATAACAGTTTGTTTTTGCTATTTTGGTGTGCTAATATTAATATTTTCTTCAGATTTTACAATATAATTTGTTATTTTCAATAAACTACAAGTTATCTCAAATATAACTAAAATTTTGTAAATTTAACAATTTTTTTCCTGTTCTTATCTCACTAGTATTTAGCAAAAAAATCTGCTAATCTCAGTTGTTTCTTTTGTAAAGGCAAATGTTCACGAGAGAGAAAACTGCTATATGATATAGAGCAAAAAAGACCTCTAAATAACTTTTTTGTGAATTACTAAGCTTTATGGGGTTGCCATTTGCTCTATATCTAGATGTACCTTAAGGCAATTTTTACCTAATTTTTAGTTGCTTTTTCTGCCATTTTTACAGGGTTATTTCTGTGAGTATAGGGTTTAGAATTTAAAGTCCCTGAACATCGTGTTCAACTTCGTTTTAAGGCAAATATTATTTTAAATGTATTTACGGCTCCACCTTGTAAATTGACAATCGAAATCGAATTTATTGATTGAATTAGATGGATTAAGAATTGAAAATCGAATGAGTGAATTCTTTAGGAGCTCTATTGGGGAAAAACATTTTGCTCGTTGCAAAAAACACAAAAATTTCTAGATTTTTTAATTCTCCTAATTTTTAACATTTTTTGTAAATGTATTTTAATAAAAACAAATGAAAAATAGGAAAATGTGTAAATAGTACTAAATGAGTCAGAGGAGTACCATAGTACTTTTGGGGTTCCAATAGTACCACAAAAAGTATTATAGTACTAACTTTATCATCCCTGTTCTACGTTGATCAGTGTGAAAAGAGCGGTCGTGGTCAACGCATGTGTGTAGCTGCGCGGTAAGGTGTAATACCCACACATCAGCATTAGTGTAAGTATCTAGCAGACCACCACGTCAGTATTATTGTCAAATTCCATAGTGTCTACGAGACCTCACATCAGTAATATCGTAAAATTACCATAGTGGGCGCTGTGGTGTAATGGTTAGCGCGTTGGACTGTTACACGTGATGTTGCGGGTTCGAGCCCCAACCAAGGCAACATCAATTTATGAAAAATAGTAATATGTATGAATTTTTTCTATCCCTCATACATATCGCAGCGTCCTCCTTCGGTGTTCCCATAGCACTTAACCCCACCGAAGTAAAATAATATAACAGGGCTATGAACTAAAAAGCTTCAACAAAGTTCGCCAACTCACCGACAGATGGCGCGCAACAACTGTTCTAAAAAATTCAACATCTCGCGCAATTACAGTGTTGCCATATTTGAAGCCCTTCATCTTTCACCACCTTTAACTTCTTCTCTATCCCTTCCAAAGAAAGCAACACGTTAATTAATAGGAAGATTTTCCTGAGTGTTGCTTTTTTAAAAAAAAAAAAAAAAATAGTGTCTTTCAGACCTCACGACAGTAAAATGCTGGATATGATAGGTACCAACCATTTCATTGCATACGAAGCATCTGAAGATATGGATTCCGAAATGAGAAGAGAAACGTTCTTGTTAAATATGGCTCGGGAAATGGTGCTAGATCATATGAAAGCACGTGTGTACAACGAAAAGTTACCAAGAGAATTGCACATGACCATCAGTCGAGTCCTTGGAAAAGACTTGCCTCCTCCACCTCCAAAAATTCAGCCTGAGGCAGCTACTGGTAGCAAGCTTTGTAATATATATCCGCCTAAAATAAAAAGAAAAACAAAATACAGCTGTTGCTCTTATTTAAAGCATATTTGCTCGCAGTGTTTCGGCCCATATGTGAAAACTGCCAAGAAAAAATTTAGTATTTTGAGACTGTATAATAAATGATCTCACCGTATGATTTAGCTGAAAATCAAAAATTAATGTACTTAAGCCTGTATGACACTTGCTAGTTTCTAGATTCTAGGTTTTTGCACCATCAATGCAAATCATATGAAGGGTACTGCATTACCAACATCAATTTGACAGTTTGATAGTTTTTCGATATAGTTGTTCTCTTGACACACATAATTTCTCACATAAGGAAATTCGTGCTCTCTTCTATTTTGGATTATTAATACTGAAACTAGCAAGTGTCATATAGGCTTTAACATGTGTTTGCAAAGATAAAAAAGAAAATCCCTCAAATTTATCAGAATAAGTGTTTTTTTTTTTTTTTTTTAAGAGAGGAGTAATATTTTTTGTTGTTTTAATAAAACTAAATAAAATAAATCATAACTTTAAGAAAACGCCTTTTTTTCAAACTTTAATCTTATGTTAGCTTGAAAACAATTAACTGTTATAAATAAATAAGGCAAAGAAGATGCCAGTCAGAAATTTTAGCATAGGAAGTAAGTTTAACCCTCTAATGCCCAAGTCCACCAAAAGGCGGTCTTCAGATTTTAAATAGTTTTTGGCTATATAAAAATATTTTATTAAACAAGTTGTAGTATATCCATAGAAAACTTAACTGCCTACTTTTATTGCCTACAAACTTTTTTTGTATAAGGAACGGTTTTCAAGCGAGAAGCATGTAAAGTGAAAATTTATAAAATTTTAAAAAATTAACTTTTTAAAACAAAAAAAAATATTTGAAAAATTGCCAAAAATACACTTATGATCTGGCGTACATTACCGATAATAACAAAGCTAGTTTGGAATCTCTAATTGTAAAATCAGTTAAAAATTTTTATACAGGACTCACAGGATAACGCCAGGATACGTTTTATAAATATCTCTCTAACTCAAAAACTAGCCAACAGAGTTTCTGGAAATTAAACATAGATTATACAGTCAGAGGTAATACTAAGCAGAACTAATTTCGTCAAAATTTATTGATGTTTAAATTTAAATTTAAAAATTTCGTAATTTTCAAAAAGCGAAAATCGACATAACTTTTCAAATAACAACAATTGATGAACAATTTTCGGTACGTAATTTTATTTTATTTATAGTGTTATTTACAGCAAAAATCGAAATTATTTGACTACTGGGTTTCAAGATACGTCTTCAACCCTTGCTGTGCTATATCGCCTAAATAAAGCGATAAATTAAAATTTTAATATTTGTTCCATAGTAGATTTTCAACGCCAAATATATGGTATAACTATTATTGTAATCAGAATAAAGAGCATGAGAGGGTTAAAAATGAGGTCTGCTAGACCTAGGGTTGCCGGGCCGCCTTGATTTCGCTTGATTTACAAGAATTTTTAAAGCTCGTCAAGAATCAAGAAAAAATATGTTTTGTCAAGATTTTCTTAAACAACGTTTTGGAAAAAACAGTTGAACATTCCATTGAAATGTTATGGTAAAGCGCAGGCACGTAGCTAGGGGGGGGGACTTGGGGGCTCGAAGGGCGGTTTTAGAAGATCCTGCAAAATGATCATCGCGGGCAGACTCAATGTTTCGAACGCGAAATGAAAGTACACTGTTGCTAAAAGAAAACCCTCGAAGTGTTTTGCAAATCTAGCTTGGTTTTTAATTTGATGGCCTCTCGAAACATGTGTCTATTTTAATCAGAGATGGGCTAAAATCATTACCATTACATTTTTATTACCATTACTTGATGTAATGGTAATGGGGTTTTTTTTGTCATTACCATTTTTTGAAGAAATGGTAATGTTTTTTTTTTCATTTCATTAAAATGAACCTTTTTTTAATTTTCATTACTTTTACCTAATGTTTACATAGTAATGAAACACCCGTTTGTTTTTCATTACATGCCGTTTTTGTCGAAGTTTTTTATTTTAAAAATATTAGGTTTACAAATTACTAAAAGCATTTTTTAGTTCATAATCCGAGGCCTATGGTATCCATATTTGATACCAAGTTTTGGTTGCCAGTTGCAAAAAAAAAAAATCGCGAATAGAAATTGCATAAAGGAAAATTCTTGCATCAATATATTTCTTTGCAGAACATAATTAGCTGATCAAGTTTTTTAATTCAATTCTAGTACCATAGTCTTTTTTCGCGATCCGCCATTATTTTGCAATTTTGTAAGTGCGGTTTTTTTTAATTTATAATCTAAGGACTATAATATTCATTTCGTACAACAAAGTTTGGTGGCTAGTTGAAAAAAAAAAAAATGCAAAAAAAATCGTAAACAAAAAAATTCAAAAAGGAACATTTTTGCATTAATATATTTGCTTGCAGAATGTAAATCGTGGTTAAGTGTTTTAATTCAATTCTTTTAACATAAAGTGTTTTTTCGCGTCCCGCCATTATTTTGGAGTTTTTTAAGTGCGGTTTTTTAAAATTTATATTCTAGTGACTATAATACCCGTTTCATATAACAAAGTCTAGTTAAAAAAAATCGCGAAAAAAATTTTACAAAAAGGAAAATTCTTACATCAATAGATTTGTTTGCAAAATGTAAATCGCTGAATAAGTGTTTTAATTAAATTTTTCTACCATAAAGTCTTTTTTCGCGTCCCACCATTGTTTTTGAATTTTTTAAGTGCGGTTTCTTAAAATTTGTAATTTAGGGACTATACCCAGCAAAATATTGGTAATGACACCTCATTACTATCTGCATTACCAAAAATGATATATCATTACCTTCTGCATTATTTTATAATATAAAATAATGACTTCCTAATAACGGCCTATTGTATTCATTGTTTCTAAATATAAAATAATGACTTACTCGTAATATTTTAAATAAGTACTTTTTACACAGTTAAATTTTATACATTTTTATTTATTATATGTAAATATGTTTTATGTTTAAATTTTTTTGACGAGTCCTAAAATTACACATTAAAAAAAACTTAAATTTTTCTGAATGTATTTTCTTAAGCTAATAGTATTTGCTTAACTCCTTATTTTTAAGAATCAAGTAACCAATCGGATAACCACTTATAATTCAACTTTTTGTAAGCGAGCGGGTAAGCGTGACTACTTATAAAAACGACCACGCCAAACAAAAATAATGAGCTTAGACGCCAAAAAATAAGTTGTGCGGAGCTATGAATTTCTATTATATAACCACTTATTTGGTAATGAAAGATTTTGCTGGGTAATGCCTATTTCATATAACAAATTTTGGTGGTTAGTTGCAAAAAAAATCGCTAAAAAAATTTGCCAAAACGAAACTTCTTGCATCAGTATATTTGTTTGAAGAATGTTAATCGCTGATTAAGTTTTGTAATTGAATTTTTCTGCCATAAAGTCTTTTTTCGCGTTCCGCCATAATTTTTCTATTTTTTAAGTGCGTTTTTTTTAAATTTATAATCTTGAGACATACGTCAAAGTTTGGTGGCTAGTTGTCAAAAAAAAATTGCGAAAAAAATTTACATAAAGGAAAATTTTTTAGTGTAGAACAAAGAACAAAACGTTCTTTACATCATTATGTTAAGTAATGGTAATGATACCTAGTGTATAAAAAATGAAAATGATTTTTTGTTTTTACTACCATTGCGTATTGTAATGAAAATTATAAAAACATTTCATTACATGTAAAGAAAACAAATGAAATTAACATTTTTTTCTTTGCAATTACATTTTGTAATGGTAATGAATTTTTTTTAATTTTCATTTTATAGATTTAATGGTACAGAAAACCCGCAATGGTCATTACAAAGTAATTAATTACTCCCATCTCTGATTTTAATCACGTTTTCGTCACAAAGACGCTCTATCCGTTGCTTTTTATTCATATTGTTTGTTATTAGCAGTTTGTTGTTAAAAATTGTCGAAATCTATTCTATTTTCCTAATTCTAACACAATGCACTCGCAAAAGTAGTGGGCATCCGCTGAATTTTATTCTATCGTAAAAAAAAATTAGAGATTGTGAGTAAAAATCTGAGCATACCCGGAAATTTGCACACAAAAGAAAACATTTTATACAAACAAGTAACACTGTGGAACAAATTCAGGTTAGCAAAAGTTAGGTCGATTCTGAGAGTGAGGGGTGAAAATAAAGGCCAAATTAGACGACCCGTATCGCTTCGAACTTTGCAGTCAAATGCCGATTTTCAGCATATTGTTTATATGGTTTTTTGACTATAAGTCGTCGACTAATTGATATTTTTTAAATTTGTAAAAGCCAATTTATTGCTAAAGACCTGTGCAACAATTAAAATTTTTAAAAAATTGATTTACAAAATTTTTGTGGTGCTTATGAAGCAAAATGTTGGAAAAATTATTGTTTGTTCAAGCTTCTTGAAAATAGTTTCCACAAAACTAAGTCTTTTTTGTTCTCTGTTTCAAAAAAATATAATTTTGAAATGTTAGTTAGGAAAAGTTTTAAGTAAACAAATTAAATAAATTAAATTAATGATTTGGCCAGTTGCCGTTTAGCAGGCGGCTGTGGATCAACATCACTGCTCTCTCTAATATCTAGGTCATCGTCATCATCATCAGAAAGGTCGATAATTTCGTCCAACAGATATTCTGGAATTTCATCTTTGTCTTCCCCTTCTTCCTCTTTTTCCTCGTCTTCCTTTTCTTCAAAGGTGTTTTTATACCACCAACAAATTTCAGCGAGTATTGAATGTGGGGATTTCTTTCCTCTGTACCTGAAACGAAAATAGTTTTCAATCGTTTAAACATGTTTAAATTGTGCACTCTGACAAAAATATTAGAAAAATCTAGGAATTCAAAATTTGCTCACTCTATAGTTACCTTATTTCAAATGGAAGCGCAGTTTGGTGATAACGTTCACCTTGCTCATCAGATTCAGTTGGCAACTGTTGAGCGAGTTGATCAAGATGCTGATGCAAGAGATGAATTTTGTACGACATATTAACCCCAATTTCATCGAAAGCTGCCAACATGTTGCCAACAGATTGCCTGTAGTTGTCTTTGCGTTCTTTACCCAAAAGTCCTCTAATGACTGCTTTCAATGCGAGCCATGCATTTAATTCTCGGTCTGTCAGAACTTGGTCAAAATCTTGACGACTCATTAGTTTCCGTATGTCGGGACCATTAACAACCCCTTCCTGAATTTTGGCGTTGCTTAGTCTTGGGAAAATGTCTTTTAAGCGGTTGAATACTGCTGGTCTTTTTTCAATATATTTAAAAATTTTTTTAGCAATGCCAAGTTTAATGTGGAGCAACAGCAACAAAATTTTCATTTCAGGAACAAGATTTCGTATAGCCTATTGTCTTTAGGCCATTTCCGTTCAATGCGACTAATCCAATTATGCTGTTTGTACTGGTTTCTTCCTTTAATACCTTTAATACCCGTACCGTGAATCCCAATCGCACAAAACACACGGATATTTTGGACGCGCAGATGCTGTTAAGCCTGTAATCAATGAAACTATTTTGAGGTCGCAGCAAATGCACCACTGGTGTTCGTTATATTTGACTACTTCCAGAATGTGTTTCAAATTATCGAAATTTTAACTAGTGTCAGTGCTATACTCAATCGGAACAGAAGGCATTCTATTTACCTTGTGCAAAAGCACAACTTTTAAGTTGATTAGTGAACTATCGATGAATAAACGCCAATCATCTTTTTTATAGGTTAACCCTATCGTCTCCATTAACTTTTCAATATCGTTGCAATAAGCGAAATTTTTTGCATCATTCACATTCAGAGGATGTACCTTCACCAGGGTCGTATTCTGAGAAGAAATCCATGGATGTAGCAGCGGCGGTTGTAGTACTGATATCTGTTTGAAGATTAATACTTCGGTATGTTGGTACTGGAACGATTTCTGAGTGCGGTAATGGTAATTGTACACTTGGCACTGCTACATAACTTTATTCTTTGCTTTCTTTCTATTCAAAGTTTTATGGTAGTTGATACATCCATTTCAATTTTCTTCTTGATGCGGGCTATTGTCTAACCACATCATTGGTATACCAAAAGGCATAGCCTTCTTCTTTCCACTTTTCCATTGCATAAGAGTTGAATAGCAATTAAATTAAACTTTTTTAGGGGCATAGTTTACGTCAGTGATAAACTCTTGCGAGAAATATTGTTTATAGGCTTCCAAAAAAAAATCACTCGCATTGCCACATTTTTCATCGCTTGCTATGAAACGTCCACAAACATTACAAAAATGGTCCATTTTACATTTTGGTTCCGATATTTTTAATACAATATATATTATACAATGTTTTTTTGTTATTTTTATGAAACCGATGCACTTAACTTAAATCACTCACAAAATGAAATAAGTTCCAAAAAATTAATAGCGAATTTTATCACGACCGAGCGAAAATTAAAAGACATCAGCTTCGGCTGAGTTCCGAGTCTTAACTGAATCTTTATTTTTGAAATTAGTTCGCTTGCACGAAATAAAAAAAAAATCGCTGCCTGTGCGGTGGTTGAAAACAAAAAAGTTGTTTTGTTGGTATAAAAACACCTTTGAAGAAGAGGAAGACGAGGAAAAAGAGGAAGAAAAAAATTCGAACTAACATAAACAAACGCCGCGATACGGGTCTTCTAATTTAGCCTCTATTTTCACCCCCCACTCTCAGAATCTACCTAACTTTTGCTAACCTGAATTTGTTCCACAGTGTAATCGGAATAAAAATTACTAGAATTTGGCATTATAGTTCACAGTTCATTTCAATAAATTTTATTTTTAAACTAGTGTGTTCTTCTAGTTCACTTGTTCATTCGAGAAATTTTTTCAGTTGTTCATACACTAATATTAAAGTCTTTCAAAATTTTTGCTAAAAAACAGCTGAATCCAGCAGAATCTGTTTGCTAAACATTAGAAAGATACAAACAGCAAGAAAAAATCTCTTAAATTTACAAAATTTCAGCTATATTTTAGTTAATCGAAAGTGACAATTTACCCTGCTAAAATCAGCAAAAAATTTCCTGGAAATTAGTTGACAAAATCATCACAAAGAATTAAAAATTTGTATTTTTTTTTATTTTCTTAATGCGAATAAAAATCTGTACTACAGAAAGCAGTCTACTACTTTCTAGCAAATATTTCTGTTTATTGTAGCAGGAGAGACCGCTATTTGTATTCAATTCAAATTTAAAGATAAATTAACTTTTGAATATATAACAATTTCTTTACTGATTTTTGTCTACTAATATTCAGCAATATTTTTTAGCCAATATTAGCAAAGTAAATTTAATTAAACGAAATTTAACTCAAATATTACTAAATCAGTTGCATTTTTGCTGTACTTATCTTACTAATATTTAGCAAAAACGATTTACTAATTTCAAAAGCTTTTAACTAATTTTGAGTACCTTTTTTTGCTATTTTTTTAGGATTTTTCTATTAGTATAAGATTATATTATGTCAGTGGTTTGTTTGAATAAAATAAAAGAACCGAAACGAACAGTTGAAATTTAACTTATTCGTGATCGCGAGAGAGTTCATAACTCATAAAATGTGCAACATTTTTGGGCTTTCGCGCCACACAGATATTTCAAGAGGCCATAAAATAAAAACCCGAGCTAATTTTGCAAAATCCTCTGGAATTTTACTTTCATTTCGCGTTTGAAATTATTATTGAAAAAAAGAGATGCCGAAGCAGTAGAAAAAGCACTATATTTTTGGATGTTGTTCAGAAGTAAATCTAAAAAAGCTGTAAAAATATACTAACGGATATTTTAGAAGCTCTTTCATTGCTTGATTTGTTGATGTTGTTCAGAATAACTTCTAACAAAGCAGTAAAAATACACTAACAGATACTTGTGAAGCAGTGGAAGAAGTAGTTTGTAAAGAATTACATCCAAGTGCTGGGACCTTTTAAAAGACCTTTGTCCAAAAAGTATTAAAAGATAATTTCACTGTTAAAATCAAGTAACAAAACTATGAGGAACAGTATTTAAATTGTTTAATCCATTTTTTACCAACATATCTCTAAAGACACGTCTATCTATCCTTCTACGAAGTTTTGTCAGAAAATAATCACGGAATCCATGCTTGCCAGAAAATGGGTAAAACCATATACTCCATATCATAAACGGATTGCAGAAAATTTTAAATATTGACAAAAAACTGAAATTTTTGAAAATTGAAATCATCTAGAAATCAAATTACACTTGAAATATATAATTTAGTTTAGAACTTAGAAAATGCGTTACAAATTAAATTTTCCTTTATGGTTAATAGCCACTCTTAGTTCTGTAATATTAAAGAAGATTTAGAAACCTTTAGGCCCTTACAGATATTTTTGCGTTCTTACAGATATTTTTATAAAATTTTCTGCCTCTGTCTATTATTTATTAACTTCTCTTTTTACTATTAAAAAAAAATGTAAAAGGGACATCCGGTGCAATGATAAACAAATAACACCATTGTGAAAATTCTAAATATTAATTAAGCAAAGAAATATACAAAATAAAACCTTTATATATAAAAATTAACTGAATGAAGTCAAAAAACTTTTAAATGCAAAAAATATGTGTTTCTGTGCGATTTTTGAGACTAAAATTATACGCATTTCAATTTTTTTTCTTTTAAATAGTTTGGGTTAGAAAAGTGATTTTGTGCATAAAGTAAAGCAGCACACTTAACTTAAAATAACGAGTTTTTTTTAAATTTTATAAGAAAAAAAAAAAAAAAAAAAAAAAAAAAACCGGAAAAATTAAACAAAAAATTTTTGAAAGCCCCACCCCCGAAATAAATTCCTAGCTACGTGCCTGGTAAAGCGTTTTCTATTAGGAAAATCTATCAACACTTATACTTCCCCTTATATTCAATACCAATAATTTGACAACATTGAACAGCAGATTTGAAACATAAACCCGTATTAACACATATTTCCCTACTATACTAAACGCTAATAAATGTACGATACTGTACTAAAAAATGTGCAGAAAGCAACCTACAAAGTTTAACAAAAAACCTAATTTATTTTAAATAATTTATTAATAAAATGCGAGCTATTAATAAGAATAAATTTTGATGAAGACTGCAATAAATTTTCAAAACTTTCCTGTTTCCTGACGGTACATAATTAGTAAATTTTGATCTAAAAACAATATGTAAAAAGACTGAAGCCATTGAAATTTTAGTGGTACGTTTATTTTGTTATGTTTTTTTTTATTTATTTTTACTGAATTATTTTTGTTTCATTTTTTTACAACGCTTTATACAAAGAATTATATTTTTATAAAAAAAAAAAATAAATGAAATTGAAATACAACTACTAATGTACATATGCGTGTTAAATTAAAAAATTGTCAAGATTTTTTTTCAAAATCAAGATTTTTTTTGGTGAATGTCAAGCATTTTGCAACTTTGAATCTGGGAACCCTAGCTAGGCCCCACGTCAGTAATTTTGTTAAAATTAGTGCACGTCAGTTGCAAAGGGTTAAAGTCGAGTTTCTATAGAACCAACCGAATTATGGATTGTATTGATAACGAATTTTATACTATATTTGTTTTCCAAACAAAACATATACACCTTTACTATAAAAAAGAAAAAGTCGATTTTAAATCACAAAAGTCGACTATTATTTTAATTTTCGTACCATACAAAATATTTAAAATATACCTTAAAATTCTGTTTTAAATCTGAAGTTTTCATTTGTTTTTATTTTTAATTTATGTATTGTGTTATTATTGTTTTCAAATTTTGTTTACATTTTTTTACAAATTTTCTTTTTATTTTTGAATATTTTGTTTTGGTTTTCAAATGGCATTATTTTAAAAGGTTTATTAAAAATATTTTGTGTAGTACAATTAAAACAAAACCTTTGCTTTAAAATAAAGTCGACTTTAACAAAAATATACATTTGAAAAATATTGATAGTAAGGCTGATAAATTCAAAATTAGACATTAAGGATGTTCACAAGGGGTGTGCTATTTGTTGTATGTCGTATCGTCCTAACAAAAAACAGAGTTGTTAGAATTTAAATTGAAAAAATACAACATTTGAGAATAGCACGATACAACATTTTTACGTATGTTTAGTGTCCTATGTTTGAGTGTGCTAATAGATAAAAAACCCAAAAGAAAATCGTTGTTAAAGCCAAATAAAAATTTTAACAACTCTGTTTTTTGTTAGGACGATACAACGATACAACAGATAGCACACCCCTTGTGAACAACCTAATTGAAATTAATAAGTATTTCTACCCACTAGAGAGTTGGCCTAGTACGCTGGATTTCCGAGTTCGAATCCCGGAAAAGACAAAGATTTAGATGTTTTTTTTAAATTAAAATAAAATAAATGAATGTTATTTTAGTTTGACTCTAGATCATATATTAATATCATTCATCTTAAACACATTGACACGGTGCAAAAATATATTTAAGAACATACATTTAAATTTAACGGTTCGTTGTAATTCAAAAATCTGTGCTTATCATACACAGAGTTGAATAGAATCAGCTGGGATATCTTAAGAATTAAGGTTCAAAGCAAAAGAGTAATAATAACAAAAGGATAAAAATAGCATTGTTAAATTTCGTTGATATTAGTCTAAGTTGAGTTGTTGATAACAAATTCGATTTGCTTTCAACAGTCACATAAGTAGACGATTATCAAAATATTAACCCACTCAAAAGCAAAAGGCACTGATGATGGCTTTGTAGCGAAAGCCGAAAATGCGCATTCTGCCTTGCTGGTCTTATCGAATTCTTTCAAAAATTTTTATTCTTTGTAATTTACTTGTAAAAATTGTATCATCTTTCTTTGATTTGAAAATAATTTAAACAGAAAGTGATATTAATTTATGATCTAGAGCAGGGATCGACAAACATATACAACCTTATTTTGTACTTGTATGAGTGAGTTGCAGCCTCTCACTTTCAATGCACTGACAAAGAACGTTTGTATAATAATTCGAAAATTTTAAATGTTTATAATGGGAATATAAAAATTTAAAAGCAAACAACAACTACGAAAACAAATATCAAAAAACAACAACACAAAAAAAATAAAAACAAAAAAAATGTATCAATAAACATTATGCAGAGTGTAAAAAATCTGGCAAACAAGCGATGTGACAACCTACTTCATTGAAATCTTGTATGCGACTGATTACACTATGCGACAGTTAAAATCGGGATGGGATGAAACCAACGGGAAATGTTATATCGGTCAAAAACAAGTTATACGTGTCCCTGCGTTTCGCTGGGTCACCCCTAGGAATCGAGATATATCTTTTTTTTGACATAACTCGAGAACCACTACTCCGATTTTGTTCAAACAATTTTAAAAAAATTAAAAATTACAATTCCTTTAATCTGTTCATATAACGTTTTTCTATATACTCAACAGTTTTGTCGGTAAAAATAAATGTTTGTTACCGCTACCATAAAAATCAATAACCTTTTGTTTATTACTTTTTTTTAATATTTTAGGCAAAAAATATTTTTTTCTTCATACATTTATTTTTACCGGCAAAACTGTTGAGTATATAGAAAAACGTTATATGAACAGATTAAAGGAATTGTAATTTTTAATTTTTTTAAAATTGTTTGAGCAAAATCGGACTAGTGGTTCTCGAGTTATGTCAAAAAAAGACCACCAAAGGTCAAATCGATATATCTCGATTCCTAGGGTTGACCCAGCGAAACGCCGGGACACGTATAACTTCTTTTTTACCGATATAACTTTCCCCGGTAGTTTGAACCCTTCCCGATCATTGACCCATACCATTTGTCTCACAGTGTTATTTTTTTGTTCTATGTGTGAGCTTATGTAGGTGTAAGAGAGCGCCCATGGGCATAGGTGTTGGCGACCTCTGATCTAGAGTCAAACTAAAATAACATTCATTTACTTAAATAACAGATCAACTAAAACATTCCCCCCATTCATCTTAAAATAAAATATTCATAGTATAAATAATAAATACGGCTAAGTTAATGGAAAGTAGTTGTGGTGTAGTAGGTAAGAGTTTGAACTAATAACCTGAATGGCCGGGTTCAATGCCAGAAAATTCAAAAAAAGTTTTTTAATTTCAATAAAATTTTATGGAACATAATATTGAATTAGCCAAACGAATATTTGCTTTCACGTCCAAAAATATAATTTAATATAAAGAGAGTTGTCATAACCGCATGAATTCGATTGGCAACAAATTCGGCGGCCACAACTGGGACTGTTTTCTGGGTGTAATTTTCACATGCAACACTTTATCGCGGAAAACATTTTGTTTATATGTAAAATCGAAACAACTTACTGAGCTTAAAATAAGAAATTTTTAAAAATTTATTGAGGAAACATTTTTGCAAATACATTTTTTCAGGTAGGAACACTTATTCCGCAGACTCTACAATTTTTTTTTGAAGCTATCGTAGGTATATTGAAATTTCAAAATATAATCGCAATTTTAATTTTGTTTGCTTCTGTATGCAGTAATAGTATAGATACATTTTTTTAATGAGAATTTGATCGAGATCTGAGGATTTTCTATATACAAACGAGTAAAAAGGTAAAAGTCGGGCATGCCGACTATACAATACCCTACACCAGTCTGGTGTATTGTTTGGATCCGAAATTCGAATGGGTTACAATGAGGCTTGTGTCAAAATTTTCTATAATGTGAGTCAGCGCACCAAATTTCATTAAAATATCTTAATATTTGCGACCTACAGTTTGTAACCAAGCCAATTTTGGGGGGGACCCTTATATGGGCACTAGTTCTAAACATGGACCGATGTTCACCAAAATCAATAGGCTGCGTTATTGGGCCAACATAGGTCTGTGTACCAAATTTCATCAAAATATCTTAATATTTGCGACCTGCAGCGTATAAACAGTATAATTTTGGTAGGACCCTTATATGGGCACTAGGTCTAAACATGGACCGATGTTCACCAAAATCAATAGGCTGCGTTATTGGGCCAATGTAGGTCTGTGTACCAAATTTCATCAAAATATCTTAATATTTACGACCTGCAGCGTATAAAGAGTATAATTTTGGTAGGACCCTTATATGGGCACTAGGTCTAAACATGGACCCATATTCACCAAAATCAATAGGCTACGTTATTGGGCTAACTTAGGTCTGTGTACCAAATTTCGTCAAAATATCTTAATATTTACGACCTACAGCGTATAAACAATATAATTTTGGTAGGAACCTTATATGGGCACTAGGTCTAAACATGGACCGATGTTCACCAAAATCAAACTTGTTCGTCCTTGGGCCAACATAGGTCTGCGTACCAAATTTCATCATAATATCTTAATATTTGCGACCTGTAGAGTGCGCACAAGATTGCATGGACAGACAGACAGACGGACGGACGGACAGACGGACATCGTTAAATCGAAATAAAAAAAAAAATTCTGAGCCGATCGGTATACTGTAAGGTGGGTCTACGACCAATATTTTTTGGTGTTACAAACATCAGCACAAACTTATAATACCCTGACCACATAGTGGTGTAGGGTATAATTATATTTTCGCTAAAAAACTCAATGACGTAGAATTTAAATATAATTGTTATAAATTATTTATAGTCTTGAAATCTACTGAGGTTAATGGCGTTTTCTTTTCTGAAAAAAATGTTGCCTTTTTTTTGCATTTTGCTTTTGAATTGCCTTTTTTGTGTTCTTTTCTAAATTAAGGGTAACATTCTAAGAGGGCTAGGTGTTCTTTTCTAAAAATGTTGCCTAAATAAAGGGCAAAAAGGCAACATTTTTCGCCCTCAAAAAATTTACGGGGTAGAGTGTTGCCCTGTTTTTTTCTTTATGTCAATGCCATGTGTATATAATGTAATGTTTTTTGCCAGCTAACTCACAACTTGGTGGCCTAGGGGGTACTATCATGGCTTCTGATGCAGTAGGTCGCAGGTTCAAACCCCGGTTGGAGCAAAATATTTTTTTTTGTTTTTTTTTTTTGTTTTTATAAAATTTTAATTAGATTTTTATAGTTTTGCTGTTATTTAGTATTTAACAATTTTTTAGGCTAAAAATAAATAAAAAATTATACAATTTGCTTTAAATATGAAAAAAAAAAATTTAATTGAAAAAAGAAAATACATAAAAAAATTTATTTTTTACTTTGTCTGGAAATTGAACCCGTCCAGCCCATGTCAAAGGCAGGCATCACAACCACTAGGCTACAATTAGTAATAGTTTGCGTAAACAATATTGCATACGAGTATACAATACACATACATATGTTTAGAAAAATGCAACAGTGATTTTATTGTGTTCTATTCTGATTGAAAAAATGTAACATTTTAATGGGGTGAGGGCAACATTTTTAAAATGTTGCCTTTTAACAAGGCAACATTTTTTTCCAGAAAAGAAAACGCCATAAGTTTTCATTAGAGTGTAATAATGTATTTTTATGTACAAAGATTTAGTGTAATTCTTCAGTTCACTCATCATTATTATACCCTACACCACTATGTGGTCAGGGTATTATAAGTTTGTGCTGATGTTTGTAACAACAAAAAATATTGGTCGTAGACCCACCTTATAGTATACCGATCGGTTCAGAATTTTTTTTTATTTCGATTTAACGATGTCCGTCTGTCCGTCCGTCCGTCTGTCTGTCTGTCCAGCAATCTTGTGCGCACTCTACAGGTCGCAAATATTAAGATATTTTGATGAAACGGTACGCAGACCTACGTTGGCCCAAGGACGAACAAGTTTGATTTTGGTGAACATCGGTCCATGTTTAGACCTAGTGCCCATATAAGGGTCCTACCAAAATTATACTGTTTATACGCTGCAGGTCGTAAATATTAAGATATTTTGATAAAATTTGTTACACAGACCTATATTGGCCCAATAACGCAGCCTATTGATTTTGGTGAACATCGGTCCATGTTTAGACCTAGTGCCCATATAAGGGTCCTACCAAAATTATAATTTTTATACGCTGCAGGTCGCAAATATTAAGATATTTTGATGAAATTTGGTACACAGACCTATATTGGCCCAATAACGCAGCCTATTGGTTTTGGTGAACATCGGTCCATGTTTAGACCTAGTGCCCATATAAGGGTCCTACCAAAATTATACTGTTTATACGCTGCAGGTCGCAAATATTAAGATATTTTGATGAAATTTGGTACACAGACCTATGTTGGCCCTATAACGCAGCCTATTGATTTTGGTGAACATCGGTCCATGTTTAGACCTAGTGCCCATATAAGGGTCCCACCAAAATTATACTGTTTATACGCTGCAGGTCGCAAATATTAAGATATTTTGATGAAATTTGGTACACAGACCTATATTGGCCCAATAACGCAGCCTATTGACATCGGTCCATGTTTAGACCTAGTGCTCATATAATGGTCCTACCAAAATTATACTGTTTATATGCTGCAGGTCGCAAATATTAAGATATTTTGATGAAATTTGGTACACAGACCTATGTTGGCCCAATAACGCAGCCTATTGATTTTGGTGAACATCGGTCCATGTTTAGACCTAGTGCCCATATAAGGGTCCCCCCAAAATTGGCTTGGTTACAAACTGCAGGTCGCAAATATTAAGATATTTTAATGAAATTTGGTGCGCTGACTCACATTACAGAAAATTTTGACACAAGCCCCATTGTAACCCATTCGAATTTCGGATCCAAACAATACACCAGAGTGGTGTAGGGTATTGTATAGTCGGGATGCCCGACTTTAACCTTTTTACTCGTTATAATTTTAAATTTTTCAAAACTAGATACTACAATGAACAATATTTTGTACAAAAATTGCAAAACCACTAAAAATGCCTGAAAATATTAAAAAAAATCGAAATTTCAACCAAACCTTAAATGGAAGTTTAAGTTTTTCTTACATGAAAAACTGTGTTTTTCAACAGTTAACAAAAGTTTTTCATATAAAAGAGTTAATAAAATTTATGTTAAAATTTCGACTTGTTTTTCAAATATTTTAGATCATATTCAATGTTTGAACAATATAAACCCATTGATTATTGTCAAAAATAATTTTCTTTTTATGGAGCATAACATAACATTTCACATGAAACACGAACCACTTTCCAAAAAAAACAAACTTCTATATACATTAACAACTCGACAATCTGATTTCCGTTAATCATTCATGGTAATGACAGGAAAATTCCGAATTGATTTCTGCAATATACGTGGACTTAGGGCGAATTTCTTCTCGGTATATGCCCACATTAGTTTTCATCGGCCGGATGTTTTCGCCTTATGTGAGACCCAGGTGTGTGGGGATGCTGATCCACAGGATTTCTACATACCTGGTTATCAACTCCTATCCCTTTTTATTTTTCATCGGGGCCTTGCAATTTACATCCCCAACGATGTTGTGTACCAGTATCAGCAACATTTAGACTGTAATGATGCGGAATTTAACACACTTTGGGTTAAGTTCAAAATCAGGTCACACATCTTACATTTCGGGTTTTTATACAGAAGCCCAAACATGGAGAGGACGAATACCCTAAATGGCTTCGACGTCCTTTCTGATTCCATTTCTAGAATTCTGGAGAGTTGCCCGAGTAGTGAAATCGTCGTTGCTGGCGATTTTAATATTCACAACTCTTCCTGGCTTCGCCATTCAAGCCATACAACTCCCGAGGGCCTTTATGTTGAGCTGTTTGCCGCGCACAACCACCTGGCGCAATTAGTGAATGAACCAACGCACATTCCGTGCGTTGAAGGTGAACACCAGAATACTCTTGACCTTTTCCTTACTTCTCATCCTGACAAGTATGAAGTAAGAACACTTGCACCTCTCGGCAATTCGGCTGCGAAGCGCTCAATTTTTATTTACGAAAAAGCACGTTGGGCTGAGCTCAACGATTGGAAACTCTGTTTCCTCGACGACAACGTCGATGCCGCGGCGAAAATGATTGAACAAGTTATATTGCTTGGAATGAAAAATTTCATTCCCTCGAAGCAAATTTCGGTTAAACCAAAAGATAAATGTTAGTTTAACCAGACTTGCAGAAATGCAGTCAGATCAAGAGAGTTAGCGTTCAATAATTGGCGGGATAACAAAAACGCCAATACTGATATGCTTCGCAAACGGGCGAGATACGAGTGTTCCAAAGTACTTAGACGTGAAAAGTTTCTTTACGAACGACGTCTTCGTACTAAAGTTCTTTCTGCTCCTAGGGGTAGTAAGAGCTTTTGGTCATTCGTTAAAAGAGTAAAGGATAATGCTTGTTCAGCTATCCCAACTCTTATAAAGGATGACCAAATATTCACTGAACCGGTTGATAAAGCTATCCTTTTAGCTGAGATGTTTGCAAGAAATTCATTCCTGCCGGAAAGCGATCAACCACTGCCCGAGCTTGAAAAAGTATCGAGTACTATGCCTAAGATATTCTTTCGAGCTCGAGCAGTCAAAAGGGTTCTTGCCGACCTCAACGTAAATAAGTCAACGGGGCCGGATGGCATACCAGCACTGGTGCTGAAACAGTGCTCTTCGACGCCAGCTCGTCCATTGGCTAACCTTTTTGGCGCTTCTTACCATGCGGGAGTTTTCCCCTCGAGCTGGAAGGTTGCCAATGTACAGCCAATCCCTAAAAAGGGTGCAGCTAACAACCCTGAAAATTACCGCCCGATCGCAATATGCTCTGCGCTCTCTAAGGCGATGGAGAGTATGATTAATTACCATCTTGTGAATTATCTAGAGTCTAACTAACTTCTTAATGACCGACAGTATGGCTTCCGTAGAAATCGTTCTACGGGAGACCTGTTAGCGTTCCTCTCGGAGCGTTGGAGCCGGTCCATCCACCGTTTCGGTGAGAGTAAAGTGGTTGCTCTGGATATTTCAAAGGCCTTTGATCGTGTATGGCACGGGGCGCTTGTATCAAAGCTTATTGCTTTTGGTGTGGGTAATGACTTCGCTCGTTTTATTTCGAGCTTTCTCAGAGATCGCACTATTCGTGTTGTTATAGATGGGATCTCATCCGACGAGTTTCAGGGGTGCCGCAGGGTTCTGTTCTTTCTCCTTCCCTATTTCTTATCTTTCTCAACGACCTTCTTGGTCAAACTTTCAACCCTATCTACTCTTTTGCAGATGACAGCAACATTTGTCATTCATTTTCCTTCAATAGTAGGCCAAGCCTTGAGGAGATTGGGGGCAAAAGGCAAATTATGAATGACACACTCAATCGTGACCTTTCTACAATCTCAGAGTGGGGTCGTGTGAATAAGGTCGACTTTAATGCACGCAAGACCCAATGTTGTATGTTGACCCATAGGGCTGTGGGGTCAACACTGCCATCTGTAAATATGGGTGATATCGATATTGAGGAATCGGATACTCTTGATGTTCTGGGCATGAAGATTCAATGTGACGTCCGTTGGAATAAGCATGTTTTCCAAGTGTCGAAAGAAGCATTCAAGTGTCTAGGTTTTCTACGTCGGTGCAAGAAGTACTTCACTCCATCCGATTTACTCCATATTTATACCACCTATATCCGACCGAAAATGGAATACAACTCCCATATATGGGCAGGAGCTTCGAAGTCTATTTTGGAGCTTCTGGACCGTGTGCAAGGGAGGGCGTCGGCGCTTATCAATGACAGTAGAGTATCCAGCTCTATTGACTCATTGGAGCATCGTCGGAATGTGGGTTGTGTGACTCTGTTCTATCGATATTACCATGGGAAGTGTTCTGCTGAGATAAGTGAACTTATCCCCAGAGCCCGAGTTTTTAATCGTAATACCCGCCTATCAAGTAGAGCACATCCGTTTGTAGTCGATTGTCCAGTGGATCGCACAACGCATTACAGAGAGAATTCGTTTATCAGTCGCACCAGCCGTATGTGGAATAAACTCCCCGCAGAAGTCTTCCCTGTTACTTGCAATGTAGAGAAATTCAAATCAAATATTCACAAACACTACTCCCTCTTTCCTCCTCCCCATAACCTATTTTCCTAATACCAACACAATGCACTGCGTTAATAGGGGGCATCCCCTGAGTGTTGGTCCAACAAAAAAAAAAATCCGAAATTTATGTGCTTCAGCTATTGAATCAATTTCATGGTTCTTTAAGTTATGAGAGCTCGCAATAATTAATTAATTTTAATTCGGACAAGTTCTGATAAGCCTCGTGGTTCCTATAACAAAAAATCCTTAGATGAAGAATTAATTCTTTACAGAGAGAAATTTAAGTTTTAATGAAAATTTTTACTAAACTAAGAAGTTTTTTTCACGAAGTGAAGTAAAAATTTATTAAATTTTACTAAAAACTTCATAATTTTTATGAAACTCTTTTTAATTAAACTTCTTCATTGGGTGTATGATATATTCAATAAATAATATGAAATTGCTGTTAAAACTTTATGAACAACTGCACTAAGACTTGCTAACTTATCTTAAAATAAACAGAGTTTAGTTTTTATAAATTCATAGAAAATTTTTATATAAGTTCCAGAGGCAGCCACTGTATAGGCCAGCTCACGTGGCACAGTGCTTTGATACCATATAACGATTGGACAAAAATATAAGGAGTGGGGACAGAGTTTTGAAATTTGGTAGACTGACATAAAACACTTTAGTTAAGCAAAATTTTAATTTTTGGAAATATCGGGCCAAGGACACGCCCACCTCCCATACGTCCTGAAATTTAAAAATATTATATAAGCTTCATAAATGTAAGTAAAATTACGAAAAGCATCTATTGAGATACACTTAAAATTGGAAACGTTTGTCAATTTTTATCAAAATCGAAGCAGACTCTTAGTCCTGCCATATATCCTTTATCTTAGAATCTTTATAAATCATGGACAAATTATCTGATCGTCATGAAAATTAGCGTATGAATTGATAAAGCCATATTTGTGCCAAATTTGGGTAAAATCGGTTTATTAATAAAACAAAATCTTATCATTTGGGGTCCCCCTCTTAAGGGACTAATATGGCTCTAGTTAGGGCTACGTTTTATGGATATAAAAAAAATAACATTTTTGGAATCGTGAGACAATTTTCTTTAATCTGAGTACCCACACCTCTATATTACTATATTCCCAAGTCCGAGTCCCTTATAAAATTAATTTCGGTTTTTTTTTTTAATTCCAGAGTGGGGTCATATTTTTTTACCAAAGTGCAGTTTAGCCGATTTTTCTGCCAAAATTAATATTTTAATTAAATTTTTTTAACATACCAATTCAAAAAATATTTAAATTTTAGCGGTAGTAATTTAATGATTGTGCTTCCCAAGTTCAAAAAAAAATTTTGTTTTTTATATCAGCTGGTAATTTAACCCTCTAATGCCCAAGGCCGCCAAAAGGCGGTCTTCAGTTTTTAAATAGTTTTTGGCTAAATAACAATTAAACAAGTTGTATTATATCCATAGAAAACTTAACTACCCGGTGAAAAATGTCCATATATGAACATTTATGGTTCAACCATATATGTATGGATCCGAAAAATGAGGTAACACCTAAGTATATGTTCATATATGGACTTATATGAACATATACATTAATTAAATATATGCGAATACATGCAAACGTTGCTGTCCTTTATTATAAGGTTGTACAATAGATATAAATTTATGTATGACATTCAAATTAGGCGCTACATACGTTCCTTTTTTTATTCATGGCATTAAATATAATTCCATATTTATCCAAATATGAGTTCCTTTTATATATATGGAAAAATGTATTCTTCTAAATATGTTCATATACAACTAGGGTTGCCACATGGCCTTGAATGGCCTTGATTGTCAAGTTAATTTAGGTCTTGTCAAGTGCCAAGGTCAAATTTTTTTTGTCAAGTTAAATTGAATTTTTGTCGTATCAGTAGTTAAAAAAACATGTAAAATTACAAAACTGATGAAATTTGTTACGGTGGGTCTCATACTGCAGGTTTAAACTTAGGTTAATAGTTACCCCAAAAATTTTTTGTTGTTTTGTGTACATTTTTTTGACATTTTATTTTGTTTTTAGTTATGTTAAAGTTAAACCTACAGTATGAGACCCACCGTTAGTGTTTCAATTTTTTTGAGTAGCATTTATTTCTAAACAATAAGAAAAGAAAGATGAACTCCTAAATTCATAAACGCTTTGTAAAATTATAGGAGGTTTATTGAACAAATTTTGTATGAAAATGACGTTTTGTAAACCTGCTATAACTTTAGAAAGCATTTATGAATTGAGGGGGAAGTCTGCAGGAAGTCGTTGAAATGTTCAAACTTTAGGCCAGAAAAATATATAAATTTTTCATAATTCTCGCAACGCCATTTTAAAATTTTAGCATATTTTCTTTTCTGAAACGTAAAAAACCAAAACTTTTTTTTTCATAAATTTATTAAATTGATGATATATTATCAACATAAAATGGCGTTTAAGGTATATCTTTGGTTTTGAGAGCGCGAGTAGACATTAACGAAAGACGGTTTTCCTTAAAAATCGATAACAATAATTTTACTGGGACAATAAAAACCTTAAGTGCTATTTTATTTTGATTATATGTATATCATCCATTTAATAAATTTATAAAAAAAAAAGTTTTGGTTTTTTACGTTTCAGAAAAAAAATATGTTAAAATTTCAAATAGACGATTCGAAAACTATGGAAAGTTTATATATTTTTTGGCCTAAAGTTTGAAAATGTCAACGACTTCTTGCAGACTTCATCTTTTTCTTCTTATTATACAGGAAAAATTGCTACAAAAGAAAAAATAAAACACTAATCAATTTCGTCAATTTATGTCCAAACTTCAATGGCTAGTAGCACTATCGAGTTTGTCTCCGAAAATTCCAAAAAAAAACCGAAATTTTTTTTATGAATCTTAATAAAATGGCAAGTGCATTCAAAAATTATAAATTTTTATATTAAGAATCACCCTACTGCACACTAGACCGTACCTCAAAAACACATTTCGCCACACACCCACCAATATGAAGTATTTTTGCAAGGCAATTTCAAAAACTATTTTTTTTTTTTGGCCGACCGTAGGTGTCGCCTTTTTCAATTTTTCGTTATAGCTGCAGCATTTAAAATCGGATTTTAAAGTGTCAAATATCGATTTTTTTGCCTCGAGGAGACCAGGAAAAATCCAATGAAAAAAAATTTAAAAAGGTGACCCCTACGTTCGGCAACCAATATATAAAAAAAATTCTACTGGGTTTGTCAAAAAACTTCTTTAGCAAAAGTTTAATGATTTTTTGCGAGCTTTAATTTTCTGACATTAGGGTGTTAGCAACTGAGATCTGGTGGCTAACTACTAGAACGGGATATTTGAGGTCAATGGCCCTCTAGAGAAAAACACCGGTCTCCTCGAGAGAAAAAGATCAATGTATCATACTTTAAGATCCGAAAAACCAAAGAAATAACGAAAAATGTAAAATGGCGACCCCTACGTTCGGCAAAAAAAAATAAAAATTTTTTTTTTGAAACCTCGTTGCAAAAATACTTCATATTGGAGGGTGTACAGCGAACTTTTTTTTTTGCCTGTAAGGTGGTATGCTCTACTGCACACATATGCACATTAAATTTTTTATTGTCAAGTTATTTTTTTTAAATCAAGTTATTTTTTGCGAAGTGTCAAGTTATTAGACTTTTGCGATGTGGCAACCCTATATACAACTCCCTTTTGCATAAATTGAATAACATATACTTTCATATTTGTCCATATATGAGTGCCATTTCCATATATGAAATAACAGATGCTTCCATATATGGCTGTATATGAAATTTTTTACATATATGGAATCACATATACTTCCATATGTGATCATATAAAATCCATATATGTTCATAAAAAATCCATATACCATATATGAACATATATATATGAACATGTTTGAGCGTATATGAGCATTTTTCACCGGGTACCTACTTTTTTTGCCTTCAAACATTTTATGTATATGGAACAGTTTTCAATCGAGAAGCATTTAAAATGAAAATTTAGAAAATTTTAAAAAATTTACTTTTTAAAACAGAAAAAAATATTTGAAAAATTGCCAAAAGTACATTTACGCTCTGGCGTACATTGCCGATAATAACAAAGCTAGTTTAGAGTCTCTAATTGTAAAATCAGTTAAAAATTTTTTCTTAGTGACTCACAGGATACAAATATCTGTCTAACTCAAAAACTAGCCAACAGATTTTCTTGAAATTAAACACAGATTATCAGCTCAGAGATAGCAAGCAGAACTAATTTCGTCAAAATTTATTGATGTTTAGTTCCAAATTCGCCAAATTTCGTAATTTTCAAAAAGCGAAAATCTCCATAACTTTTGAAATAACAACAATTGATAAACCATTTTCAGTACCCGACTAAAAAATGTTTCATATAATCTTATATGATTTGATATAATTATAAATGTTTATATGCGTGGCCTTATATAACCATATTCATTTATATTAACACTTTGGTTTTATAAATATGTTTGATATGGCGTTATATATAATCATATGCGATTTGGTCTCCAGCCATATATTAAGAGATTTGCGATATAGTTTATATATAATTATATATAGGGCAAGGAATTCAATGCAAACCCAGCAAAATATTGGTAATGACACCTCATTACTATCTGCATTACCAAAAATGATATATCATTACCTTTTGCATTATTTTATAATATAAAATAATGACTTCCTTATAACGGCCTATTGTATTCATTGTTTCTAAATATAAAATAATGACTTACTCGTATTAGTTTAAATAAGTACTTTTTACACAGTTAAATTTTTTTATTATATGTAAATAAGTTTTATGTTTAAATTTTTATGACGAGTCCTAAAATTACACACTAGAGAAAACTTAAATTTTTCTGAATGTATTTCCTTAAGATAATATTATTTGCCTAACTCCTTATTTTTAAGAATCAAGTAAGCAATCGGATAACCACTTATAATTCAACTTTTTGTAAGCATGTGTGTAACCACTTATTATTCAAAATCTCATAACTACTTATTTCTCATTTTTTCGTAAGCGAGCGGGTAAGCGGGACTACTTATAAAAACGACCACGCCAAACAAAAATAATGAGTTTAGACGCCAAAAAATAAGTTGTGCGGAGCTATGAATTTCTATTATATAACCACTTATTTGGTAATGAAAAATTTTGCTGGGAATGCATGATTTTTCTGGGTATTCCGAAACTAATATGGACTAAATATTTATCCAAATAATCGAATTTAGAACAAAGTGGCATCGATTTGTAGTTGCATATTTTTGCATATTTTGACATTAAATGCATATCTGGTGACTTTTTAATGCATATTATGTGCTTTTTAATTCATATTTGTACATATTTTTAATTTTTAGGAGCATATTTTATTTTGTAAAAAAATATAAAAAATTTTAATTTTTATATTTTGATTCGATCAAAATAAACATTTTTAAAAACCTTATTGACGTAGTGAAAATCTTCGAGTTCTGTGTCTGTTTGCAAAATAACTAACTTAAATATATTTCTAAGTTTGAAAGTGCATTATTTGGGTAAAAATAACAGTTTTTAGTGCATATTTCTTATATTTTTAATGCATATTTTTCTTTTTTAGCCGCTTATTTTAGGCGCATATCTTCCATTTTTAAGTGCATGAAATTCCTTGCTTATAAGCTTCTATAAACAATCTTATATCAAAATAAATAGCATGACATGATATCTAATTATACAAAATTTTATAAAGTTTAATTGCACTACAAAAACGAAGAAAACAAGTTTTTTCCGTGAAAAAAAAATAAATTGTGAAAGTTATTTTTTTTTTTTATTTTATATTTTTTTCCGTGAAGAAAAAAAATTAATTGTGAAAGTTATTTTTTTTTATTTTATGAGAAAGACAAATTTTATAAGAAAGACCAAAACTCTAAACTAGAAAAAGTTGTTCCGACAAATTGTTTGTAAAGTTGAGTTAAACCGCTATTTCAAAATATATTCGTATAAATTTTTCTAAACAACTTTTTCTCGTTTTGAATTTTGGTCTTTATTGAAATAAAACAAAACAAACCACATTTCAAAAGAAGGATTTCAGTTACAAACTGCGTTATTCTAAGTTTAAGGAGAATCTGCGTCCTAAAAACGTCCTAAATCGCATTAATTCCTCATTTAAAACATCTTTCCATCAATACCAAATATCGACCAATACTCACTTTGTTAGCCAGTATTAGTATTAGTATTTAATATGAATGAAAATAAGTGATCTCAACAATATTTACTAAAATTTTATTTGAAAATTTTCATAAAATTATAGGTATTTACATATAATTTGATGCAATTAGGTAGACCCATTTTTCGGATCAAATTGTATCAGGTTAGATAACATGCTTATCTCGCTTGATATAATTATATATATTCCAATATTCGGATCAAATTAGATATGAACATATATATCGGTTTATATATGGTGATATATGATTATATCACATCTTTTTTAGTCGGGTACGTAATTTTATTTTATTGATAGTGTTATTTACAGCAAAAACCGAAATTATTTGACTATTGGGTTTCAAGATACGTCTTCTATCTTTGTTGTGCTATATCGCCTAAATAAAGCGATAAATTAAAATTTTAATATTTGTTCCATAGGAGATTTTTAACGGCAAATATATGGTATAAATACTATTGTAATCAGAGGAAAGATCTTTAGAGAGTTAATTAAAATATGTCGCTTTTATTACTAGCTTTTATTATTATAAAAAAAAGAGTCTTTCAAAAAAAAATTTTTTTTTATTTCTATAAAAAAATTGGTATATATTTTTTGTCAATCTAATATACATATTCCTAACAAAATAAATAATAATATGAAAATCAATTAACATAATTTTTTTAATATCCCGGGTGAAAATGGCCATATATGATGATATATGATCGAATACATGAGTTCATATATGATTCCATATATGCTCGGATCCGTTATTTGAGGGTATATGACCATATATGATCATATATGGACATAGATGAGTTCATGTAGGCTCATATACTACTTACACTCATATATAAAAATACAAGCTACTAATGCCAGCTATAATAAAAAATAGTAAATGTTAATACAATGACGTTAAAGTCGCTATAACAAATATATTTAATAGTCATTATCTTATATTTTATTTTAAAATTGTATTAGATTCGCCAGGAAAATGTCACTTTTTGTTAATTTTGATTTTGAAAAATTCGATTTTTATGGAGGCGTTTTTACTTAATAATCAGTGGGAATGTTTTTTCAACCATTGGCGTACCTAGACCATTTTTCTGGGGTGGGCAGGGGACCCATTAATATTCGGCTATTTATTTGCCATTTCTCACACTCTTAAACTTAAAAAACACTTTTAACATTTTATGCTTAGAATTTTTTATACAAAAAACTTTTAAAAATATATCCCTCCCTTCTGATAAAATTTTCATAATATTCAAAATTAAATAATCCTGGTAGCGTATCCTAGCAAAATCGCTACGTTTTTATAGAAAACTCTGAAAAGTGCATGTATTTTTCTAACGAAAACCTCGTACAAGGAATGTATTCCAATCTATACTCTCAGATTAATATGAAATTTAGATATTTGATGGAAAAAAGAAATCTAAGATCAACCTGTCTTATTTTTTCATCGAAGTCGGCGAATCCATTCTAACCCCAGACCGGCCTAAGTCCGCCAATGTCAACAAATGCTTTATAAGATTTTATCTTTTCTTCTAAAAGGAATATATCTGAAGGGCAATTCTGTAACTTTTTAACAACAAAATTCGGTAGTTAAATTAACAAGTTTTCATATTAAACTGACAACTTAACTACTGATATTTGTCGTTAAAAAGTTAGAGAATCCCTGAACAAGAAATTAATTTTAAAAAAAAACTCCTTATCTCCAAAAAGGGTGTAGTTCAATTGAGTTGCATTCCATTAAATAATATGCTCTTAATAAACAAAAAAAAATATTCTTAATTGAAATTTTTTAATTTGTTTTTTAACCTTAATACCATCTCGGGGTCATATTTGACAAAAGGGGGTTTCATTTCTAAATATTTCTTTATCTATTCAAGAGAAACAAATGATAATTTAAGTACTTGAAAATTTTGTAATTCTGCATCAGAAAAACATAATTTGAAATTAATTTTTATTTTTTTTTTCACTCCCATGTGAAAATCGAAATATATATGAACACTAGGGCGTGTCAATTTGTATGGAGGCAAAAATAATAAAAAATCGTAGGGGGGGAAATGATTCTACAAAGAATTCTAAGCAACTTTGCTCTAGAAACCATAGGTCTAAAATTGATTTCGAGCTTGCGGAAATTTCAAAATGTGTTCTGAGTGGCGCCTCACTGCAATGTTTGTGTAAAATTTGCGTTAACATGTAAGTGTTGTGAACGAGGATAAGAGTTTTGGACTTTTTAGATAAGAGTATTCATCGGCTCTCCTTATTATAAGAAAAAAATCTGAAAATATTTATATTTTTGAATAACTGCATAGCAAAATCTGTCATTACCAAAACGGTGGTTATATAATAGAAATTCATAACTCCGCACAACTTATTTTTTGGCGTCTAAACTCATTATTTTTGTTTGGCGTGATCGTTTTTATAAGTAGTCACGCTTACCCGCTCGCTTACGAGAACATGAGAAATAAGTAGTTATGAGATTTTAAATAATAAGTGGTTACACACATGCTTACAAAAAGTTGAATTATAAGTGGTTATCCGATTCAAGTATCTTAAAACTAAAGAGTTAAGCAAATACTCCCAGTGTAGAAAATCATTACCAGATATGTGGTTATGTAACTACATACTTGGTAATGGTAACTAGTTACTTTTGTTATTACATTTCTTATTCGCGATGTCGCGAAAAATAATGAGTTATAGTTACACACCAGCATACGAAAAATCAAAAAATATATCGTTACCTATGTGCTTACCAGTACTGACAAAAATAATGAGTATAAAAATAGATTTTCAAAAAAATAAATTTATATAAAAAAAAATATTTTTATTGTATTTTTTTTAAATAAAATTTGCTGGTGCGGGAATCGAACTTGGGTCTACAGATTATATCGACATGTAATATTTAATAGATAAAAACATAATTGACTTGCTGCACACAAGTAAGCTTACTCGCCAACATACAAAAAATCAAAAAAATATGTGGTTACATATATCCTTACCAGTGTTTAAAATATATTGAGTCTAAAAATAGATTTCAAAAAATTAAAAAAAAAAATCTATAAAATTATTTTCTATTTGAAATAATGATAAAAATAAGTCATTATCAGTAACTCATTATTATATGTTTTAAAATAATGAAGGAGGTAAGTGGGTGTCATTACTGGTAGTCCAAAAAATAATGATATGTCATTACCGTTTCAACACTGGGCTATTAGCTTAAGGAAATACGTTTAGAAAAATTTAAGTTTTCTCTAGTGTGTAATTTAAGAACTCGTCATAAAAATTTAAACATAAAACATATTTACATATTTACATAAAATAACTAAAAATTTACAAAATTTAACTGTGTAAAAAGTACATATTTAAACTATTACGAGTACGTCATTATTTTATATTTAGAAACAATGAATACAATATGCCGTTATTAGGAAGTCAATATTTTATATTATAAAATAATGCAAAAGGTAATGATATATCAGTTTTGGTAATGCAGATAGTAATGATGTGTCATTACCAATATTTTGCTGGGTGCTAAGCAGATGACATAAATCAGCCTAAAAATGCACGCACACTACGGGTTGGAAATGTTAAGATATTTTGATGAAATTTGGTATACCGACTTATATCATCCCAGGGACGAAGCACATTTCATTTGGTTTAAATCAGTCAATATTGGTTAAAATCGGATATTTTAATGTAATTCGGTGCATCGACTTATACTGTATCTGCCAAACTTCGAAACCTATTGATTATGGTTAAAATCGTTCAGTGTTTAGACCTAGTGTCCATATAAAGGTTTCTCCCAAATTTTAGTTTCTCGCACGCTACAGGTCTCAAATATGAATAAATTTTAATGAAATTAGTTACGCTGATTCATATGGGCCTACGGAAAAGCTTATTGATTTGTTTTAGAATTGGTTAATTTTTAGATCTACACTCAGATAAAAAAGTTTGTAAAAAAATTTGTAAACATTTTCCAATCGCACTATACTATTTTTATACTGATTATTAGTACAATTTCAATTTTTAGTAATCATTTTTGCTATTCTCTTATTACAAGCTACGGATTTTTTTACTAATTTTCGCTGCTGATTTCAGAAAAACATTTTACTAATTTGGTAAATTAATGTTCTTTTTAGTTTGACTCTAGATCATAAATTAATATCGCTTTCTGTTTAAATTATTTTCAAATTAAAGAAAGATGATACAATTTTTACAAAAAAATTACAAAGAATAAAATTTTTTGAAAGAATTCGATAAGACCAGCAAGACACAATACGTATTTTCAGCTTTCGCTATAAAGCAGTGGTCGGCACAAAGAGAGAATGTGAATGTATTGTGTTTCTTCACCGTGAGAAAATAGTTTATCATTTTTAAATTTATTTTTGTATATTAAAAACATGAATTAATGAAGAAATGTAATAATGAATGCAAGAATGAATTAAAATAAAAAAAAATAATTTATAGTAATTTAATTTTTTTAAATAATTCATAATAAATTGTATTATACACATTATTTAAAAAATATGTATTTTTTTTATATAAATTATTTATTCTAAAGTTATAAAAATAATTCATAATAAATTTCCTGTTCTTGTAAAATTTTAAGAGTGTAATATTTTTCTAAAATTTCTTAAACAAAGCGACGTCAACCCGCTTTGTTGAAAGCTACCATGCTACTAAATAAATTTTACGCTCTTACTTGATAGTTTTGTTGCCATTCGTGTTGTGTATATGTGAAAAGCCGATTATGATCGGCCACTGGTGGCTATGGATGCCGACCACTGCTATAAAGCCATCATCAGTGTCATTCGTCTTTGAATGGGTTAATAATTAATAATCGTCTACTTATGTGACAGTTGAAAGTAAATCGAATTTGTTATCAACAACTCAGCTTAGGCTAATATCAACGAAATCCAACAATGCTATTTTTATCCTTTGTTATTATTGCTCTTTTTTGCTTTGAACCTTAATTCTTAAGATATCTCAGCTGATTCTATTCAACTCTGTGTATAATAACCACAGATTATTTGAATTACAACGAACCGTTAAATTTAAATTTAAATGTATGTTATTTAAATTATATTTTTGCACCGTATCAATGTGTTTTGAATGAGGGGAATGTTTTAGTTGATCTCTAATTTTGGTAAATGAATGTTCTTTTTAGTTTGACTCTAGATCTTAAATTAATATCACTTTCTGTTTAAATTATTTTCAAATTAAAGAAAGATGATACAATTTTTACAAGTAAATTACAAAGAATAAAAATTTTTGAAAGAATTCGATAAGACCAGCAAGACAGAATACGTATTTTCGGCTTTCGCTACAAAGCCATCATCAGTGTCATTCGTCTTTGAATGGGTTAATAATTAATAATTGTCTACTTATGTGACAGTTGAAAGCAAATCGAATTTGTTATCAACAACTCAACTTAGACCAATATCAATGAAATCCAACAATGCTAACAATAATAATAACAAAGGCTAAAAACCTTTGTTATTATTACTCTTTTTTGCTTTGAATCTTAATTCTTAAAATTTGCTTTCAATTGTCACATAAGTAGACGATTATTAATTATTAACCCATTCAAAGACGAATGACACTGATGATGGCTTTGTAGCGAAAGCCGAAAATACGTATTCTGTCTGGCTGGATAAATAAAATAAAAACGGTTTTGGATATCAATGAAATTCTTTATTCCTGTGAAAGTACGTTCGATGCCATTATGTATGGAAATCGATCTCTTTTGTATGGCCAACGCGGGCACGCTTGCAGAAGTCCAGACGCTGAACCCAATTTTCGACGGTTTTCAAGCATGAATCGGCCGATATTCGTACGAAGTTCATCAATCGTCGCTGGCTTTTTGGCATATACCATAGATTTGACGTAGCCCCACAGGAAATAGTCCAACGGCGTCAAATCGCACGACCGACGCGGCCAATCGACTGGACCATTTCGTGAGATAACACGTTCTCCAAACTTGGTTTGCAATAAATTGATTGTGACATTCGCTGTGTGGCTTGTGGCGCCGTCCTGTTGGAACCACATGTCCTCCAAGTCCATATCATCCAATTGGGGCCAAAAATATTCGGTTATCATTGAAGGGTAGCGATTCCCATTCACAGTAACGTGCCGGTCTTGATCATCACGGAAGAAGTACGGCCCAATGACGCCGCCGGCCCATAAACCGCACCAAGCCGTAATTTTTGCGGGATGCAATGATGACTCATGGAGTACGTGTGGATTGCTGTCTGACCATAACGCATATTTTGTTTATTGACGAAGCCATTCATTATGACGACCATAAATTGGACGTAGCACTCTTAACGTTGAGGCCACTGACTCCGAATGTCGGTAGTAAATTTTAATAATTTCGACTCGTTGTTGGTTCGTATATCTTTCCATCATGAAATGGCAAACCTTACTGAAGAGAAATGTCAAAAGAGCTGCAAGAAATATGGCGTCGTTTGCTGTCCCTGTCTTTCTACTTTTGTAGCGTCCCTGTTGAAGAACCCTTTATGAACTTTTTTACTCGGGCAGTTTCACCCGAAGAATGGCCCGATATATTTTTACCAATTGTTTATCAATTTTTATCTAATTGCATCAGTTTAGATCTGATCGTAATTGGTTAAATTTTATATAAATAAAATATAATTGTATCCGACAAAGTTTTAAACTGATATCAGCCCGTGAAAAAAAATTTATCCGGCAGCATATCTCTTTTTATTTGGCATCATACTAAATTATATAAAATTTCATCCGAAAATGGATTAATCAAATAGTATATAAACGAATAAAAAATATATTTGAATTGATATAATTTCATCCAATTTTATCGGAGTTTTGGTCTTATTCAACTGCATTAAATTTTGTTTTTTTATATATGAATATGTAGTGTAGGAAAACAACCAATTAATTAACTGAGAGAATTATCTGAATGATATTAATAAATTTTTGTATAAAACCTATGAATTTTCGCTGGGCCTCGGCCACTGAAACTTTTTATTGAATTAATGGAATTTTTCATAAAATGTTGTGAAAATGTTTATTTTATTTATTAAAAGTTTCATTCACTTAGATTCATAAATTATATGAAGCTTTTACATCTAGTTTAAGAAACTTTTTCATTTATCTTGTGAAGAAAACTTTATTATTTTACGCAAAAGTATATGGCTCTATTTATTTATTTATTTATTTATTTATTTATTTATTTATTTATTTATTTGTCATTCCATACACAAGACTTAAGTCTTATATTACAGTATGGAACTGAGTATGCGTAAAAACAATAATTTAGTAAATACTTATAAATATAATTACAATTACATTAATGACATAGAATAGATAAATATTTTTGAACGAAACAATTTTAAAATTACTGTAAACTAAACAATTTTAGAATTTAATGTAACATAAACATAATTCAAAATTATTAACAAATAAAAATTCAAAATTAAAAATTCGAATCAAACTTTAGAATCAAAACACACACTCAAAAAAGTTCACCGGTAGAAACCTATTGCAAATAGCAGGTAAAACAAAAGGAACAAAATAAAATAACAACAAAAAAAAAGTAGTTATTTTTAATTGCTGAAAGAAAAAAAAAAAAAAAATATAACTAACAAATGCATCGAAAATTACTAAGAATGTAAAATTGTCAGTTAAGTTTGCTAAAAATATTTTTAAATAATTGACAAAACAGGCAAAAAGTACTGCTATTTTCAGTTAATTAACTCTCATAATAGTTGTTTTGTATTTTTATATAAAAAACAACTATATATACAATTAAAACAATAACTATGGATTACTACACTGTCAAACTTTTTTGAGTGTATGTTATTCAATTAGAGAAATAACTAATAATGTTTTTTCTGAATTGTTGTGCGTTACTAATAATTTGAGTGCTATGTGGAATTCTGTTCCAGAGACCTATTGCATTAATATAGAATTGGTATTTCGAAATCTGAGTACGATGATTAAAAGTTAATAGTCTTTTGCCTCTATCAAGTGTTGAGAATTTTAATCGCAAATGTAGATGTTCAGGTTGGCGGGTATATATTATTGTATGCATAAAAATTAAAATCCTTGTTTTAACATAATCATCAAAACTAATGCCATAAAGTAGATTTGCAAACGATGAAATATGATCAAATCTTTTCAGGCCATATACATAGCGGACAATACTATTAAAAGCTACGTTCAGTTTTCTTTTGCTTTCGTTGTCACAGCTGGCAAAAAGTTCGATACCATATAATAAGATCGGCATCAAATAAGTTTTGGCAAGAAGGATTCTAATCTTAGTTGGAGTACAATACTGAGTTTGCCAAAGATTTCTTAACATTGAGAATGATCTACCGCAAGCATAATTAATATGGTTCGACCAAGTGAGAGTATTATTGAAGTAAATACCAAGATTTTTAGCATACTCAACGATTTCTATGGATTGATTTTCAAGAGTTATAGTAGGTACATGATCAAATTTTAGTAATCTTTTTTTAATAATAAGGCATTTGGACTTGCTAGGATTTATTCCAAGACCATTAGCGGTAGCCCACTCATAAATTCGATGCAACTCCTGGTTCAGGGTTCTGACGCATTCTTCAATCGCTGTAACTTTGCAACTTATGTAAAGTTGGACATCATCAGCATACATTCTAGCCTTGCAGAATGCATAAACTTTTCTTAATTTTGCGTTAAGGTATACTATTGCCAATGCATTAATTTTACTTATTAAAGGTTTATTAAAAAATGCTATGCATAATCGTAAAATAACAGTTTGTTAATTTCTCGTTTTATTCTGGCAACACCGTAATTTAACGGGTCTCCACTTTCAAATAAATTGTTAGTGATTCATAAAGTTAGCAAACGATTGGCTCGTTAATCTTAGGTGAATAATATTGTTTTGAAGATTTTAAAAATAAAAATAATTTATAATAAATCAAAACATGATAAAAAAAATGTTTACCCGAGTAAAAATAGTTATATATTATTATATATAATGTGATTGGGTTATATCTGACGGTGAATGGAGTCACATTAAGACACATATCATTATATACAACTATATCTGATATTATTTTTTCAAAGAATTTTTTGTACGGTAATTGATGTTATTACATCAATTCCCAAATCTGACTCCATATATAACTACATAAGGCATATAAAACTAATAAAAATATATGTAGTGACCGATATGATTATATATGGTTCGATACTAAGTTATATAACACTGTATGTATCGTCATACTAAAAATATATTCTTGTAATTTTATATAACTTTCTATATATTAAGAAATTCCATATTAAGATTTTTACCCGGGTATACATAACAAAGAAGTAATAATGGAAAACTAATAATTTAAAGAAAGTTTAATAGTACGAAAACTGAATGTATTCGAATGACGATTATGTTTCGATTAAATCAACAATTTATTTTATTTGTACACCAATTTGAGAAAATTTTATGAAAAATTTTTTTTATGGTGCAATTGTTCCAGATTTTTTTAATTTGTTGGATATGAAATATTGGAAAAACGTTCACAAACACTACTCCCTCTTTCCTCCTTCCCATAACCTATTTTCCTGATATCAACACAGTGCATTGCATTAGTAGGGGGTATCCCCTGAGTGTTGGTGTATAGTAAAAAAAAAATTGGGATATAACTATATAATTTTATATACAAATACATCTATTTGGACCTAAACTGATTCCATGTGACTAGGGTTTGGGATTTCCCGGGCTTTTTTATTTCCCGGGAAACGGGAATAAAAAAATTTGATTCCCGGGAATCCCGATAAAAATTTTTGAACAAAATTGTTAATGGAAACCACCTATATAAATAATTTTTGTTAAAAAAAACACTACTTCAGTACAAATTCAGTCTGTGTAGTGAGAATTCAAAGTAAAAATATCAGAATGTTGAACATTTGATTTCACATAAATTACTCCAAGCACTGACAAATGAATTGCATGATTCCAGCAGAAAGCACCCACTACTGGACTGTCGGAAACAAACCGTTTCATCACATTTGGCCCATTAGATATGGTGGCCACAATGTTATTTTCCAAAGACAAATAAAACTCTTCTATTCTTATTTCTACAATTATTCTTATTTCATCAGCATTACATCTTCCTGATATATAAACCAACCCCAGGTTATAAAATGAATTATTTCCGTTTATACATATGTTCAAATATCTCTTTTGTGATATTCTTGTCCATTCATCTATGATTATAGTAAATCTCCTATTTTATTTTTATTTTATTTATTTATTTTGTAGAATTGTTCCATACACAAGACTAAAAGTCTTATTTTGCAGTATGGAACTGAGGATATGTAAATTTATGAAATCATTAATCAATTGATAACTTAATAACTAAATTTTTATATAAAATACAAAAAACAAATAAAGTTAAACAATAAAGAAATATAAATATAAAAAAAATAAAAAAATCAATTTAAATAATTAAGTCATATTTTATCAAATAATTATTTTTTCAAATTGTTATGCCGAAAATAGTTTAAAAATATTTTCCTTGAATTTTCGTGCGCTACTTAAAAGTTGCGACCTATGGGGTATAGAATTCCAGAGAATTACTGCGAATATGTAGAAATGCCACTCCGAAATTAAACTTTTGTATCCTATTGACAGAAATATTGCTAGATATTTCTTTTATCATGATATCTTTTACATGATTGTAGTAATTTAGGATACGTATATAATACTGTTATGTAAAATACTGTTTCGACATAATACTGGTCAAAAAAATTTTAAAAATCCTGCTTTTCATAATACTGTTTTGCAAAATATTGGATTTCACAATACTATTTTGCAAAATTCTGTGAAGTAAAAATGCTGGTTTACAAAATTTATTTTATTAAAAATAACTTCAACAAAAGTATATAATTTTCAAAAATTAACAAAAAAATTTAACAAAAAATTTATTTCAATGCATTTTATAAACTTAAATTAGTACAAGATTTTATGCAATTCGCTTTAGGTAGCATGTATGGCTTAATTCACACCTTTTTCTTATAACTCTTTTAATGTTTGTGCTCCATTCGCGCGTTTTGAAATGGTATTTACAGCTACCACGACCTCATTACCCAACTGCCTGATAAGGTGGTATAGTCCTTACTTTCTACGCCCAACAACAGCTTTCAGTCTTCTATGCCAAGCTTCCACACTATTTAGAGTTATTGGGTAGGATTTCTTACTGTCATCGTAAACCGACCAAAAGGTTCCAGAATACTTGAGCCCTTGATGTAGTTTTTTTTTCAAACCACTCGCACAGTTTAAGCAAATCTTCATCTTCATATTAAAATTTTTGTAAATATTTTCGCCGCCCAGTAAAACAGGATTTTGCAAAACAGTATTGTGTTATACAGTATTTTGTAAAACAGTATTACGAAAAACAGGATTTTGAAAACAGGATTTTGTTATACACAGGATTTCGACCCGAACCCTAGTAATTTAATATAATGTTCTTTACATCGGTTTCATTTTTTGGCAATGCCAGGTTTTTATTATAAAAACTTTCTCGAATAAACGAAGATCTAGTTATGGTGCGGATTGACATTCCGTCGACTGCGGCTAATTTGGATACCATTTCAGGAAATGTTTGCCCTACCATAAAACGTTCAAAGCCTATTCAGGTTACACTTTTTTCTTCGGGTACTTTGCTAATTTTAGATGGAACGTTGTTCTTGTTGTTATTTTCTTCAAGAGAAGTTGCATGACCATAAATGTTTTTTTTTTTGTGAACCAAATTTAGATGTCGGATAACCAAATTTGGATACCTCCGTTAACCATTAGTCTTTTAGGGCAAATATTGCACTGCGCTGCATTGTCCTTTTTTGTGAAGTATTTCCATACTCCTGACATTTTATTCTTTAATATAAAAGAATATATTAGTTTGAAAGCAGGTGTGTTAAAATAATGTAAACTTACTTGAAAATATCACATTTATTAATGAAAACGTTACTTATAAAATTATTGGCCCTTAATATAAAGGAGTATTTTAACCCCTAAATTCATAAACGCTTTGTAAAATTATAGGAGGTTTATTGAACAAATTTTGTATGAAAATGACGTTTTGTAAACCTGCTATAACTTTATTTTTAATCATACGGTTTTGTTAATTTTGTGTATGAAAACCTTACAAAAATATTTATATTTTCAAACATTTTGATTGGTTGGAAATAAAGTAACCAATCAGAATGCTCCAAAAATAAACCAAGTCAAGGTATACTGCCACCCAATATTTTAACTAAAGTCGACTTTAACTAAAATATACATTTGAAAAATTAAGATAGTAAGGGCGATTATTTGTATGAAACAAAACTTTTTTTTCATATTTCTTTTAAACATTTTGACAAGTTTTTAGGTTTTGCAACTTAAATTTTGAATAAGTTATGCCAAAAGTCTTTATTAGTTGAAATGCTTCTAATTATTTAATTGGCAAAGATTTTTTTGTGTGTCAAATAAATTGATTCCCTTTGAAAAGATTTTAACAATGGGTGCGTTTACCAGACGCTCAACTGTTGCTCAACAGTCTGGTAAACGATTTGATTACTTAGCGTTTAGTCAACATGTTGAGGTAGCGCTACCTTTTTTTGGTAGCGGAAAAAAATTATACTTTGGAGCGTATATTGATACAACAGCTGATTTTGTTGACAGTTTGAACAATAATTTAATTACTAAAAACATTTTTTTTTGTAAAAAATTACAATTACAATTAACATAAATTGAATTAATCAAATGAGAATATTGTTTACCAATTTGTTGCTGACGATGTTTTGGACGTCAACATTTTAAATTACGTTTTAGAAGAATTGTCTTTCGGTCATATCTTTAGTGATTTAGTTCCAAGAAAACGCGAGAAAAAGACTCGATCAAAGAATTTTTACCAAGTTACAATCCCGAGCTATAGACTAGATGAGTTTAAAGAGCATTTCCGCATGTCAAGAAATACATTTGAGGTTTGTCGAAATATTAATTCGTTTTCGCATAAAAATTGCTAATTTATTTTTAGTGTTTATTGGCTGGTGTAGCCCCTCAAAGTAATGAGCAGCCAATTGCCTACATACCATTGGAAAAGAAATTGTTGTTTACAATATGGATTCTTAGCAAACAAGAATCCTTTCTGGCAGTTGGTGACAGATTTGATATTCCGAGATCTTCAGGACATCATATGTATATTCATGTTTTTGTAAACATTTTGTCCAAATTAATGCCGCAATATATAAAATGGCCAAGTAATAATCAACAATCTCGAATATCACAAAAGTTTGAGGAAAAGTCAAACGGCATTCCTGGTGTGGTTGGTGCTATAGATGGGTGTCACATTCCCATTAAACAGCCGGTTCAAAACCCCCACGATTTTTACAATAGTAAACAATTTCATTCTATTATTCTGCAAGGTGTTTGTGATAACGAAGGTCGTTTTATAGATGTTTTTATTGGAATGCCAGGAAGAATGCACGATGCATCTGTTTTTAAAAAAAGCCCACTATTTCAAAAATTGTCAAACTCTGAACGACCACTACTCGCGCATGATAGACAATTAATTGGAGATTCGGCTTATCCGTTATCAGTAAACCTAATCACACCATATCGGGACAACGGACATCTCCAACCGGAACAAACGCTTTACAATACACGTCTAAGTATGATAAGATCAGAAATAGAGCGTTCGTTCGGAAAACTTAAAGGAAAATTTCGGCGACTAAAATTTTTGGATGTAGCAAAAGCTGAAGTTGGAAACAAAGTAATAAGTGCTGCATGTATTCAGTTGTGACAACCGAATTCGATTTCAATTCGGTTGCGGCAATCCAAATATCGGCTGTCACAACTGAATTTGGTTGAGGCAACCGAATTACGAGGTTGCAGCAACAGAACGATTTCGGTTGGAAAAAATTAGATTGTCACAACGGAATTGTTTTGGGAGTGTATGCTCCATAATTTTATTATTAACAATGGCGAAACAGAAGATTTTGCCTCTAGTTCAAATGGAAACGAAGAAAGTAATGAAGTAGGAAACTTCAGTTTGGAACAGAGAACGGTTTGAGTGCCTTATTTTATGCTTTTGAATGTAATCCCAAAAAATGTGCATATTGCTGTCAATACACATCATTTCAGTAAAGCAATACAGACACAATTGAAAAAAAGTGAGTATGACGAAAGCCATGCATTGCACTGCATGTCTTCTGTTAATCTTACCTAACACTCACAAAAGCAACGAATATAAAATGATTGGTATGAATACAAACCGATTGTTACGAATGGTCTCAATGTTGGTTGTATATAAATTTAAAATTTTTTCTGTCAAATATTTTAGTATATTTTTGGTGTTTATTTTTTTCACTTAAACATTAACAAAATCAGAAAATATACACATGTTTCATATTTAAATAAAAAAAATGGAAATTTCTTCACACTGCATTTTTCAAAATACTGTAACAGGTCAACGAATACTAAATGAATGTTGTGATTGATTTTTTTTTTAATGCGTCATCTCTTCATTTCGTTGCTTGACATGTAGTGGCATTATAAAAATAATGCGTAAAAACCACTCATCAAAAACAATGAATGTATATTAGCAATATCATTAGTTATTGTTGTTGCATGAATACATGGCAAAAGCAATGAATGGTATGACTGCACAATAAAAACGAATGTACTCAAACCGTTCTCTGGTTTGGAAGCCACTTTTGATCAACCAGCTGCCAATAAAAGAAATAGTATAGCTCAAATTTTATATATTTCAAAGCGAAAAAACTGTTAAAAAATAGCCTTTTAAGATATTTTATTGACATCGTTTGCCTTAATGTTGATTTTAGTAAATGAGGTCGTGAATCATTAAGGCATATGATGTCAATAAAATATCTTAAAAGGTTATTTTTTAACAGTTTTTCTACTCTCCTCAAAACTAGTTAAAAAACACATAGCACTACTTGCAGGCAAGCCGACGATATATTTGATTCAAATTTACGTTGTTTATTTATCAATACATAGGAGTCTACTCTGCAAACAGGAACATAATTCAGTTAAATGCCAGTTATCTTGTTCATTATTTATTATTAGGTAGACAATAGGGCATTCGAATTAATCGGGGTTTGCTTTGTTCGAGTAACCGAGTAACTCGATTTTGAGGTTTCGAACTTACTATTAATCGTGTAGATTTTAAAATAACTCGAATAACTCGATTAATTGTGAAGGTTTTAAAATTACTCGAGTAACAATTTTGAATTATAATTTTTTAGAAAAAATTACCCATTTTTTTAGGTTTGGTAGTTTATTAGTAACAAAACACAAGTTAAAAATTAAAATGAATCCATAAGTGGAGGTTAAAAAACATTTAGATCATTCATTTATGTAAACTTTGAAGTCTAAGAGAGGTCTGTCAAATAATCGTTTAAAAACTAATTTGTAGTGCAGTTTTCTTAAGGCACATCTACACGGGATAGAAAACTCGCTAGACTTTATAAAAATGTAGCACTGTTTAAGTCTACGAAATGTTATCTCTAGGCCATTTACAATTGCTGCCAAAAATAATTTCTTTAATTAGCAACAATTTTTAAGATGTCTTGTAACATTATTGAACATTTCAGTTTATTAAATACACCTTTTGGTATTTGAAGAAAAAATTATTCTTTAAAATACAACAATTTTAATAAAACAAATACTTGAAAACTAGAGATTATTCTTTTACGATAAAAATTAGCGGCAACTATATTAGAGAAATTTAGCGCAAACTCTACGAGATTTCTATCCCGTGTAGATGTGCCTTTATAATTGTTCATCAAAAATTTATCTTATAATTTTATAAGATTTGCAAATTATTATGCATAAGAATTATAGTAATTAAATTCAAACTGTAACGAAAACATTACTTAAAATTCTATAAAAAGTTAAAAAAAAAATTGGTATAAACTACGAAAAAAAAACTTTTTCGATTTTAACGAGTTACTCGATTAATCGACAAAAATTACTCGAGTTATTCGTTACTCGAAATTGGCCATTTGAAATTAATCGAATAAATTTTTGAAAGATATTCATCTATTAATCCGATTGAATACCCTAGTAGACAATTATGTCCGGTTTTAACAGGTTTTGTATATTTTTTAGTCAACTGTTTTGGGAAATCAAATATTGGAACTAGGGTTTTTCTTTTCCCGGACTTTTTCATTTCCCGGGACAGCGGAATTTTTTCCAGAATTTCCCGGGAATTCCCGCTCATTAGGAAATAAATAAATCCGACATACAGCTGTGGACATAGAAATAGGACACTTCATACAAAATTATCTTCATGCATTTCTCTTAATAATTATAAAGCAATAATTATATTTCTTTTCTATTATAGTAAACTGTAATCAAGTAGTCTCAGATTATATATAAAACTTTGCAATATTTAAAACATGCAAATATTTACAACAAAATTACTTTACTTTGTTCATATTTGACTTGTACATAAAAATAGGACACTTGCAATAATTTTCAAAATTTTACTCGATGCACTTAGTAATAATTTTCTTTTCATAATTTGCGTTTGAAATAAGTAAAGTCTTTTCTAATTGTACCAATATGGGACGTGGAAAACATTGTAATCCAGAAAAGCGAAGACTTATGTATATCTCAATTCCACAATGAGATGAAATCTCCAACTGAAATTGCTAAAATACTAAAGTGTTCGCGAAATATGGTATACAATGCTATTCGTCTATGTGCTGCCGACAAGAAATAGCATAAGCAAAATAAAGAACATAAGCCAATCCGTCGTAAAACTACAACTTATATGGACAGGACTATAGTACGCAAAAGCAATCTCAATGAAATCAGGGAAAAATTCAACGTTCAAGTGTCTGACAGGTTAGTAAGAAGAAGACTGAAGGAAGCAAACTTATTTGGACGAATAAGTAGAAAGAAGCCTCTTCTTTCAAGAAAAAATATTAAGAAACGTATTGATTTCGCCAAACCCCACAAAGGAAATGAATTGTCCTTTTGGAAAAATGTGCTTTGGAGCGATGAAATGAAGGTAAATCGTGTCGGGCCAGATGGTAGAACATTTGTACGCTGCCAAAAAAACCAGGCTTTAAACATTAAGTACACTCAGAAGACCTTGAAACACGGTGGGGGTAAAATTATGGTATGGGGGGCTTTTTCCTTGCGTGGTGTTGGGCCTATCGTAAAAATAGAGGACAAAATGGATAGGTCAATATTTGAGCATTCTTAAGAATTTTATGGAGCCATTTGCCTATGAAAATATGCCAATTAAGTGGACATTTATGCAAGACAATGATCCGAAGCATTCGTCGAACATAGTGAAGGATAGGTTTTTACAAGAACAAATTAAGGTTTTGGACTGGCCAGCCCAAAGTCCGGACCTTAATCCAATAGAAAATCTATGGAATGATGTAAAAACAAATGTTTCGCAAAACAATTACAAAAATTCCACCGAACTTTGGGCTGGTATTCAAGAAGCCTGGTATTCTATACCAAAAGAAAGATGCCAGAGATTAGTTGAGAGTATGCAAAGAAGATGCGAAGCGGTTATTGATAATAATGGATACAGCACAAAATATTAGTGTAATATTAACGCTAAAAAAATAATAATTGTTTTAAAAACTCAAAAAATGTATGGTTTTTTGTAAAAATATAAAATATGTCCTATTTACTAGTCCAAGTATTTTTATTAGTTTATACATATTTACCAATATGTGACAGCGCATAGAGAAAGGGACCTAAGGGTAAAAAAATCAATTTTTTTTTTTTTTTGTGGACAACATCTGAGCATCGAATGAGACCGATCCCATGCTCTCCTGACCTTAGGTCCCTTTCTATTTTGCGCGTCACATATGTATAAAATAGTTGAAGGATTTTTATTTAAATAAAGAATGAATTACAATCATCAATAATATTTAGGTAATATATTTATATGGGAGACCGTCTTAATTTTTAAAAATTCTTAGAAATATATTTAGTTACAATATTCTTCTACCTCAAGTCCAATTCTAATATGATATTTTCATGTTAGATTTTATTTGTTGTTTCAAAAATGTTGATGATTTTCATAATAGACAATACAATTGTTTCGTGGGAGACACTACGTAAGGTACAAAAATTACGAGAAACAACAAATAAAACCTTGAGGTAGAAGAATATTCTAACTAAATATATGAAAATATAGAAAGTCCGAAAAAACTAATTTTGTATTTTTTAATGCAAAAATTAAAATAATTGTATTCTTAGAAATAAATTAACTAAATATTAATTTGCGGTTTAAACGGTTAAACAAATTGATATAGAAAAAGTAAAAGACACGGGTATTTAATTCTCATCCCTCTTTCAGGATATATTGTAATTGTTAAGGGTTACAAACTGGTGTCGGACCAGTTTTATAGTCAGAACTAAGATCGATTTTTTGCTTAAATAGTTCTTAAATATGGAATTTAAAAATTTATATTTCTAGATATTTTGTTTCTATGCAGATTTTCAGAAGTATTCGTGTAGAATTATTTTTATAAAAAAGTTTAAAAGTGAGTATTTTTAACACAAATATTTATGTAAATTCAACTAAATATTTTTATAAAAATATTCACTTACAATATTATTAGATAGTTTTTTAACTTTAACTGGTATTTTTTGAATAGAAAGTTTTTATGCCACAACTACTTAAAAAGAAATTATTTCATTTTCATAGTTGCATTTTAAATTAACATATAAAAAATCAAAAATAAAAAGCATCTGAATTGAAATAAAGCAAAAGCAATTGAAATTTAAATGAAATTATTTAAAGTAAAAAACTTAAAATCAGTTGAAAATACAAAAATATTACTATATTTTTTAGTTTTAATGCACAGGTATTTGGAGGTATTTGGAACTGAAATACTGATGTTGAAATGTTGTATATATTGCTTTATTTGAACAAATACCATCATTTTAAAGAAACAAAATTTTCGAAGCACGAGTAGGTACTTTTGTTGGTAAACATGGCAATGGCTGATAAAATTTGTATTCGGTTTAACTAAACCGAATCAACTGATATCCAAAAACAATTTGGCGAAAATAATATTTTTTTATACTAAATCAATTTTTAAATTTTAAATCCTATTTTTATTAGAAATATTTTTCAAAATGTTAGCTTTTAATTTTTATTTAAAAAATAAAAATTGTTTTTTCGACCTTTTTAATTGATTAAAATATTAAAAATTTTTTGTTTTTCCAAGCATTTCCAAAGTTACAGCACATTGAAGTCAAATATTTCAGTCCATTATATGTGTTTCTAAAACTTTAGATGAATTTTTTAAATTTTTCCACAGCGTACACGATACAGTGTGCATTTATAACACAAATTAAAAAGTATGATATGAAGTACGATAAAGAGGAACTAACGATATATGAAAAACAAAAAATTTTTACTATTTTAAGGTTCTAGATCTAGACTTTTCCCTTAAGGGAAGAGAATAAAGAAGACACAGTAGTCCACTTTGTATATCAGTATATTTAACCCCCCATTATAGGGTTATTATGTAATTCGATTCGAAACGAAAATGCTTTCGAACAGAATTTTTACATTGAAAATGAAGTACCAAAAAATAGTTTTTTTTACTAGCATACCCAGTGTAGAAAATCATTACCAGATATGTGGTTATGTAACTACATACTTGGTAATGGTAACTACTTACTTTTGTTATTACATTTCTTATTACCTTTATATGGCGATGTCGCGAAAAATAATGAGTTGTCGTTACACACCAGCATACGAAAAATCAAAAAATATATCGTTACCTATGTGCTTACCAGTACTGACAAAAATAATGAGTCTAAAAATAGATTTTCTGAAAAATAAATTATATAAAAAAAAATATTTTTTTTTTTTGTAAATAAAATTTTATTTATAAATAAAATTTGCTGGTGCGGGAATCGAACCTGGGTCTACAGATTGCCAGTCAACAGCTCTACCATCTGAGCTATATCGACATGTAATATTTAATAGATAAAAACACAATTGACCTGCTGCACATAAGTAGCTTACTCGCCATCAAACAAAAATCAAAAAATATGTGGTTACATATATCCTTACCAGTGTTTAAAAAATATTGAGTCTAAAAATAGATTTCAAAAAATTTTCAAAAAAATCTAGAAAGTTATTTTCTATTTGAAATAATGATAAAAATAAGTCATTATGAGTAACTCATTATTATATGTTTTAAAATAATACAGAAGGTAAGTGGGTGTCATTACTGGTAGTCCAAAAAATAATGATATGTCATTACCGTTTCTACACAAGGTACACTTATCGAAAACGTGTATGCTAGACATGCGATAGTCACGTTTTCAGTATTTCAATGTGAAAATTTTCTTCAAAAATATTTCCGTTTCGAATCGAACATAATAACCCATCCTGGACTTTCCTCGAATATTAGCAAAATTTTAAATGTGATACTTTATGAAAATATAACTAAAACTAAAAAACAGAAAAAGACACAATTTTGTAATCCCTTTTCTGTTAAAAGGGAATACAATTATTCATTTTGTGTTGTCTCTAATATATCGACATTTAATATAAATTTGACGAAACCCCTGAACGATAACACAGTACAACAAAATAAGAAAAATTTTATGCATCGCGATTGCGACACATCCTTTGTAATAGACTTTGGGACGCAGATCTCGAATATGGCCTTAGAATTTTAAAGTTAGCTATAGTTTAAGAAATATTTGCAAAAACGATTTTGTAGGAAAATTAAATTTTTTAATAAACTTTAAACTGAAAGTAATAACGCTATTTCTTGCAACATACTAAAATGATGAAATATGCCCTGATATATTGCACGTTTTGACAACTGCTAGAATATTCCCTTATGAATAAATAAGAAATTTTAAAGAAAAAATTGTATTTTTGCTAAAAGTTAAATTTGCAAATATTTCAAAAAGTAGAGCTAATTCTGAAATTTGGTGTTCATATTCGTGATATTCATCCTAAAATCTATCAGAATTGACATGTCGCATGCCCGATGCATTTTTAGTGTTGTACTGTGTAATTCACAGATCGACTACCCCCTATCTACTATAACCCAGTATTAAGGATTCTCCTTTGAAAATGATATTTGGTATCACCAATACTCGTTAATAGTACACTCATAGAAATAAATTTGTAAAAATAGCAGAAAAAGTTACTAAAAAATAGTTAAAAATGATGCTGCAGAAAAAACTACTAAAATTAGCAGATTTTGTTTGCTAAATACTAGTAAATAAGAATAGTAAAATTAAAACTGTTAAATTTACAGAATATTAATAGTTATATTTAAGTTAATAGTTATATTTAAGTTAACTTTTAATTAATTGAAAATAGCAAATTGTACTGTAAAATCTGCAGAAAATTTTGCTAAATATTAGTAGACTAAAAATAGCAAAAATAGACTGTTATATCTACAAAAAATTTCTATTTTTAAGCTAAATTTAGTTGAATGCAAATAGCAGTCCATTCTGCTAAAATCAGCAGAAATATTTGCTAAAAAATTGTAAACTGCTGTTTTCAAAAGGTTCGAAAATTTAAAATTTTTTGGTGATTTTAGCAGGTTAATTTGCTATTTTCCTTAACAAAAATTTATCTCAAATATAACTAAAATTCTGTGTATTTAACAGTTTTATTTTTGCTGTTCCTATATTACTAATGTTTAGCAAAAAAGTCTGCTAATTTTAGCAGTTTTTTCTGCAGCATCATTCTTAACTAATTTTTAGTAACTTTTTCTGCTTTTTTTACAGATTTATTTTCATGAGTGTAGATATGGATGTACAGTAGAGGCGTCCAAGAATATGAAAGTTAATTTTATTATTTCCAATTGATCTAATTCTTTCTTGGTGGAAAACGAATAAAGAAAAGTCAAGCCGGAAATCGATTGAATATTTGATTAGTGTTTACAAGGCGAAAAAATTACTTTTTTAGTTTTTGTTAAATTTTGTTATTGAATATATTTTTTTACACCAAATAATTACAGAAACTGAAAATGGATTTTGGAAAATTTTCTAGGAAAAATTTACAATTTTTGGCCCTACCTAAGAACGGGTTAGGTAATCCTAGAGAGATAAAAATACATATATGTGACCTTCTCCGAGTGTGTCAAAAAACAGGTTTCAATAAAAATGAGAAAAACAAAAATAAAATTTTTTTTAATTTAACTTTAAATGCGTTCTTCTCAAAACTTCATTTTCACACACTAGGTCCCTTTTCTCGGAGAAGGTCACATATGAGTTTTCTTGGATGTAAAGAATAAAAAATTCAGTATTAGTGAATTTCTTAGAAAACAAAAATGTTGTCCTTGAATTTCATAGTCAAGTGGCTTTTGACGCATTAATGACCTGGGGATTTGCAATAACTTGGACATTTTTCAAGCAATTTTCCATTTTTTTTTTTTGGAAAAATAATTTAGTAAGAATTCTGTAATTATTTGGTATAAAAAATATATTCAACATTTTAAACTTAAAAACAAAACAAAAACTAAAAAAGTAGTTTTTTCTACTCCTTTCATCAATTATAAATGGGCATTTAGGCATTGAACAATGCCAATTGAAAAAATTTCAATTAATTGACACAATCAATAAACTGGTCCCAAGTATGTTTTTAAATAAACATTTATTTTTTATTTATTAATTTTCATTTCATTTGCTCTTTTTTACCTTTTTCCAGTCCACTAGTAATCTGCAAAAGTTTTGTTGATTTCAGAAAATTTTAGCAAAAATTTTGTAGATTTAACAGTTTTTTTTGCTATTTTCATTTTACTATTATTTAGCAATTTTTTTGCTGATTTCAGCAAGTAAAATTGTTATTTGCAATTAACAAAAATTTAGCTCAAATATTACTAAAATTCTGTAAATTTAACAGTTTTTTTTGCTATTTTTATTAAACTACTATTCAGCAATTTTTTTTCTAATTTTAGCAGGTTAAATTGTTATTTGAAATTAACAACAATTTAGCACAAATATTACTAAAGTTCTGTAAATTTAACAATTTTTTTTTGCTGTTTTCATTTTATTAAAATTTAGCGAATTGATACTGCTAATATTAGCAGTTTTTCCTGCAGCATCATTTTTAACTAATTTTTAGTAACTTTTTTTGCTATTTTTACGGACTTATTTGTATGAGTGTATCTGTATAAATATACAGTTTCATCCGAAGAATGGCCCGATATATTTTTATCAATTGTTTATCAATATTTATCTAATTGTATCAGTTTAGATCTGACCTGATTAAATTATGTGTTAATCAGAGGAAATTGTATCCGATTTTTGACCTGATACAATTTTATCGGTTTATATGTAATGGTGTCAGGTTTGATCGTAATTGGTTCAATTTTATATAAATAAAATATAATTGTATCTGACATTTACCTTATATAATTGTATTAAAGTTTTAAACTGATATCAGGTCAAAATTGGGATATAACTATATAATTTTGTATACAAATATATCTATTTGGACCTAAACTGATACCATGTGATATAAACCAATAAAACTGTATCAGGCCAAAATCGGATATAATTTCATCTGATTAACACATAATTTAATCAGGTCAGATCTAAACTGATACAATTAGATAAAAACTGATAAACAACTGATACAATTTTATCGGTATAACTGTACCATTTTTCGAATCAAATGGTACAGTTATATATTACCATATAAAGCTCCATATTAGGGAACATACCATATGTGGTGCCATTTAAACAGTATATTGTCATATATGGTGCCATTTAAACAATATATGGTCATATATGGTAACTCAACTACAATATTAACTGTATTTCAGAAGCTTTTAATTGTATTTCAGAAATTTTAAATGTATTTCCGAAATTATGGAATGTATTTCAGAAATTATTAATTGTATTTCAGAAATAATCAAATCTATTTCAGAACCTTTTGATTGTTTATCATAGTTAATAGAGAAAAATTTCTAAATTACATTTCATAATTTCTGAAATACAATTGATAATTTCTGAAATACAGTTGTGAATTTCGGAAATACAATTAATAATTTCTGAAATACAATTGATAAAACTGAAATTCAATTGACTAGTTCTGAAATACAATTCATAAATATGAAAAATAATTCATAAGTTCTGAAATACAATTGATAAAACTAAAATTCAATTGATTATTTCTGAAATACAATTGATAAATCTTAAAAACAATTGATACAATTGGAAATGGTGTAGAGCGTTAAAAAGATGTAAATAAAATTATTTTTTTAAAAAAATTCAATTTAATAAAAAAAATGTAATTTTATAAAAACATTTATAGAAAATAAAATTAAAATTTGCTAAAAAGAAATTAATTTAAAAAAAAAAAATACATAGCCGGTATCGAACTCGCGAACCCTTCTTTTTTGTTTTTTTTAAAGAGAAGCAACACTCAGGAAATTCTTCCTATTAATTAACGTGTTGCTTCCTTTGGAAAGGGGATAGAGAAGAAGTGAAAGGTGGTGAAAGATGAAGGGCTTCAAATATGGCAACACTGTAATTTCGCGAGATGTTGAATTTTTAGATCAGTTGTTGCGCGCCATCTGATGTTGAGTTGGCGAACTTTGTTAAAGCTTGTAGTTCATAGCCCTGTTATATTATTTTACTTCGGTGGGGATAAGTGCTATGGGAACACCGAAGGAGGACGCTGCGATATGCATGAGGGATAGAAAAAACTCATACATATTATTATTTTTCATAAATTGATGTTGCCTTGGTTGGGGCTCGAAACCGCAACCTCACGTGTAACAGTCCAACGCGCTAACCATTACACCACAGCGCCAACAAAATATTGTAATTTTTATAAAATCAGTGCTCTGCCAGTGTATTATTTATTGAACTGTTGTCAATATCTGTCTGGGATTTTATTTAATCCCAAATAAATGGAGATCTTACGTAGTACCCAAATATAATGCGGGATCTAATTTTATCTGTCATTTTTCTGGATAGTTTTAGATGTAAATACCCAAATATGTAGCTGTTTATAATTCGATCTGCCATTTTAATACCAAAATAAATTTCTGGATCTAATTCGATCTGCAATTTATGGGATAAATTAAGATCTTACCAAATCCCCAAATATATCACTGGATTTAATTCCATCTGCAATTTATCGGAAAAGTTAAGATCTAACGCAATCCCGGAATATAGTACTGGATCGTATTTAATCTGTCATTTTGTGGATAAATTTAGATCTTACTTAATCCCCAAATATATTGCTGGATCTAATTCGATCTGCCATTTTTCGGATCAAATTAGATATAAGTTTATCTACAAATATATTGCTGGATCTAATTCGATCTGCCATTTTTCGGATCAATTTAGATCTAAGTTTATCCCCAAATATATTGCTGGATCTAATTCGATTTGCCACTTTTTCGGATCAAATTAGATCTAAGTTTATCCACAAATATATTGCTGGATCTAATTCGATCTGCCATTTTTCGGATCAATTTAGATCTAAGTTTATCCCCAAATATATTGCTGGATCTAATTCGATTTGCCACTTTTTCGGATCAAATTAGATATAAGTTTATCCACAAATATATTGCTGGATCTAATTCGATCTGCCAAAATTGAGATCAAATTAGATTTAAGTTTATCCACAAATATATAGCTGGATCTAATTCGATCCACCATTTCTCGGATCAATTTAGATCTAAGTTTATCCGCAAATATATAGCTGGATCCGCCATTTTTCGGATCAAATTAGATCTAGGTTTATCCCCAAAGATATCATTGGACCTCCCAATTTTGGGATATAACTTGATCTTAGTTTATCCCCATATATACAATGGGATCTAATACGATATGATTGGATACACCCAATTTTGAGATCTAATTGGATCAGCTAGATATTACAGCAGATCTTAAACAACATCAAATTAGATATGATTAGATATTGCGCGAGATCAATTTTTTTTTACTCGGGTAGATGTAAACGGAAGAATAAAGTAGCTTAAAACCAATTTCATTACCTATTGGGTTTTCAAAAAGTCTTTAAAAATTTGGTTGCGTTCTCTTTGGATGTCATTTGAGTCTTTTAACTGTTTTGATAGCTCCAATGTTCTTTGCTTTTCTATATCTATCATTCTGTTCCTTTGTTTATACAAATCTTTTCCATTTCTTGCCTTTACCTTTATTGCTTGTGTTGTGTCATAACTAGATGTTTTTTCCGGTGTTACTTTACTTTGAAAATCACATTGCTCTTCAGTAACATTTTGTGTAACCAAGTCACTTGATTGCATGTTTGAATCGGTTGGCTGGGGATCTTCTACAATTTCAAAATAATCGTTTATACCCGAGTAAAAATAGTTATATATTGTCATATACAATGTGATTGGGCTATATCTGACAATGAATTGAGGAACATTAAGACACATATCATTATATACAACTACATCTGATATTATTTTTTCAACGAATTTTTTGTATGGTAATTGATATTATTACATATCCCCAAATTTGACTCCATATATAACTACATAAGCCTTATAAAACTAATCAAATTATATGTAGTGATCGATATGATTATATATGATTTGATACTAAGTTTTATAACACTGTATGTGTCGTCGTACTAAAAATGTATTTTAATTTTATATAACTTTCTATATAATCCCATACAAATTAATATATAGTTCAACATGAAATTTAGTTATCTGTAAATTCAGAGTTACCCGAGTAAAAAAAACTGTATGTAACATATATTTTTTAATATTAAAATATATGATAATATAAAATATTGTATGCGACTTTATATATTTTTATATATCAGTATTGGCTTTATAGCAAATTGTTATTTATACAGGTATATATAATTGATAAAAACCGTTCAAAATTTTATATATAAATAGATACGAAAAATAATTTTGATTTTATTTTATATATTACAATATATTAGTTAATATCAGACACAAGTTCGAAACTCATTTCATCAAAAAATATTTTTTGTATGTTTACTCTATTTTTTCATTAAATTAATATTTTCTGAGCTTTTTTTTACTTTTAAAAGTTTTTTTCTTTTTAATTTAAAAAATCCAATTTAAAGAAGTTAACATGTAAAATCATGACCCTTGTAATGGGTTAATAAGTCTAGTTGCATACCATTGGTAAGGTATTTCAAGTACCTTTAAAACGAAATATATATTATGTTCTTGTCCGATATGTTTTGAGTGGAGAAATAAGCCATTGAATATTGTTGTAGATAATCTTCAGTTCCATAAATCGGGAACTATGAGCTTCCAACAAAAAACAAGTGCATTTTATTTAATTTAGAAAAAGTATAACATATTTAAAAAAAATTTCTAAGTCCAAAGAAAATTCCCATATTTTATATTTCAATAGTTACTTATTATCAACAGTAGCCCTCGGCTGATAGTCTGGCATGTGATGAATATCGAAAACGATCCGATTTTCAATGGTTAATATTTTTCGATCTGTACAATACCAATTATTTTTTATTTCCTAATTTAGATGTCCGGAGTCAAATAAAACGATAATTATTCTAGATTGAAAAACTGTTCGTTTTCGTTTTCGATTTTTATCACACCCCTGAGTGTGTAGGACCCGAAATCCTGCTGCCCTCCAATACAAAGTTTTTTATCATTTAAATTTAATCATATCGTATTGTATTAACTTATATCCAATTTGATCGGGACAAATTTCGGATATAAGTTTATCATTTGATATAACTTTGTATCCTTGTAAATACAATTATATCCAATTTGATACAATTGAATATAACCATTTTGCGGATGATATTATATCCACCCGAGTAAAAAAAATTGATCTCGCGCAATATCTAATTATATCCAATTTGATATTGTTTAAGATCTACTGTAATATCTAGCTGATCCAATTAGATCTCAAAATTGGGTGTATCCAATCATATCGTATTAGATCCCATTGTATATATGGGGATAAACTAAGATCAAGTTATATCTCAAAGTTGGGAGGTCCAGTGATATCTTTGGGGATAAACCTAGATCTATTTTGATCCGAAAATTGGCGGATCCAGCTATATATTTGCGGATATTTTTAGATCTAATTTGATCCGAAAAATGGCGGATCCAATTAGATCCAGCTATATATTTGGGGATAAACTTAGATCTAATTTGATCTCAATTTTGGCAGATCAAATTAGATCCCGCAATATATTTGTGGATAAACGTATATCTAATTTGATCCGAAAAAGTGGCAGATCGAATTAGATGTAGCTATATATTTGGGGATAAACTTAGATCTAATTTGATCCAAAAAATGGCACATCGAATTACATCCAGCAATATATTTGTGGATAAACTTAGATATAAATTGATCTGAAAAATGGGAGATCAAATTAGATCCAGCAATATATTTGTGGATTAACTTAGATCTAAATTTATCTGAAAAATGGCAGATCGAATTAGATCCAGCAATATATTTGTGGATAAACTTGGATATAAATTGAATAGAAAATTGGCAGATCAAATTAGATCCAGCAATATATTTGGGGATTAAGTAAGATCTAAATTTATCCAAAAAATTACAGATAAAATTAGATCCAGTAATATACTTCGGGATTGCGTAAGATCTTAACTTTTCCGATAAATTGCAGATCGAATTAAATCCAATGATGTATTTGGGGATTTCGTAGGATCTTAATTTATCCCATAAATTGCAGATCGAATTAGAAACAGCAATATATTTGGAGATTTACATCTAAAACTATCCAGAAAAATGACAGCTAAAATTAGATCCCGCATTATATTTGGGTACTACGTAAGATCTCCATTTATTTGGGATTAAATAAGATCCCAGACAGATATTGACAGTAGTTCAAAAAATAATACACTGGAAGAGCACTGATTTTATAAAAATTACAATATTTTGTTAAAATAAGGTTTAAACTCAGAAGGTCTCGAGTTCGATACCTTTCACGGCTGTGCATTTTTTTTTATAAAAATGCGCATTCCTTGCTGGTCTTATCGAAATTTTTTCAATAATTTTTATTCTTTGTAATTTACTTGTAAAAATTGTATCATCTCTCTTTGATTTGAAAATAATTTAAACAGAAAGTGATATTAATTTATGATCTTGAGTCAAACTAAAATAACATTTATTTACTTAAAAATAACAGATCAACTAAAAACATTTCCCCCATTAAAAAGAATTTCTTTTTATAAAATTATAATTTTATTTTCTATAAATGTTTTTATAAAATTATATTTTTTTTATTAAATTGAATTTTTTTTAAAAAATAATTTTATTTACATATTTTTAACGCTCTACACCATTTCCAATTGTATCAATTGTTTATAAGATTTATCAATTGTATTTCAGAAATAATCAATTGAATTTCAGTTTTATCAATTGTATTTCAGAACTTATCAATTATTTTTCAGATTTATGAATTGTATTTCGGAACTAGTCAATTGAATTTCAGTTTTATCAATTGTATTTCAGAAATTATTAATTGTATTTCCGAAATTCACAACTGTATTTCAGAAATTATCAAACTATATTTCAGAAATTATCAATTGTATTTCAGAAATTATGAAATGTAATTTAGAAATTTTTCTCTATTAACTATGATAAACCATCAACAAGTTCTGAAATAGATTTGATTATTTCTGAAATACAATTAATAAATTTCTGAAATACATTCCATAATTTCTAAAACACATTTAAAATTTCTGAAATACAATTAATAGCTTCTGAAATACAGTTAATATTGTAGTTGCTGATGAGTTACCATATATGATGGCACCATATATGACAATATATTGTTTAAATGGCACCAATATGGAGCTTTATATGGTAATATATAACTTAGATTCATCCATATGCCATTTGATCCGAAAAATGGCCCGATAAAATTGTATCAGTTACGGTTACGATCAAACCGATAAAATTGTATCAGATCAGATCAAAAATCTGATACAATTTCATCTGATTAACACATAATTGAATCAGGTCAGATCTAAACTGATACATTTAGATAAAAATTGATAAACAATTGATAAAAATATATCGGGCCATTCTTCGGATGAAACTGTATATTTATACAGATATAACTTAATCACATATATGACTATAAACAACTATTTTTCCTCGGGTTGTTTAAATGATACGATATATCAAAGTATATGGTACTATATATGGTAGCATATATTATCATATCTGCATCTGTATTAAAATGTCGTTCATCAGGTACCATAATGAGCATATATTGTTGAAATGGCATCATATATGACAATATATGGTTTAAATGGCACCAAATATGTTAATATATTTCTTAAATAACAGCATATATAAACATATATGGCACTAGTAGTAGCATATATTATCATATCTGGAACTGTATTAAAAATGTTGTTCATGAGGTACCATATATGAGCATATATTGTTGAAATGGCACCATATAAGATAATATATGGTTTAAATGGCACCATATATGGTAATATATTGCTTAAATAACACCATATATAAATATATATGGCACTATATATGGTAGCATATATTATCATATGTGGAACTGTATTAGAAATATTGTTCATGAGGTACCATATATGGGCATATATTGTTGAAATTGCACCATATATGATAATATATGGTTTAAATGGTACCATATATGATAATATATGGTTTGAATGGCACCATATATCTCTATATATAAAAGAATAACGTCCCGAGTAAAAATAGTTATATATTGTCATATATAATGTGATTGGGCTATATCTGACAATGAATGGAATAACATTAAGACACATATCATTATATACAACTACATCTGATATTATTTTTTCAACGAATTTTATGTATGGTAATTGATATTATTACATATCCCCAAATCTGACTCCATATATAACTACATAAGCCTTATAAAACTAATCAAATTATATGTAGTGATCGATATGATTATATATGATTTGATACTAAGTTTTATAACACTGTATGTGTCGTTGTACTAAAAATATATTTTAATTTAATATAACTTTTTATATAATCCCATTTATAGTTCAACATCAAAATTAGTTATCTGTAAATTCAGAGTTAATTACTCCATAGCCAAATAATTTTCACGTGATGGTTTTGCATGTAAAATCATATTAAAAAATGATGCGTACGATTTAGAAGACAAAAGTATTCAAATAAATTTTTATTTTATGTTTTAAAATTTGGGTCTTCAAAATTGTTAAAACCATAGACATTTCAATGTCAATTTAATAGCTGGTATGCATAAAAAGTATGCCTACTATCAGACAAAATTTTATAAAATCAGATATTTTTATATCGAATTAGATATAATTTGATGTCCTGGATATGGACAAATCTCGGATCAAACTGTATCAAATTATATCTAATTTGATATAATTAGACACATGTAGATGACCCATTTTTCGGATCAAGTTGTATGTCGTTGTATATGGGGATTTATCAAAAAAGATATACCTATGTATGACAGCATATTAAGATTTTTACCCGGGGTGACTGACTGACTGACTGACTGATTGATTGACTGACTGATTGACTGACTGACTGACTCAACATCGCCCAGCCCAAACCGCTGAAGCTAGGAAGTTGAAATGTGGTATGTAGGTTCCTCTTTCGGGGTAGACGTCCGCTGAGACGGGATTTTTGGAAATTCCTACCGGAACGGGCAAAAAGGGGGAAAGTGTCCCCCTTGACGGCCTGCCAAAACCCCTTTGGCTAGAAAGCTGAAATTTAAGATATGTGTTCCTTGGAGTAGGGGCTAACTTTTCTGGAAAGTACTTTCTAGAATTTTGGACAGGGACGTTGTAAAAATGGGGGTTAAAAAGGGGAAAAAGGCCCTTGACGGCCTGCCCAAACCGCTGGAGGTAGGAAGTTGAAATTTGGTATAAAGGTTCCTATCGGGAGGGGCAAAAAGGGGACAAAAAAAGTACCTTTTTCCAAAAAAGTACCTATTTCCCAAAAAAAGTACCTTTTCCCAAAAAAAGTACCTTTTCCCAAAAAAAGTACCTTTTTCCCAAAAAAGTACCTTTTTCCAAAAAAAGTACCTTTTTCCAAAAAAAGTACCTTTTTCCAAAAAAAGTACCTTTTTCCAAAAAAAGTACCTTTTTCCAAAAAAAAGTACCTTTTTCCAAAAAAAAGTACCTTTTTCCAAAAAAAGTACCTTTTTCCGAAAAAAGTACCTTTTTCCGAAAAAAGTACCTTTTTCCGAAAAAGTACCTTTTTCCGAAAAAAGTACCTTTTTCCAAAAAAAGTACCTTTTTCCAAAAAAAGTACCTTTTTCCAAAAAAAGTACCTTTTTCCAAAAAAAAAGTACCTTTTTCCAAAAAAAGTACCCTTTTCCAAAAAAAGTACCTTTTTCCAAAAAAAGTACCTTTTTCCAAAAAAAGTACCTTTTTCCAAAAAAAGTACCTTTTTCCAAAAAAAGTACCTTTTTTCAAAAAAAGTACCTTTTCCCGAAAAAAGTACCTTTTTCAAAAAAGGTACCTTTTTCCAAAAAAAGTACATTTTTCCAAAAAAGTACCTTTTTCCAAAAAAAATTCCTTTTTCCAAAAAAGTACCTTTTTCCAAAAAAAATTCCTTTTTCAAAAAAACTACCTTTTTCCAAAAAAAAGTACCTTTTTCCAAAAAAAAGTACCTTTTTTAAAAAAAGTACCTTTTTTAAAAAAAGTACCTTTTTCCAAAAAATGTACCTTTTTCTAAAAAAACTTACCTTTTCCAAAAAAAAGTACCTTTTCCAAAAAAAGTACCTTTTCCCAAAAAACATACATTTTTCCAAAAAAATACCTTTTTCAAAAAAAGTACCTTTTCCAAAAAAAAGTACCTTTTCCCAAAAAAAGTACCTTTTTCTAAAAAAATATTCCTTTTCCAAAAAACATACATTTTTTCAAAAAAACACTTTTCCAAAAAAAAGTACCTTTTCCCAAAAACAGTACCTTTTTCTAAAAAAAATGTTCCTTTTCCCAAAAAACATACATTTTTTCAAAAAAATACCTTTTTCAAAAAAAGTACCTTTTCCAAAAAAAAGTACCTTATCCCAAAAAAAAAAAATACCTTTTTCTAAAAAAATTTTCCTTTTCCAAAAGAAGTACCTTTTCCAAAAAAAGTACCTTTTTCCAAAAAACATACATTTTTCTAAAAAAACACCTTTTTAAAAAAAAATACCTTTTCCAAAAAAAGTACTTTGTAAAAACAAAGTATCTTTTTCCAAAAAATTTCGTTTTTCCAAAAAGTACCATTTAAAATAATATATAATTTCAAAAAAACTACTTTTTTCCCTCCCCCACAGATATCTCCACTAAAACAAGGTTTCTTGATATTCGACATAGACGTGCGCTAAGACGGGATTTTTGGAAATTCCTACGGGAACGGGCAAAAAGGGGAAAGTCTCCACATAAACAGTCTCACAAATTGGAAAAGTGCCTGCCCAAACCACTGGAGGTAAGAAGTTGAAATTTGGTATAAAGGTTCCTGTAGTAGACATCGACTAAGTTTGTATTTTTGGAATTCCCTACAGGATATCCCAAAAGGAAACTCGGTATGTGAGTTCCTCCTTCTGTGTAGGCGTCCGCTTAGACGAAATTTTTGAAATTCCTATCGGGAGGGGAAATAAGGTAAAAGTCTCCTCCTGACGGGTTGCCCAATCCCTTTTGGCCAACCTAAAATTTTAAATATGTATTCCTTGGAGTAAGACTAACTCACCGGCAACGTAATTTTTCTATTTTGGAACAGGAACATAGTAAAAATGGTGGTTGAAAGGGAAAAATGTCCCCACTAACGGCCTGCCCAAACCGCTTAGGCAATGCAGTTGAAATTTGGTATGAATGTTCCTCATCCATCGCAGATAGCCGCGAAGATGGAATTTTTGTAAATTCCTAAAGGGAGGGGCAAAAAGAAGGGGGCCTGTAAAAACCCCTTCGGCTAGAAACCTGAAGCTTAAAATGTGGGTCCCTGGAGTAAGGGCTAACTTATTAGAAAGATACTTTTTTGAATTTTGGACAGGGTCGTTATAAAATGGGGGCTCAAAACGGGAAAGTTGCCCCTTAACGACCTGTCCAAACTGCTGGAACTAGGAAGCTGAAATTCGGTACTTAGGTTCCTCTTCCAGCCTAATTCTAATTTGCCTGCTCAAACTGCTGGAACTAGGAAGCTGAAATTCCCTGTCGATGGATTTTCGGAAATTCCTACCGAGAGGGGCACAAATAGTAAAAGTTGGTTAGAAACCTGAAATGTAAAACATATGTTACTTGGAGTATGGGCTCACTTACCGGGAAGGTGCTTTTTGGACAGGGACATTGCAAAAATGGGGATTAATGAAGCGAAAAGTGCCGCTTAAAGGCCTGCCCAAACCGCTGGAGGTAGGAAGTTGAAATTTGGTATTAAAGTTCCTCCTCTATTGTAGACATCCGCTAAGATGAGATATTTGGAAATTTCTACAGGTAGGGTCAAAAACAGGAAAAGTCTCCCCCTTAACGGCCTGGCCAAACTGCTGGAACAAGGGAGCTTAAATTCGGTATTTGGGTTCCTTCTCCAACGTTGACGTCCCCTAAGATGGTATTTTTGGAAATTCATACCGGGAGGGGTAAAAAGGGAAAAAACTTCCCCCTTGACGGCCTGGCCAAACTGCTGGATATAGAGACCTAAAATTATGTATGTAGTAGGTTCCTCCTCCAACGCAGACGTCCTCTAAGACGGAATTTTTGGAAATTCCTACCGGGAGGGGTAAAAACCGAATAATTCTCCCCCTTGATGGCCTAACCGAACCCTTCGGCTAGAAACCTGTAATATATAATATGTTTTCCTTGGAGTATGGGCTAACTTATCGACAAAGCATTTCTAGGACTTTGGACAGGAACGTGGTAAAAATGGTGGTTCAAAAGGGGAAAATTGCACCCCCTAACGTCTGCGTCTTTAGCTAGAAACCTAAAACTTAAAGAACAAGTGTATATGAAACACTAAAATTAAGAAACTAAATAGGAAACGAGTGGAATTGAAACACTACACAAGTGGAATGAAATGGATATAAACGTTGAATGAGTGGAATTGAAATTATAGACAATGCAAATGGATTGGAAGAGGGAATTACCTGTTCAAACACTATCCACGGAATATAAAACTTGTGTAGCATAGAAACATACTCTCCAAAAAGTTAAACAAATTTTATAAAAGAGAAAAAACCTTAGAAAAGGAATGGAACTTATATATTCCGATATTTAAACTTCATGTAACGAAGCACCGTTGGAAGAAACCGACGCAGTAAATTTTCCAACTGAATTTGTGAATTTACTTGAATTGCCAGGTCTACCTTTACATAAACTGGAATTAAAAAAAAAACTTTAAGACACGCTAAGACAACGCAGCGGGCTTTGCCCGCTATTTTTAATATTATAAAATGCTTTCCAACCCTGCTGCGCCCCCCCCCCTAAACTTTAAGGCACGCTAACAACGTAGCGGGCTGCGCCGGCTAGTGATAATATATAGCTTAAATAACACTATATATAAATATATATCGCACTATATATAGTACCATATATTATCATATCTGGAACTGAATTAAAGATTTTGTTTATGAGGTACCATATATGACCATATATTGTTTAAATGGCACCATATATGATAATATCTAGTTTAATTGTCACCATATATAATTATATATTGTTTAAATGATACCATATATAATTATATATTGCTAAAATGCCACCATATATATTAAGATATAGTTCTATATATAACTATATATGCAATAAGATTAACCATGTTATGTAATATATAATTATATATGCCATATCTAATATTATGAAGGCCGATATCTAATTAGATGAAATTATATATGGCATAATATAAGGAAAATTTTTCGGAAAAAACGTCATATATAATTATATATGGATATACATAACCACATGTCTAATTATATATTGTAATATATGCCACATATGATTATATATAATTTTTTTTAATCGGGCAGTGACATATTGCAAATATATCCATTCACATATAATTTTATATACAATTTTTTACTCGGGTAATTACTCCATAGCCAAATAATTTACACGTGATGTTTTTGCATGTAAAATCATATTAAAAAACGATGCGTACGATTTAGGAGACAAAAGTATTGAAATAAATTTTTATTTTATGTTTTAAAATTTGGGTCTTCAAAATTGTTAAAACATTTAGTTAGACATTTCAATGTCAATTTAATAGCTGGTATGCATAAAAAGTATGCCTACTATCAGACAAAATTTTATAAAATCAGATATTTTTATATCGAATTAGATATAATTTGAAGTCCTGGATATGGACAAATCTCGGATCAAACTGTATCAAAATATATCTTATTTGATATAATTAGACACATGTAGATGACCCATTTTTCGGATCAAGTTGTATGTCGTTGTATATGGTGATTTATCAAAAAATATATAATTATGTATGACACCATATTAATATTTTTACCCGGGTATTAAATTCTTCTCTGCCTTGAAATGAGGAAATTGTAGCACACCCATTAATTGTTATGTCTTGGCTGAAGATTTCTTCAAATATATCGAAATATTCCCAGCCAACTCTTCCTCGACCTGTGTTTTTGTTATTTTCTTTTATAGTTTTATATGTCTTTTTCATGTTCCTCATTTTTCTATCCACTAGGTCCTCGTTCACTCCCTTATATCCAGAATTTTCCATTCCAAAGAACTTTTTTTTTTTAATTTTGGATCACGAATCTTATCTTTTCGCTCAAAGTATAAATTTATATAAATGGCGTCCAGTTCCAGGTAGAATTGCTTCTACAATCTTAATCAAAAATATTCAATTTTGTTATTGATTGAATTTAATTAGAATTTTATTATAACTTACCATTTGTATCCACGACATCATTTGCAACCATGTTACCATTTTTATCAATATTTATTTTTATAATTTTAATTTATATGTAAATGCTTTAAATTTGAGTTTTAAATTTTATGGATATTTTTTTTTTTGCAAATGTGATTTTTTAAACCGCTGATTATTGTTTACGTTTTAATATAAGTGAGAGCACATCGTTCACCAGGAGTAGCAAAATCAAAAACCGCTACAACTCAACTAATTGGTAGCGGGTTTCTCTGGTAAACACGCCCAATGACATTTTTGTTTTGGTATTTAAAATGTTTTTTTATGACTAAAATTACAAAGTCCTATTTCAAACAAAAACAATTCAAAAAATTTAATATTTTTAAAATTTCCCGTTTTCCCGGCAAACTTTTCCCGGGAATTCCCGAACCTCAAACCCTACATGTGACATAAACCAATAAAATTGTATCAGATTAAAAATCAGATGCAATTTAATCTGATTAACACATAATTTAATCAGGTCAGATCTAAACTGATACAATTAGATAAAAGCTGATAAATAACTGATACAATTTTATCGGGCCATTTTTCGGATTAAATGGTACATGGATGACTCTAAGTTATATATTACCATATAAAGCTCCATATTATTTTTTGTTAATAGGGAACATACCATATATGCTGCCATTTAAACAATATATTGTCATATATGGTGCCATTTGAACAATATATGGTCATATATGGTAACTCAACTACAATATTAACTGTATTTCAGAAGCTATTAATTGTATTTCAGAAATATTAAATGTATTTCAGAAATTATGGAATGTATTTCAGAAATTATTAATTGTATTTCAGAAGTAATCAAATATACTTCAGAACGTGTTCATTGTTTATCATAGTTAATAGAGAAAAATTTCTAAGGGCTGGTATCTTATCTACAATGTTTAGTTTACTTTATTCATTGATTTAGAAATCACTGATTAGTCCTTAAACTTACTTAAAATAATATCGGTAACTTACAAAAATTTAATCAATGATTTGTTAATTTTAGATATTTTCATTTGACAATACGAATAAGAAATAAAAGAAAATAAAAAAAGTTTGGAAACTCGCAAAATAAGAGTTTTTATTGAATTTTTCGCATGATACGGGGTCATAAAATTATAAAATAGATGCCCAAATTGTTGTTTTAAAAATCATCAATCGCTAAATGCCTCAAATAAGAAGTGTCTTTTTGCATGCTACATGCATATCTTAATTTTTTTCATTGGGTAAGTGTGTATATTTATAAATTTGTTTTTAGTCCAGGAAGGTGTTATTAAAAATATTTATGAAGGACAAGATGATTTTTGATGTTTTTGATACATTCAATACAAATTTTGTAGTCAGAATTTATTAGAAAACTAGGTTCAAAGGAAAAGTAAAATAACTATGCCTCTATATTATTTGTTATTCGTTTAGGTAAATATATCTGGATCAAATTTAATATACACATACAGTGACATCTCCCAAAGCAGTAAATTTTTACAAACCGCAAAACTTAAACGCTTGATTTTCTTGATTCTATTTTTAAGATATCTTCCAACAATTTTATGTAAAAAGCAAAAATCTTCTGAAGAGTCAAGTCTGTGAAATTTTGTGTTAAGTAAAAAAATTAGAATTTCCTAATTTTGTGGAAAATAAAAAATATGAATCCAAAAATACTCTTCGGAGGAAAAAATATACGGCGTACATAAAAATTGTACTACAAGAAATATTTAACTGGTCAAAACAACTTCAATAGAATCTAAGCAGTATGAATAAATTTTAACCTCGGTTAACTGACTCTGTCCGACATTTCAACAATTTTTAATAGAATGTGGTAGATTAAGTTTTATGGTTAAATTTTATTAAATAGTAAAAATTGGTTCAATAAATAAGCAAAATAAAAAAAAATTTTTATAAAAAACTATAATCATTAACTGCAATTTAAGATATTGCAGGAGCGCGTGAAGTATGTCGTATATCTTTATATAGCTCATATTTTTCCAGAAAATTCGAAAATATAAATTATTTGTTATTAAAAACGGCATAATTAAAAAAATTATTGTGAGACACCTTAAACACATTTTTTAGTTAAATTTTGTGCTAAATAAAGATCAAAATTATGACCGATTCTAACAAACAATTCGTACAGAATCCAATATGTCATATTATTAAAATTTCCCCCAAATATTTTCTTAATTCCAATTGGTATTTTTAGAGAAGATATATGTGCAAGTTACTAAAGATGTTCATTAGGTAGATGGAAAATAAAGATGTTGTACGGTGTTTATTTACAAATTAATTGGTCTACGTAAACCTTTTTCAAAAGTTACCGATATTAGAAAAAAATGTTAATACTAACATGAATTGTATGGTGGGAAATCTACGTTTAAGGTCTTAATCACAGAAATTTCTATAATTAAATTTAAGCAATGTTTAGAGTAAAATCAGAGATTAAAATATGATGAGTTACTGTAATTAAGTGCTAAACAATGATTTTCTTCTTAATCATTGTTTAATATCACATAAGATACCAGGCCTAAATTAGATTTTATAATTTCTAAAATACAATTGATAATTTCTGAAATACAGTTTGATAATTTATAAAATACAGTTGTGAATTTCGGAAATACAATTAATAATTTCTGAAATACAATTGATAAAACTGAAATCCAATTGACTAGTTCTAAAATACAATTCATAAATCTGAAAAATAATTGATAAGTTCTGAAATACAATTGATAAAACTGAAATTCAATTGATTATTTCTGAAATACAATTGATAAATCTTAAAAGCTTGATACAATTGGAAATAGTGTAGAGCGTTAAAAAGATGTAAATAAAATTAATTTTTTAAAAAATTTCAATTTAATAAAAAAAATATGATTTTATAAAAACATTTATAGAAAATAAAATTATAATTTTATAAACAGAAATTCATTTTATAAAAATAACAATGCATAGCCGTGAACAGTATCGAACTCGAGACCTTCTGAGTTTAAACCTTATTTTAACAAAATATTATAATTTTTATAAAATCAGTGCTCTGCCAGAGTATTATTTTTTGAACTGTTGTCAATATCTGTCTGGGATCTTATTTAATCCCAAATATATGAAGATCTTACGTAGTACCCAAATATAATGCGGGATCTAATTTTATCTGTCATTTTTCTGGATAGATTTAGATGTCAATCCCCAAATATATTGCTGTTTCTAATTCGATCTGCCATTTAAATACTGAAATAAATCACTGGATTTAATTCGATCTGCAATTTATCAGAAGAGTTAAGATCTTAGGCCATCCCGAAATATATTACTGGATCTAATTTGATCTGTCATTTTTTGGATAAATTTAGATCTTACTTAATCCCCAAATATATTGCTGGATCTAATTCGATCTGCCATTATTCGGATCAAATTATATCTAAGTTTATCCCCAAATACATTGCTGGATCTAATTTGATGTGCCATTTTTCGGATAAAATTAGATTTAAGTTTACCATAAATATATAGCTGGATCCGCCATTTTTCGGATCACATTAGATCTATGTTTATCCCCAAAGATATCATTGGACCTCCCAATTTTGAGATATAACTTGATCTTAGTTTATCCCCATATATACAATGGGATCTAATACGATATGATTGGATACACCCAATTTTGAGATCTAATTGGATAAGCTAGATATTACAGCAGATGTTAAATAATATCAAATTGGATATGATTAGATATTGCGCGAGATCAATTTTTTTACTCGGGAATTTAAAAATATTTTTTTTTTTGATTTTTTACAATTCTTGTTTAGTTTATTTTTGTTACTATTGATATATTGTAGTATGTTTGACTACTCTGTATTGTATACCATAAGCATGCAATACGATACCCTTTTATTTTTCCATACTGCACTAAACTTATAGTGTGGCAATATGCATAGTATACATATTCCACTATTGTACATATTATAGTATTAAGTAGCTTTAAGAATTTTAATGAATAAAGCAAAAAGTTTGATTGCAACAACTAAACGATTCAGTAATGATTCTTTATATTATATGGCGATCCTGCCAGGTCTGCAAATAAATAAATAAATGAAAATAATAAATTAAAAACTAATAAAATTATAGACAGTGTAAAAGTGAATTTTAAAAATGGATGGTAAATTTAATTTAATATATCGATTTAAACATCGGCGAACAAATATTATTGCTGCTAGCGAATAGCGATGAAGTACATTAACAACAACCATGTTGTCATCAATGAAACACCGACAACAATATTCTTCTTTTCATTTTAAATATCAACAAATAAGTATCAATGCAGACCCCACAATTAAACAATTTAAGAACTAAACTACTAAAAACTGTGAAATTAAAATGTTAATGGTCTTTTTAATAAAATTAAAAAAAAGTGCCAATTAGTAAGAATATTAAAACTATAACATCATCTGCTATATGGATACTTTTTCCTCATCTGCCCCCCAACAACAAGAACAGCTCCCAGACCATTACCAAAAATGTTATTAACAACATCAACAATGCTAAATTAATAAATTCTACAATAACAAAAACAGCGATGAATAATATCAACCTCCAACAACAACAACAACAGCATTACACAAATCAAAATTGGCTTAAAACAAAACAGGGGTAACACGCCGAGTTACCCGAAGGAAGATGCTGGTGTGGCCAAATACACCAGTCGCCAACTATCTTCAATGCTCAATTAATGGATGCTACAATGGATACAACACCAAAACACACCTAAAATCTTCTCAACCCGAGTAAAAAAGTGTATATAAAATTATATGTGAATGGATATATTTGCAATATGTAACTGGATATAATTTCATCCGAAAAATGGTTATATTAAATTTTATCATATTGGATATAATTGTATTTACAAGGATACAAAGTTATATCAAATGATAAACTTATATCCGAATTTTGTCCCCATCAAATTGGATATTAGTTAATACAATACGATATTTTTAAATGATAAAAAAAACTTTGAATTATTATTTCTCGTTTTATTTGACGCCGGACATCTAAATTAGGAAATAAAAAATAATTGGTATTGTACAGATCGTAAAATATTTACCATTGAAAATCAGATTGTTTTCGATATTCATCACATGCCTGACTGTCAGCCGAGGGCTACTGTTGATAATGAGTAAACTATCAAAGACGTTAATGTATAAATCTGTTATTCTTTAAAGACTACCCTAGTAAAAAGTTTTGATATAATCATGTATTATTTTATGTAATTGCATAAAGTAACTTATAGTTACACACGGCCATATATGCTTTTAAATTCAAGCAGATATACTTTTATATAGTCATATGTTAGATATATTTTCCTCAAAGGTTTTAATTTGGAGACATATGTGATTTTATATTATTACATACTGGCCTACATATAATTGCATGTGCTATATATCTCTATATATAAAAGAATAACGTGACTGACTGACTGACTCAACATCGCCCAGCCCAAACCGCTGAAGCTAGGAAGTTGAAATTTGGTATGTAGGTTCCTCTTTCGGCGTAGACGTCCGCTAAGACGGGATTTTTTGAAATTCCTACCGGAACGGGCAAAAAAAGGAAAAGTCTCCCCCTTGGCGGCCTGCCAAAACCCCTTTGGCTAGAAAGCTGAAATTTAAGATATGTGTTCCTTGGAGTATGGGCTAACTTTTCTGGAAAGTACTTTCTGGAATTTTGGACAGGGGCGTTGTAAAAATGGGGGTTAAAAAGGGGAAAAAGGCCCCCCTTGACGGCCTGCCCAAACCGCTGGAGGTAGGAAGTTGAAATTTGGTATAAAGGTTCCTCCACTATCGTAGACATCCACCAAGACGGGAGTTTTGGAAATTTTTACAGGGACGGGCAAAAAGGGGAAAAAGTCTCCCCCTTGACGGCCTGCTCAAACTGCTGGAGCTATGTAGTTGAAATTTGGTATGTAGGTTCCTCGACCGGTGTAGACGTCCGTTGAGACGGCATTTTTGGAAATTCTTATCGGGAGAGGCAAAAAGGGGACAAAAAAGTACCTTTTTCCAAAAAAGTACCTTTTTCCAAAAAAAGTACCTTTTACCAAAAAAAGTACATTTTTCCAAAAAAAGTACCTTTTTTCAAAAAAAGTACCTTTTTCAAAAAAAAGTACCTTTTTCCAAAAAAAGTACCTATTTCCAAAAAAAAGTACCCTTTTCCAAAAAAAGTACCTTTTTCCAAAAAAAGTACCTTTTTCCAAAAAAAGTACCTTTTTCCAAAAAAACTACCTTTTTCCGAAAAAAGTACCTTTTTCCAAAAAAAAGTACCTTTTTCCAAAAAAGTACCTTTTTCAAAAAAAAGTACCTTTTTCCAAAAAAAGTACCTTTTTCCAAAAAAAGTACCTTTTTCCAAAAAAAGTACCTTTTTCCAAAAAAAGTACCTTTTTCCAAAAAAAGTACCTATTTCCAAAAAAAAGTACTTTTTTCCAAAAAAAGTACCTTTTTCCAAAAAAGTACCTTTTTTCAAAAAAAGTACCTTTTTTCAAAAAAAGTACCTTTTTCCAAAAAAAGTACCTTTTTCAAAAAAAAGTACCTTTTTCTAAAAAAAATTCCTTTTTCCAAAAAAAGTACCTTTTTCCAAAAAAAGTACCTTTTTCCAAAAAATGTATCTTTTTCCAAAAAAAGTACCTTTTTCCAAAAAAAAGTACCTTTTTCCAAAAAAAGTACCTTTTTCCAAAAAAAGTACCTTTTTCCAAAAAAAGTACCTTTTTCCAAAAAAAGTACCTATTTCCAAAAAAAATTACCCTTTTCCAAAAAAAGTACCTTTTTCCAAAAAAAGTACCTTTTTCCAAAACAAGTACCTTTTTCCAAAAAAAGTACCTTTTTCCAAAAAAAGTACCTTTTTCTAAAAAAAATTCCTTTTTCCAAAAAAAGTACCTTTTTCCAAAAAAAGTACCTTTTTCCAAAAAAAGTACCTTTTTCCAAAAAAAGTACCTTTTTCCAAAAAAAGTACCTTTTTCCAAAAAAAAGTACATTTTTCCAAAAAAAGTACCTTTTTCCAAAAAAAGTACCTTTTTCCAAAAAAAGTACCTTTTTCCAAAAAAAGTACCTTTTTCCAAAAAAAATCCTTTTTCCAAAAAAAAGTACATTTTCCAAAAAAAGTACCTTTTTTAAAAAAAGTACCTTTTTCCAAAAAATGTACCTTTTTCTAAAAAATTAACCTTTTCCAAAAAAAAAGTACCTTTTCCCAAAAAACATATATTTTTCCAAAAAAAATACCTTTTTCAAAAAAAAGTACCTTTTCCAAGAAAAAGTACCTTTTCCCAAAAAAAGTACCTTTTTCTAAAAAAATTTTCCTTTTCCCAAAAAACATACATTTTTTCAAAAAAATACCTTTTTCAAAAAAAGTACCTTTTCCAAAAAAAGTACCTTTTCCCAAAAAAAAGTACCTTTTTCTAAAAAAATTTTCCATTTCCAAAAGAAGTACCTTTTCCAAAAAAAGTACCTTTTTCCAAAAAACATACATTTTTCCAAAAAAAACACCTTATTAAAAAAAATACCTTTTCCAAAAAAAGTACAAATAAAGTACTTTGTAAAAACAAAGTATCTTTTTCCAAAAAATTTCGTTTTTCCAAAAAGTACCATTTAAAATAATATATAATTTCAAAAAAACTACTTTTTTCCCTCCCCCCACGGATATCTCTACTAAAACAAGGTTTCTTGATATTCGGCATAGACGTGCGCTAAGACGGGATTTTTGGAAATTCTTACCGGAACGGGCAAAAAGGGGAAAAGTCTCCACATAAACAGTCTCACAAATTGGAAAAGTGCCTGCCCAAACCACTGGAGGTAAGAAGTTAAAATTTGGTATAAAGGTTCCTCCACTGTAGTAGACATCGACTAAGTTTGTATTTTTGGAATTCCCTGCAGGATATCCCAAAAGGAAACTCGGTATGTGAGTTCCTCCTTCTGTGTACATAAAAGTCTCCTCCTGACGGCTTGCCCAATCCCTTTTGGCCAACCTAAAATTTTAAATATGTATTCCTTGGAGTAGACTAACTCACCGGCAACGTAATTTTTCTATTTTGGAACAGGAACATAGTAAAAATGGTGGTTGAAAGGGAAAAATGTCCCCACTAAAGGCCTGCCCAAACCGCTTAGGCAATGCAGTTGAAATTTGGTATGAATGTTCCTCATCCATCGCAGATAGCCGCGAAGATGGAATTTTTGTAAATTCCTAGAGGGAGGGGCAAAAAGAAGAAAAGCCTCACCTTGGGGGCCGGTAAAAACCCCTTCGGCTAGAAACCTGAAGCTTAAAATGTGGGTCCCTGGAGTAAGGGCTAACTTATTAGAAAGATACTTTTTTGAATTTTGGACAGAGTCGTTATAAAATGGGGGCTCAAAAAGGGAAAGTTGCCCCTTAACGACCTGTCCAAACTGCTGGAACTAGGAAGCTGAAATGCGGTACTTAGGTTCCTCTTCCAGCCTAATTCCAACCGGGAGGGACAAAAAAAGAAAAAGTGTCCTCCTTGACAGCCTGCTCAAACTGCTGGAACTAGGAAGCTGAAATTCCCTGTCGATGGATTTTCGGAAATTCCTACCGAGAGGGGCACAAATAGTAAAAGTTGGCTAGAAACCTGAAATGTAAAACATATGTTACTTGGAGTATGGGCTTTTTGGACCGGGAAGGTGCTTTTTGGACAGGGACATTGCAAAAATGGGGATTAATGAAGCGAAAAGTGCCGCTTAAAGGCCTGCCCAAACCGCTGGAGGTAGGAAGTTGAAATTTGGTATTAAAGTTCCTCCTCTATTGTAGACATCCGCTAAGATGAGATTTTTGGAAATTTCTACAGGTAGGGTCAAAAACAGGAAAAGTCTCCCCCTTAACGACCTGGCCAAACTGCTGGAACAAGGGAGCTTAAATTCGGTATTTGGGTTCCTTCTCCAACGTTGACGTCCCCTAAGATGGTATTTTTGGAAATTCATACCGGGAGGGGTAAAAAGGGAAAAAACTTCCCCCTTGACGGCCTGGCCAAACTGCTGGATATATAGACCTAAAATTATTTATGTAGTAGGTTCCTCCTCCAACGCAGACGTCCTCTAATACGGAATTTTTGGAAATTCCTACCGGGAGGGGTAAAAACGGAATAATTCTCCCCCTTGATGGCCTAACCGAGGCCTAACAGAGGAAGCGTGCCGTCCCCGGTCACTGTCCTCACCCAGACGTAGCTCAATAGGGGAAACGTGCCGTTCCCGGTCGTTGTCCTCCTTAAATCGAAGTTCAACCGAGGAAGCGCGCCATCCCCAGTCGCTGTCCTCACCCAGACGTAGCTCACCAGAGGAAACGTGCCGTCCCCGGTCGTTGTTCTCCTTAAATCGAAGTTTAACAGAGGAAGCGTGCCGTCCCCGGTCGCTGCCACTGGAAAACCCGCGTGTGACCCGCCTCGGAACCTCTCTCTTATCTCTTTCTCTGTTCCCACTGGTCTGTCTCCTATTTATATTTAGATTTAGTTTAATAATTAATAAGTCAACTTTTATACCGTCTTAAATCACGACTTTTTCTCTCGGTCACTGGATCAAATAAATTTTCTGTGACGAACCCTACCCCCGCGAACTTATCCCAACAACCGGAGGTAACTCGTCGAGCTCTGGTGAGCTACGTCTGGGTGAGGACAGCGACCGGGGACGGCACGCTTCCTCTTTTGAACTTCGATTTAAGGAGGACAACGACCGGGGACGGCACGTTTCCTCTGGTGAGCTACGTCTGGGTGAGGACAGCGACCGGTGACGGCACGCTTCCTCTGTTGAACTTCGATTTGAGGAGGACAACGACCGAAGACGGCACGTTTCCTCTGGTGAGCTACGTCTGGGTTAGGACAGCGACCGGGGACGGCACGCTTCCTCTGTTGAACTTCGATTTAAGGAGGACAACGACCGAGGACGGCACGTTTCCTCTGGTGAGCTACGTCTGGGTGAGGACAGCGACCGGGGACGGCACGCTTCCTCTGTTGTGAAAGAACCCCGAGGGATGTTCGTAAGGACCTTCCGGCACAGTCGTAAGAACCTTCCAGGAGATTCGTGAGGACCTTCCACCTTCCAGGATCCCCGTAAGGATCTTCCAAGATATATGCAAGGACCCTCAAGGGTAACTGCAAGGACCTTCCAGGATATTTGCAAGGATCTCCAAGGATAACTGCAAGGACCCTCCAGGATATTTGCAAGGACCTTCAAGGATAACTGCAACGACCATCAAGGATATTTGCAGGATCTTGCGGGATGTAGGAGCTACCTAGGACGGCACGCTTCCAACACAGGATCTAGAGGAGAGGAGTGTATTATTATCTGGAGCTTACCTTGTTCACTCGTTCACGACCGCAGCCAACTGATCCAGATTTCTTTGATGTGCTGCCTTTTATACCCTTTTTGGCAGCTGAGTTCGTTATTATTTTGTAGTGGTAGCCTGAAAAATTCACAAGATGTGTAGACAGAAACGAGCGGTGCGACTTCTGTCCTTACATACTTATCCATGCCTATCCAACCTATCCCAGTCAGTTTTTTCTACAAAATTTTAACAAAAAACACTTTCATTCTAAATGTAATTGAAATTTTGTAATTGAAATCACTTTCAATTACAATTACTTGTAATTGAAAATTTTCAATTACAGTTACCTGAAATGTAATTGAGTTTTTTTAATTTCAATTACATTTATTTGCAATTGTAATTGAAATCCCCCAGGTCTGATCTCCAGATATTGCATCTTTTTTATTTAAAAAAATAATTTTTGTATATTGTTAGATGTGGTCATATATAATATGATTAAAATTATAAGGTCAATATTTAGATATAATTGTATCAAACTATGTCCACTTTTATAACATTTTATATAATTTTATACAAAAAGATATAATATGATGTAATTGGATGAGGATAAAATTCGGGTACAATTGTATCGAATTGCATAAAATTGTATCAAATTGTACCAAATTGTATACAATTGTATACAATTCGATACAATAAGATACAATAAGATGTTCTCATTTTTCGGATATAATTATATCTAATTACATAAAAGATTATATATAATTAAATATAACTTCATATGGCTCCATATCATTCTTTTTACTTGGTTAGATAATTTTTTATCAAATATGGGAATTTTCTTTGGACTTAGAAATTTTTTTAAATATGTTAAGCTTTTTTTATTTTAAATAAAAATTTAATGGTTAGCCCGGCAATGCACTTCTTTTTTGTTGGAGGCTCATAGTTACCGATTTATGGAGCTGAAGATGATCTACAACAATATTCAATGGCTTATTTCTCCACTCAAAACTTATTGGACCAGAACAAAATATATATATAGTTGGAAATGTACTTGAAATACCTTTCCAATGATATGCAACATGCCTAAACTTATTATCCCATTACGAGCCGGGCCATGATTTTAAATGTTAATTTTTTTAAATTGGATTTTTTAAATTAAAAAAAAAACTTTTAGAGTAAGTAAATAAGCTCAGAAAATATTATTTTAATGAAAAAATTGAGTAAAACATATAAAAATTGTTTTTGATCAAATATTACATTAATCTCGAAAATATTAGTTAATCTCGAACTTGGGTCTGAAATTAACTAATATATCGTCGGCTTGCCTGCAAGAAGTGCTATGTTTTTGGTTTTAACAGCTTTTCAGGAGAGCAAAAAAACTGATTTATATTATCCTTTTAAGATATTTTATTGACATCATATTCCCTAATGATTCACGACCGTATTTATTACAATCATTATTAAGGCATATAATGTCAATGAAATATATTAAAATGATAATAAAGGTTTCTTTCAGGGACGCTACAAAAGTAGAAAGCCAGGGACAGCAAATGACGCCATATTTCTTGCCGCTCTTTTGACATTTCTCTTCAGTAAGGTTTGCCATTTCATGATGGAAAGATATACGAGCCAACAACGAGTCAAAATTATTAAAATTTACTACCGAAATTCGGAGTCGGTGGCCTCAACGTTAAGAGCGCTACGTCCAATTTATGGTCGTCATAATGAATGGCTTCGTCAATAAACAAAATATGCGTTATTGGTCAGACAGCAATCCACACGAACTCAATGAGTCATCATTGCATCCCGAAAAAATACGGTCTGGTGCGGTTTATGGGCCGGCGGCGTCATTGGGCCGTACGTTCAATGATAACCGAATATTTTTGGCCCCAATTGGATGATATGGACTTGGAGAACATGTGGTTCCAACAGGACGGCGCCACAAGCCACACAGCGAATGTCACAATCAATTTATTGCAAACCAAGTTTGGAGAACGTGTTATCTCACGAAATGGTCCAGTCGATTGGCCGCCTCGGTCGTGCGATTTGACGCCGTTGGACTATTTCCTGTGGGGCTACGTCAATTCTATGGTTTATGCCAACAAGCCAGCGACGATTGATGAACTTCGTACGAATATCGGCCGATTTATGCTTGAAAACCGTCGAAAATTGGGTTCAGCGTCTGGACTTCTGCAAGCGTGCCCGTGGTGGCCATGCAAAAGAGATCGATGTCCATACATAATGGCATCGAACGTACTTTCACAGGAATAAAGAATTTCATTGATATCCAAAACCGTTTTTGTTTTATTTAAAAAAACTTTTGTAGCGCTTTTATTTAAGAACCTTCCTGAAAACCTGTTAAAGAACACATAACACTACTTGCAGGCAAGCCGACGATATTGTTATACAAAAAATAAAATTAAAAATATTTTTCGTATCTATTTATATATAAAATTTTTAACGGTTTTATCAATAATATATTCCTCTATATACAACCCAGCAAAATATTGGTAATGACACCTCATTGCTGTCTGCATTACCAATAATGATATATCATTACCTTTTACATTATTTTATAATATAAAATAATGACTTCCTAATAACGGCCTATTGTATTCATTGTTTCTAAATATAAAATAATTACTTACTCGTAATAGTTTAAATAAGTACTTTTTACACAGTTAAATTTTATACATTTTTATTTATTATAGTATGTAAATATGTTTTATGTTTAAATTTTTATGACGAGTCCTAAAATTACACACTAGAGAAAAATTTTTCTGAATGTATTTTCTTAAGCTAATAGTATTTGCTTAACTCCTTATTTTTAAGAATCAAGTAAGCAATCGGATAACCACTTATAATTCAACTTTTTGTAAGCATGTGTGTAACCACTTATTATTCAAAATCTCATAACTACTTATTTCCCATTTTTTCGTAAACGAGCGGGTAAGCGTGACTACTTATAAAAACGACCACTCCAAACAAAAATAATGAGTTTAGACGCCAATAAATAAGTTGTGCGGATATAACCACTTATTTGGTAATGAAAGATTTTGCTGGGAATTTGCATTAAGCAAATACTGATAAATGATTTAATATGATTACATATGAGAAAATTTCTAAAAAAAAATCTAATATTCTTTCTATATATAAAAGAATAACGTGACTGACTGACTGACTGACTGACTGACTCAACATCGCCCAGCCCAAACCGCTGAAGCTAGGAAGTTGAAATTTGTTATGTAGGTTCTTCTTTCGGCGTAGACGTCTGCTAAGACGGGATTTTTGGAAATTCCTACCGGAACGGGCAAAAAGGGGAAAAGTCTCCCCCTTGGCGGCCTGCCAAAACCCTTTGGCTAGAAAGCTGAAATTAAAGATATGTGTTCCTTGGAGTATGGGCTAACTTTTCTGGAAAGTACTTTCTAGAATTTTGGACAGGGACGTTGTAAAAATGGGGGTTAAAAAGGGGAAAAAGGCCCCCCTGACGGCCTGCCCAAACCGCTGGAAGTAGGAAGTTGAAATTTGGTATAAAGGTTCCTCCACTATCGTAGACATCCACCAAGACGGGAGTTTTGGAAATTTTTACAGGTACGGGCAAAAAGGGGAAAAAGTCTCCCCCTTGACGGCCTGCTCAAACTGCTGGAGCTATGAAGTTGAAATTTGGTATGTAGGTTCCTCGACCGGTGTAGACGTCCGTTGAGACGGCATTTTTGGAAATTCTTATCGGGAGGGGCAAAAAGGGGACAAAAAAGTACCTTTTTCCAAAAAAGTACCTTTTCCCAAAAAAAGTACTTTTTCCCAAAAAAAGTACCTTTTTCCCAAAAAAGTACCTTTTTCCAAAAAAGTACCTTTTTCCATAAAAAGTACCTTTTTCCAAAAAAAGTACCTTTTTCCAAAAAAAGTACATTTTTCCAAAAAAAGTACCTTTTTCCGAAAAAAGTACCTTTTTCCAAAAAAAAGTACCTTTTTCCAAAAAAAGTACCTTTTTCCAAAAAAAGTACCTTTTTCCAAAAAAAGTACCTTTTTCCAAAAAAAGTACCTTTTTCCAAAAACAAGTTCCTTTTTCCAAAAAAGTACCTTTTTCAAAAAGTACCTTTTTCCAAAAAAAGTACCTTTTTCCAAAAAAAGTACCTTTTTCCAAAAAAAGTACCTTTTTCCAAAAAAAGTACCTTTTTCCAAAAAAAAGTACCTTTTTCAAAAAAAAGTACCTTTTTCCAAAAAAGTACCTTTTTCCAAAAAAAAGTACCTTTTTCTAAAAAAATTTACCTTTTTCTAAAAAAATTTACCTTTTTCCAAAAAAAAATACCTTATCCAAAAAAAGTACCTTATCCAAAAAAAGTACCTTTTTCCAAAAAAAGTACCTTTTTCCAAAAAAAGTACCTTTTTCCAAAAAAAGTACCTTTTTCCAAAAAAAAATAATTTTTACAAAAAAATACCTTTTTCCAAAAAAATACCTTTTCCAAAAAAGGACCCTTTCCCAAAAAAAGGACCTTTTTCCAAAAAAAATTAATTTTTCCTAAAAATAACTTTTTCAAAAAAAGTACCTTCTTCCATAAAGTACTTTGTAAAAATAAAGTTTCTTTCTCCAAAAAATTTCGCTTTTTCCAAAAAATTCCATTTAAAAAAATATAATTTCACAAAAAGTACTTTTTTTCCTCCCCCCACGGATATCTCCACTAAAACAAGGTTTCTTGATATTCGGCATAGACGTCCGCTAAGACGGGATTTTTGGAAATTCCTACCGGAATTTCCAAATATATTCGGCATAGACGTCCCCATAGACGGTCTCACAAATTGGAAAAATGTCCCCATTAACTGCCTGCCGAAACTACTGGAGATAAGAAGTTGAAATTTGGCATAAAGATTCCTCCACTGTAGTAGACATCGACTAAGTTTGTATTTTTGGAATTCCCTACAGGATATCCCAAAAGGGGGATGTTTCTGCCTGCCCAAACTGTTGAAACTATATAGCCGAATTTCGGTATGTGAGTGTAGGCGTCCGCTTAGACGGAATTTTTGAAATTCCTATCGGGAGGGAGATAAGGGGAAAAGTATTCTCCTTGATGGCCTGCCCAATCCCTTCTGGCCAACCTAAAATTTTAAATATGTATTCCCTGGAGTAGGACTAACTCACCAGCAACGTAATTTTTCTATTTCGGAACAGAAACATAGTGGGTTGAAAGGGAAAAATGTCCCCAATAATGGCCTGCCCAAACCGCTGAGGCAATGAAGTTGAAATTTGGTATGGATGTTCCTCATCCATCGCAGACAGCCGCGAAGATCGAATTTTTGTAAATTCCTAAAGGTAGGGGCAAAAAGAAGAAAGACTCCCCTTGGTGGCCTGTAAAAACCCCTTCGGCTAGAAACCTGAAATTTAAAATGTGGGTCCCTGGAGTAAGGGCTAACTTATTAGAACGATAAAAAAAAGTAAAAAACTTCCCCCTTGCCGAGTTGGGCAAACTGCTGGATATAGAGACCTAAAATTATGTATGTAGTAGGTTCCTCCTCCAATGCAGACGTTCTCGGAATTTTTGGAAATTCCTACCGGGAGGGGTAAAAACGGAATAATTCTCCCCCTTGATGGATTGAGGTATGATTATATATATTTGGGATTTTTACTGGGTGGCACAAAAAGGGGTGAAGAATCCCTTTTAATTACCTGTTCAAACACTATCCACAAAATAAAAAACTTATGTAGCATTGAAACATACTCTCCAAAAAGTTAAACAAATTTTCTAAAAGAGAAAAAACCTTAGAAAAGGAATGGAACTTATATATTCCGATATTTGAACTGCAGGTAACGAAGCACCGGTGGAAGAAACCGACGCAGTAAATTTTCCAACTGAATTTGTGAATTTACTTAAATTGCCAGGTCTACCTTTACATAAACTGGAATTAAAAAAAAAAACTTTAAGGCACGCTAACAACGTAGCGGGCTTTGCCCGCTATTTTTAATATTATAAAATGCTTTCCAACCCTACTTTACGTTATTTATTTTCATTTAAAACACAAATGAACAAAACTACTTACGGGTCTATCTACCTAAGTTCGCCCTTTACCAAATTATCTTAACATACACACGTATATTGCAATTTATTATGGATTCATTACTAACAATCCACTTTCATGAGAAAAAGTGATCAAATATTTATTTATTTTAAACCCATTGTTGTGCAGAATTATTTATTTGTGGTAGCTGGGTGAAGGCTTTTATTATAAAAACTGTACTTTAAATAAAAAAACGAATTTAAAAAAAATTGTGGGGCGCAGCCCACCCCCCTAAACTTTAAGGCACGCTAACAACGTAGCGGGCTGCGCCCGCTAGTATCATATAAAAACATATAAGGTCACATACAATATTTTATATTATCATATATTTTAATATTAAAAAATATATGTTATATATACCCTTTTTTACTCGGGAAGCTCAACAATTGCAGCAACAACATACAAATGGTCAAATTATTAACATACCCGGGTAAAAACCTTAATATGGTGTCATACATAATTATATCTTTTTTGATAAATCCCCACCCGAGTAAAACGGGTTATACATTATTTTATGTTATTTAATACAATTATATCTCGTTATATATTGCTTTGTATGGCACTATATATAATAAGACGTAATTTTCGTCTTTCGAAAAAATTTTATATGACCCAATATCTAAATATATCTTTTTATATATGTTGTCATATTTAATCAGATCTCGACCATGGAATTTAATTTGTAAGACCAAATATAGCCCAGTTTCATGTTTAATTTAAATTTGATTTAAGATTTTATCGAAATCAATTACAATCCATTTTTAATTGGAAAATACCCAGTCAGAAATCGCCAATGGTACAAAAAATCAAGCACTAGCATACCACTGGGTAACCACGGTGTTAAAAATAAATGACTAGCAGAACACTCATTTGGGACGCTTTGCCAGCGTTTGAAAAAAGCGTTTTACCAGTATTTGTTTTACAAAAATTTCGGTGGTTTATAAAAAAAACCACTGGCAAAGAATTGGCTTAGAGTGATACGCCAAGGTTTGCAACCAGTGGTTATCCAGTGCTACCTAGCCAATGCTACCAGGCGTACAAAAATCAATTCACTGGTAGACCAATGATTTTATAAAAATGCTGACGCTTCGTTAAAAAATGTTTGTAGTCAGAAGGTTCCGAGTTCAAATCCGGTTGCAAGCAAAAATTTTTTTTTTTGGATTTTTTTTAATTTAAAATTTTTTTTCTTTTATAAAATCAATTTTTTTTGTTTGTGGGAAAGCTCCTTCAAGACCAACTTTTTTTTTGCACTCCCAACACTGGCATACTAGTTACAAAAAATTGTTTGCCAGTACTAGCATTTTGGCACAGCCAGTAGTTGTCCAGCTATTATCACTCATTTATGTGTTTAGCCATCAAATATTATATGTCTCGTTAGCTCAGTGGGTAGAGCAATCGTCTGCCAATCTGATGGCCTGGGTTCAAATCACGGCAGGACCAAAAAAAATACATATGAACTTTTTTTAAATTTTATTTTGGAAAATATATTTCCAGACCACCTTTTTATTGGTTTTGCCAGCGTTTTGCCAACGTTTAAAAATTTTGTTCCTCCAGTGCTTTTCCGGCGCTTTTTGAACAGCCGGTCCTTTTGTCTAATGATGTTATCATTTTGGGAATGGAAAAGCACTTTTTGCCAGTACTTGTACCACCTGCTAAAGTGCTTTGCCACCACTTTCCCGTTTGTATTTTTCTGACTGGGTATTTTTTTACAAAAACAAATTTTGATATAAAGTTCAAGTGATTTAAAAAATAATAACATGAAAACGAGAAACCGGTAAAATATTTTTGAATAGAATCTGAGTGATATTATCTGACAGATGGCCCATACATTATCGACATTGAAAATATCTTAAAACAGTTAAATACTTAACATACGCAGTCAGACTTTGTATGGGATTTCGTACCACATATGTATAGCAACAAAACAAGCCCCTTGATTTGAAAAAGACACATTTATTTTCTCTATATAGTCTATGGTATATTCTTGTTTTAAATGAACTCCTAATATCTTAGTAAATTCAAATTGAAATTCATTTTCATTTAAAAAGTTATAAATTTACATCGAAACAACAGATTATTTTATTTTTAAATTGAATATTGGGTCATATTAATAAAAGTTAGCCAATTCTTCGAAGTAATTATTTTGGTTTAGGAATAACGTACCACCAAATTTATGCATAGGCTTGAAGGATACCATAAAATATAAATGAAAATTAAAACAAAAAATTGTCTACCCGCAAGCAGAATATAAATGCAAATAGAAAGACTGAAATTGTGTAATAAATAACTTAAAAACCTAATAAATAATTCCCCCATTAGTGAAATCTAGGTTTTTATTCACTATTTAAAAATTTAAAACACTTTTAAACGATTATTTCATGACAATTAATTTTATTAAAAACTGTTTCATGTCAAATTTATTATCACAATTTTAATGCATTTTTCCCATTTTTTTTAAGTGAAAGCCCAAAACTAAAAGATTCATTTGAACATATCTCACTTTCAAAATGAAAATCTCTCCAGTAATCATTTATGGAAAATTATTTGAAATTTAATTTTATTTTGAATTTTTTTATGGATTATTCCTAAACTATACTATAGCTCTTATAAGTACTGATTAATGTGTAGATACTTTTTATGTATGCAGTTTCAAGACTCGCAAACTTACTAGATTTGCTTAGTTCACACGATACACGAAACCGTACGTGAATCCCCCATTATTTTTCAGTACAATATTTAATAAAAACAGAAATACGAAAATTTTTATCCAACTGTACCTAATTGCATCAACTTTTAAATATTAAGATATTATTTCATACAATAATCTCTGGTCAAAATTCGGATTAAATTGTATATAATTTAAAGTAATTAAATCCAATTTTATCCACGTAGATACAATTGTATTCACCATTTTTCGGATTAAATTGTATGCGATTAGTTATTGTATTATATCAAATTATATATGTCACCATATCATCTTTTTTAATCGGGCATATACAACGAGATACAACTTGATCCGAAAAATGGGTCATCTACATGTGTCTAATTATATCAAATAAGATATAATTTGATACAGTTTGATCCGAGATTTGTCCATATCCAGGACATCAAATTATATCTAATTCGATATAAAAATATCTGATTTTATAAAATTTTGTCTGATAGTAGGCATACTTTTTATGCATACCAGCTATTAAATTGACATTGACATGTCTATGGTTTTAACAATTTTGGAGACCCAAATTTTAAAACATAAAATAAAAATTTATTTGAATACTTTTGTCTTCTAAATCGTACGCATCATTTTTTAATATGATTTTACATGCAAAAACATCACGTGAAAATTATTTGGCTATGGAGGAATTAACTCTGAATTTGAAGATAACTAAATTTGATGTTGAACTATATATTAATTGGTATAGTTGGGATTATATAGAAAGTTATATAAAATTAAAATTTATTTTTAGTACGACGACACATACGGTGTTATAAAACTTAGTATCAAATCATATATAATCATATCGATCACTACATATAATTTGATTAGTTTTATAAGGCTTATGTAGTTATATATGGAGTCAGTTATATATGGATATGTAATAATATCAATTACCTTACAAAAAATTCGTTGAAAAAATAATAGATGTAGTTGTATATAATGAAAAAATTCTTTTAAGGATTAAGAATCAGCGTATCAAATTCAAAATGAATCATGTATCAAACCTCAAACCGCTGAAAGTTTATTGAGGTGTGTTATCAAGGGTTTGCAGATATGAAAAAGCGCATAGAAATCACCCGCCAATTAACGAACCATGTTTTAAATATTGTAAAAGTATGTAGGAACCCATGGACAACCCACAGTTTTTACTCGCAATTACAAAAGGATGCCAAATCATGGACAGCGGTTATTTTTCTACTCACTTTGATGTGCTGATCACATAAATTGCCTCAATTTAATAATCTATCACAAAATGTCCTTAGTTTTTTTTTAATTTTATGCGCGAATCTTTCGGCGTTTATCTCGATCAGCACGAAATACTAATTAATAGTTCAAATAATCCACTTTTATTTTATAGACTTACCAAATGGATTTAATTAAATCGCCTCGCTTAGTATGCAAAAAGACACAATCATTTTATACTATTTAGCGACCGCGAATCTTAAAAAAAAAACGACATAGTGAAGTGTATTATTTTTTTATGACCAGAAACACACAAAAAACCGCGAGAAAAACTTTTCATTTTCACGTCTTGAAAAAAAAAAATTGTTATTAATTTTTGTTTTTCCTTTTGTTTTTATTCTGACATTTCATACTAAGGTTAACTACCCAGAGTTAAAATATTGAAAAGTTATTATGGTTCCTAGGGATAAATATTCAGTATTGGTTAGTTACCCATGGTTAAGTTAAAGTTAACTGCTCGAAATAAGTTAATGGGCCATAATCGTAATCATTTGTAATTTTTTTTCAATAAAAATTGTCAGAAAAAAAATTAATTAAGTACTTCGTGATTTGTGTATACTTTTTCTCGTATTTGATTAAATATTTTGTGATTTTTTCAGGATCTAATACATTTGAGTATAGGGGAGACTGTTTGTTAAATAGCTTTAGACCAGTTTCGGACGTGGAAAAATCTTTGTTTCTATCGTGTTTCATGTTTAAATTTTTTTGCTTTCTTTTCTTTTTCGATTTCAGTTTGGGAGGGGGGGTGGGGAATTCCAATTCCCCGTTGAAACCGCGCAGGTAAAACGCGATATATTAACAATAATTTTCCCCAAAATATATTCGCAATCTTACTTACAAATTGCCCAAAATATAAAGAATAGTATGAAAAATATTAGTGACCTTATTTTTTAGTTCATAACTGCGAATATTCGGTATTTTATCAAATTGCATCAAGTAGACTCTGTTTATTCTTCTTGTAATACAGGTTAGTCTAGACCCACGGTTCCCAAATGGGGGTCCGTAGTCGAATTCCAAGGGATCCGCGAAGAGATCCGACAAAAAACCTAAAACAAGTTATTAAAAACAATTATAATTATATTATAATTTTTAAATTATTTAACAAAATATTGATATGAAAAATGTTTTTTTTCCTTATTCCTGCTTAAAATTGGCCATCACTTAAAATAAGCAGGTGCTTTTATTAATTTTGCCCCATAATTTATAAAGTACCTCTAGTTCAACACTGAAGCAAAACTAGTTCCGTGAAGCAAAACTTAGTGAGAACCGCTGGTCTATTTTATTTCTTAATTTGTTCTTTTAAGGTCGGCTAACATATCTAAAAGTACACGCAATTTAAGACTATCTAGAGTCATTTTAATGCAAATTTTATTCGTGGTTAAGGTTAAAGACTGACCTTAACCAAGAGTAAAATTGTCATCAATATAACTCTAAATAGTGTTAAAATAAGCATTACTTTAGATAAGTTAGCCGACCTAACAAAACAAGATATTATTGAAAACAAATGCTTTTTTCATCAATTATATTTGGTTGTTTTAAGCATTCAACAATGTCAATTGAAAAAAATTTCATTGGCATTGATCAATTGTGATCATAATGAAAACATTGATTAATTGGTCCATTCAATTAACTAGTCCCAAGTATGGTATGGGCCAATGAATTTGTTTAAAAATAAATGATTTGAACTGCATAACCAAACTTGTTTTTCAATTAAACACTTCAAATTAATTTAAAATCACATCTAAAATCTGATAGATACCTAAATGGAATAACATACTCACCACTCGGTTTTCGCAACAACCTAAGTTTTCGCTATTTCTTTTAATAAATCAAACTAGGAATTTTTGCATTGTGTACAAAGACCCATCGTGAGCACCCTTATTGCATTTTATTAAAACAAAAATAGTTTTTTATTCATCACTAAGGCCCGATTACTGAATGTCTAGTCAAAATAATAGTAAATACCACTATTCTACCACAATACCGAAAATTTGATTAAACATATAGAAATTCAATTGGAATTTTATAAATATTGAATTAATGAAAAAAAGTTAGAAATAGCAACTAAAATAAGTTTATTTTTGGTATAGGAGTCGGTTGTCCCAACCAAATTATACGAAACTAAAATCTTGTATACCAATTCGATTGTGGCAAATTCTTTAAAAAGACTAAATACCTTTTAATTCTCCATTAATTAGCAACAATAACTTTATATTGGTTACAATATCCGAATTTAATCAATCAAAATCTATTTATTTTTTATTTAATAGTTAAAACTGTGTGTTGGTTATATCCACCAATGTTAAAAGAATTATGCAACGAATTGTCTGCTACCACATCCAAAGTACAAATCATAAAAGGCTTTTCTATTAATTTTGGTACTCACAACTATAAGAACTCAGTCACAACCAAATTTTTATTCCAAATTATTTTTATTATATTACTACTACCGACTGAATTTAAATTAAATTTTTTAAATGTCAAAATTAAAACAAAAAGTTAAACAAAAACAATAAAAAAAATTAATTTATTTGAAAAACACAAAAATAAAAACCAAAATCTAAAATAAAAACCAACCCAAAGATTTATGAGATAAACAAAAATTTATAAGTACCCTACGGGAAATTTTAACAAACTGTCACCGAACTGGCCCCTTTATATGAAATAGACTGGTCACTTTTACATGGCGTTGTCATAGGAGGTGGAAATTGACCCCTTGTGACATGTCAGAAGACAAATCCCAGGACAGGTCCCTGAAATTGAGAGTTCAGTAACCTGTCCTAGGATTTGACTTGTGACATGTCACAAGGGGTCAATTTCCACCTCCTATGACAACGCCATGTAAAAGTGACCAGTCTATTTCATATAAAGGGGCCAGTTCGGTGACAGTTTGTTAAAATTTCCCGTAGGGTATGTACATAGACCTTACTATTCCATTTTTTGTTAACCAAATTTATTTTATCCAGGTGAAATTGTTTAAGTTTTAATACCGTAAAAACATGGATTAATTTCAGCATAGAAAATCAAAATACAGTGAAGGACTAAAATTAATGGTAATCATCAGTATAACACAAAATGCCCAAGAAATATAAATATCTTCAGATACACAGCAGTTTCTCCAGTAAGCACCCCTAGGTTTCTAATAACTTTTAAGTGTATAAAACCCATCATATTCTGAGAAATTATTCTAAAAACACTCAGAATTTTTGACATTTTTCCATTTAAAAGGTCTCTGTCTGCGAACATCCATAGAAAAACTCGTATAGTCTGATGGAGTTTTTTTTAATTGCTCAAATTCTGAGTACATATTCCTCTAGAAAAATCCTCAGATTTTAAGGGCTTTTTCCCCAAGGAAAACCCCTCAGGTTATGCAGATATTTTGCTATTGAAATCTCTCAGATTATAAGGTTTTTTCTATAGAAAACTCGTAGGAAAAGTAGGAATCGTCAAGAAAAAGCCTTTTGTAAAAAACTCAGTCTAAGGTGTTTCTCTTCCACTAAATCTTTTTTGGATTTTGACGAAGTTTTTCTGTAGAAAACCTTCAGATTCTAAGTAGTTATTCTTATAGAATAACTATGTTTCTCACTAAAAACTCATCAGCTTCTGAGTAATTATTCTTAAAGAAAAGCCTTCGGATTTATATAAAAAAACCTTCAGATTCTCGCGATTTCTTTCGATAGAAAACCCGATAGGAAAAAGTCACATATTCGAGAAAAAGCCCTCTATGAAAATCTGAAATTCTCTCAAATTATTTTTTTGAAATAACATTTCTTAGAATTTACGATGTTTTAACAAAGAAATGGTTTAGAGTCCTTGCCCCTTTAATTAACAAATATAATAGATTTTTTAAATTAAGTACCTTTAAATTTTTGTAATATGTATCTTTTTTTATTTTACTTATTAATAAAAAAAATGTTAAATATTGGAAACAGTGTTTTATTTAATTCGGTAGAAGTTTTCAATAAATTTCGGTTGGGTCTACCAAATGCTCAATTCGGTCAGGTTAGCCAAATTGATTCGATTGGACCAACAATATTATATTGTTCTAATGTAGTAGGCACAACTTGAAATGTCCGTAGCTGCAACCGAATAATGTGATAGTACACGTAACCACGAAAATTCGGTTGGCGATAAATTCGGTTGTCACAACGAATCTGTTTTCTGTGTGTATGTACACCCAGAAAACAGGTTCGGTGCTGGCAATCGCATTTGTTTACTGTTTAGGGTTGGCAAACGATTCTAGGTTTAATGATAATGTATAACGTTTCAGAAGTATGTCATTATGGCATGCGCGGTTCCAGCAATTAATATAAGGGGAAAAATCATACGGCTCAGTGGCCAACTCAATGTATTTGTCTACTGTGGGGTATGATTTTTCCCCTTATATTAATTGCTGGAACCGCGCATGCATTATGGTATTATAAAGTTATCGCTATTTGATGTTATTTTAATGTTAACGGTTTTAAAGCTATTTAGTTTCATCATTTTATGGTTAACGGTATTATAAGTTATTTCGTTAGTGATATTTTAAGGTTAATGATAGATCTTTTTTGGAAATTTTGACAATTTTAAGGACTGTAGATTTGTAAAACCTCCCAGTGTAGAAACGGTAATGACCAGGGCAAGTTTTTTTGCATTGCCTATTAAATGCCATTTTTGCAATTATTTTGTAAAAATGCCATTTCTACGGATCCTTGCCAAAAAAAAACCCATTTTGGCGGTTTTTTAGATTTCTCATTAAAAAATGCTATAATTTCCTAAAAAAATTTACAAAAAAAATTCATGTTGGTAAAAACGAAATTCCGGAATCTTTTTAGAGCAACAAAAATTTCGAGCTTTAACAATTATACTAATTTATGCCAAATGCACTTAAGCAATTAATCTGTGAATTTCTTCATATCGACTTTTCTGGCAAATATTAAAAAAAAAATTTAAATCAACCAGTATTTTTTAAATATTTGGGTTTTTTTCATGCCAACTTCGCTGGTTTTTCGTGCCACTTAGCTTGATAGTTTGAACTTTTTTTTTAAACTTGCCCTGGTAATGACATATCATTATTTTTTGAACTACAATAATAATGAGTCACTAATGAATAGTTACTTTCTCCATTATTTCAAAACAAAAAATAAAGCGTTACCAATAATGACTTATTTTTGTCATTATTATTAAAGCACCAGACAACTAAAGTATGACATTAAGCTGCCTACATGAGCAGTAATACTATTTTTTTTTTTTTTTTGATTTCAATAAATTATTACAAATTATAATTTTTTTACTACGGAATATTTTTGGAATTTTTGTATTTTTTACGACAAAATGCTGTCATGTCAAACAGGCGTTTACAGGAAATATCTTAAAGAAGTTTTAGTGAGATATTATGAATAAGTCACTACTTGTGACGGACTGCTGAATAGTCATGAGATGTCATCCGCATTTTGTGGAAAAAATTCCTCCAGACGCCTTAAGAATATGTCACCATTTAATCCGCGTAAAGACCACTTGATGATTTGTCGTGATGACATTTTTACATTTGTATAAAAATTTCATCAGGTGTCTTAAGGTTTTTGTATGGGACCGGATCAGCAAGTCAGCAGTGACAGCGACACGCCACTAAACCGTTTTGATGATATTTCCAACTGGGATGTTGGGATAGTTCAGATGGTAGAGCTATCGACTGGTAATTTGGAGTCCCAGATTCCATTAACACTAAAAAAAATTAGTTTTTATTAAACTTATTTTTTTGAAAATCTATTTTTAGACTCATATAATTTTCATATAAACTCATAAATTCCTTGTATAAATACAAACCATATTTTTTATTTATGGAGTTTGACATTAAATTCATAAACATACCAGTACCCCGTTTTTTTATCCAATGCGAGAAGTTTTGTCATCGAGAAATTAATGGTCATCCTGCATTAAACAGGGTGATTTAAGCAATGATAAAATGGAATGGAGTTTTAGTCGTAAATTTTGCAGATATTGTAACTTTTATAACTGAGAACACATGTGATTTTTTAAAATACCTAATTAAATTAGAAATAACTAACAATTATCTCATTATTAGCTGATTTTTTTTCATATATATTTTATTGTTTGCGACTCATCCTATATTAAGCAGAGCAGGGTTGCATTTCACTTGTTTATTGCGAAAACTTTTTCGATGCGAGAAATACAGAAACGGGGTGCAGGTTTACACCGTTTACGGGTAGAACTGGTAAACATATATGTAACTAACTACTTTTTTATTTTTATGGTGTATAATCATAAAAGTAATAAGAAATGTATGTTAATAAGAAAAGTAACTACACTGAGAGAATTATCTGCAAGATATTAATGAAATTTTTCATAAAACTAATGAAGTTTCACAGGCACTCGTCCATTGAAACTTTTCATTGAATTAATGGAATTTTTCATAAAATATTGTAAAAAACTTCATTTTATTTATTAAAAGTTTCAAACACTCAATGAAAAAATTTCATTAAAACTCGATTCGTATAATACATGAAGCTTTTTGATCAAACTTAAAAAATTTTTCATTACTTTTGTGAAGAAAACTCCATTAGTTTACTGAAAAATTTCATTAAAACTCGTCCAGCAAAATTCCCTCTGTGTAGTTACCTTTACCAGTTATGTGGTTACATAACGACGTATCTGGTAATGATTTTCTACAATGGGCTTATATGTGGGTATAAACAACATCAATAGCTGTCCAATAAGAGCTGAAAGTCAATATTGATTTGTAGAGAAATAAATAAGAAATTTAAAGTTATTTCGTTATGATACTTTCAGGTTAACTGGATTTTAAATAACTCAGTTAGGGCATTTTAAGGTTAAAGGTATTTTAAGTCACCCAGCAAAAAAAGAGATGCCGAAGCAGTAGAAAAAGTACTACAGTTGATGATCTAGATGTACTTCTGTTTTGACATAAACATTAATGATTTTAACATTGAGTTGTCATAGGAGAGGAGTACTCCCACTTTAACATTTTTTCAGTACTTTTTGAACGAGTCAAATGAAGCTCTTTTTCACCAATCAAAAGTTAAAAAAAATTCTTCACAAAACAAAATTATATTTTTTTTATTTTACTAATGTTTTTTTATTGCCACCACCGGGTATCGAACTTACGACCTCACGATTGCTAGTCTAGCGCTCTACCACGGAGCTATTCTTTGATATGAAAGTTGACTGGCATAAAAACGCCACTTTGTTACGCCACCACTTTACAGGTGCATTAAAAGCAATTTCTTACCATTTTTTTATATATACGTATTTTTAAAAATTAAAAAAATATTGAATTTAAACAAATTAATTATAAATATTAAAAAAAAAATTAATAGAATGAAAAAAAAAATATTGGTCCCGTCGGGATATGAACCCCTGTTTGGAGATGCCAAATGATACCAAAATCACTCTTAAAGCAATTACTCTTTAGAAGTAATACTAAATTGATTTTTTGGATGTTGTTCAGAAGTAATTCTAAAAAAGCTGTAAAAATATACTAACGGATACTTTGGAAACAATGAAAGAAGTGATTTTTTGAAGTTGTTCAGAATAACTTCTAAAAACAGCGGTACAAATACACTAACGTATACTTGTGAAGTATGGAAAGAAGTAGTTTGTAAAGCATTATTTGCAATTTTTTTTGCTGGATACTTGTGAGGGTTTTAAATCCTTATTGGTATTTTAGGGTTATTCTTTGCTTGTACGTATAACATACAATTGGTTTTTTTTGCAAATTAATTTTGAAATTCAAACTTAAAATTTAATATTAGTATTTTACGATTTTGGGTAGGTACTTCTTTTTCTTCAAACTGCCGTGAAATGGATTCTGGAATTAGTTCCATGAAATCGTTTCTAGTTCGAGTATAAAAGGGCTTGAAAACAGATGATGAAAAATGTATCTGGGCTTGATCTTAAATTCTTCTAATGCTCATTAGATCACAAGAATAGTACGAATCGTTTGCAACTTTTTAACTTTTCAGCCTTATTTGAATAAAATATTGTATCAGTTCATTATATCCACCACATTTAAATAGTTTAATTCAATGGATTGTGTAAATGTTGTCAAATCCTCTACATAATTACTAAATGAACAAAACAAAAAACTTTTCAATTTATAATTTGTTAAATGTACACATTATATTTCTAAGGCAATAAATAAACTTATTCTATTTATACTAAATATATACTAAATATTAGGTAAGTAATATTAAATTACACTAACAATAAGTTTCGATATGATACATACGGATGCAATACGCCTAATATACATACATATTTCATCAATGTATTAATTTTTATTTGTAGGAGAAAACATTTTTCAATATTTTTGAATCAGGAACTAGATGTTTCATATATGCTATACGGATATCTGTGCTACACGGTTCGCAGACTCGAATTCGATCGGTGATGTTGAATATCGGCAGATGAATGATGAATGGTAGATAATGGTATGTTGTGGTTTGAATAATATGTGGAATGTAGATTGTTGATTGGATTAGTCATCATCAGCAATGGGTGAGGCACGGATAGATCATATGTTTGAACCATATTCGATTGTGCTGTACTGACATTGACGCCCGTTGTATATTGCAAAAAGGGAAGGTTTGCAGCAGCCGTTATAGTATGCAATGGTGGCAACGGACTGTGAATATCTTCTTCTTCGTTCGATGGTCCTCTATTACTAGTAGTATTGGCGGGGGAATCTGCTTGTGAGTCGGGAGAGGTTAGTGAGCGTATCGGTGGAACTTCATCAGCTGCAATACTACCGCTATCAACGACATCAATATCATCAGTTCTATCGTCGCCATTTAAGCTCTCTTCAGTAGATGAACCGTTGATTTTATCTGGTGTTATTAGGCTTTCAATTGTAAATGGTCGCTTCGGCCTATAGCTGCTAAACTGTATTACTGCGTCGACCATGGATGACGGCGACGGTTGGCGTGGATGAATAGTCGTTGATGCTGTGCCAGATTTGGACATGGATACGATTGTCTGATTGGCGTGCTGTGCTAGGGCCGCCGGTGAAATGACACTGTGAATACGTTGTGAGGCAGAAATTGTTGGGGAATGATGCCCGATATTCGTCACTGGCTGCATTCTCGGCATGTAAAAGTTTGGATCAGCCATTAAAGACGCTGCCGATACATCCATTGGATGCATAGTTGCTCCCATTGCACCACTGTGACTGCCGGTAGTCGTAGTAAAGAAAAACCGATTGAGGTTCGCAAGAGCAGCCAGCTCTTCGTTTAGAATATCTTTGTCATTCTTGTGCAACTTGAATCGTTTCCTACGACGCAGTAAGCTACCGTTTTCAAACATATCAAAGGCTTGCGGGTGCAATGCCCAATAAGCCCCCTTTCCTGGTCTATCTGGCCTGCGGGGGACCTTAATAAAGCAATCGTTAAAACTGAGATTGTGGCGCAATGAGTTTTGCCATCGCTGAGTGTTTTTCCGATAATATGGAAAACGGTCGGTTATAAATTTATAAATATCGCTTAGCGGTAGCATCTTTTCCGGTGAACTCCATATGGCCATAGCCGTCAAGGAAATATATGAATATGGTGGCTTCTGATCGCCGTAAGATTCACGAGAGGGTCTTGGCATATTTGCGATTGCCAAAACGTACGTGGAAAGGGTACGTCGCAACTCGCATCCGTCTTTTGAAAATTTCAGCAAGCATGCGTTCTTTTCACAATTATTATTTAAAAAAAAAATTTATTTAAATTTAAATAATAAAACTTATAGTTATAGTATAGAGGACGGGATTTTTTTTTATTTCAATTGTATTATTCATTTTAATTATTGGCTTTTTTATAAACTTGTTATTTGATTAATTTATGCACACATATTTTTATAATTTATTTGTAACTTAATTGCAATTTTATTAATCAGCTTTTGTATTTCTTTGATTGCAATATTTGATTTTTGTTAAATTTATTTCGAGTTCCGTCGGATATTTTGATATTTTTTTTTTTTTTTCAATTATTTCACATGCACACTTAGCTTTTTAATATACGCAGCTAACATTTAGGCTAGATTGCATTCCGTGCGGTGAGACGATTATTGTTTATCCGTTTACCACATAATAGAGTAGACGCGCACACAAATCTAAAGTTTCAAAAAGAGCACCAATCGGTAAACAGGCAAAGAATCGAGTATAGCAACAACAACTACAACATAGAAAAACAACAAGGGAGACGTTATACGAAATCACAGACCATCAGACGACAACAATCTGAATAAAGAAAAAATAATGGTTAAACAGACACTACAACCAACCGCAGTAACTCAAACATATTCGCTCTTAGCCACACGCTTTATGATTCAAAAACAACACAAAGACTCCCCTAAGCGAAACGACACGTACATACGATGCATGTATTTATGTGTATAAACAACGAAAAAACACAAACAAGCAGACAATTCCCATTTCTCTCAGACATAATGGCTACTTTTGTACCCAATTCACCCCTCTACTAAATTGTCTTCAATAAATACACCAACAAGTTTAATAAACAAAAGAGATGTCAGAGATGATAAAGTTGGTACTACTTTTTACACTTTTTGTGGTACTACTTTAAGCTAGAATTAACCATACGTAGACATAACGTGACGAATCTCCTTATAGAAAATCTAATGAACAGGTGCGGATACAAGGGGGGGGGGGCTATGGGGGCTGAAGCCCCCCCCCCCTTGAGGACGAAAAAAAATTTTTCATATAATGCTGTAACGGAAAACATGATTAATTTTGTAAACAGACATTTTAGAATTTGACATTAAACAAATATTTTTAGTTATTAGATTTTCTGTAAATTCTTGGATTCAAGAATTTCTTTTATTCAGGAAAGCTGACAGATTCAACATTTTTTCGAGACAATTCTCAAAATTTTGTTGTAATGAGCGTTTTTTACAGAATTAGTTTAAAACCATTAACTAGTTTTTTGCAATTAAACAAAGGTATTTAACTATAAAATTAATATTTAGGGCCAATTTTATCGTCAGAATAAAGATCGATTTCCAACGAAATTACTTACTTAAGATTTATTTAAGAAAAGCATCGTGCTTAGTTCCGACTACAAAGCTGGCCTTTATATTTTAAAGCAAGCACTACAACTTTATTTTTGTTAACTTAAGTGCACTACTATTAAAACCTCTTAATTGAACTACTTACATAATTTTTTAGTTGTCTTAGGATGATCATCTCACCCGTAAGTAATGCTCAGACACATCTTAAAATCTTGAAACAAAATTTCACTTAAGTGCTTTGGTTTTATTTAAGTGGTGTATGCAAATTCTCAAATTCTAAAACTTTTTCCGAAGAAACTTCTCATACCGTAGAAAAATTTTACATTTAAAAAAAAATTTTGTTAATTCTAAGACATAAAAAAATATATCACATTTGGAGTCATATTTTTATAAAAAAGAAATTGTAGACAAATTAAATACCATTGCATAATTTCTAGGGCTATACATTTTTTTAATCGAAGATAACTGCCGTTTTCAAAACTTTTAGTTATTGATTAAAAATTTGTATTGAATTTAACAAGCAAATACAAGTGCTAAGTAGTGCTAAAAATTTGTTAATTTTAATTGTGTATTACAATATAAAAAATATTTAAATTGAAAAAACCCATTATTTTAACCTATACTGAGAGAATTATCTGCAGGATATTAATGAAATGTTGTGAAAAATTTTCTTTTATTTATTCAAAATATAATACACTCAATGAAAAATTTCAATAAAAGATATGAAGCTTTTTCATCAATTTAAAGAGGTTTTTTTTTTATTTTGTTAAAAAACTTTCATTAGTTTAATAAAAAATTTCATTAAAACTCGTCGAGCAAAACTCTCTCTGTGTAGGGTTAGTGAGTGTTTTGTAGGGAGTTACCCTAATCGACATGTCCTTGCTAAAACAGTACGTTTTATAATAGAAAATTAGGAGGTTACGTTCCTTAACTTTTTCTTACAAAACTCATTACCTGGTAATAATAGAAGGTTTTATTGAGATTTGAATATTTGGCAACTTTTGTCGCAGAAGAGTTGTAATAATTACGGCCAGTTTCATAGTCAGAAAAAAGATATTTTTTTCTTATATATTTTTAAGTAAGAAATTTAGTTTTTCTTAAATATTTCTTAATAAAAAGTTTTCAAAGATGCTAGTTCTGACTATAAAAGTGCTCGTTAGGCACTTCTTCTATATTAAACCTATTAGATTAAGAAACATTATTGTATTTGAAAAACTCCTTGACACTTGAAAATTTTTATATTCTCGGTTTGATATGAAAGTTGTAGGATTTGGAGTAAGTTTTCTTATACATACAAGATTCACAGACACTGCAAAAAATTGTGCAATTTACGGCATATTCCTATTATCAAATTGTTTTTTTTTTCTTATCAGAATATCTATTATGTTTCCTATAAAAATATTATTTAATTTTTAAATGATTTTTACCATTTAACTTTTATCATTTAACTTTTCTTTATAACTTAACAGGAATTTGGGTTTTAATTTTCATTCAAAAAAATAAAAATTGTTTTTTCGACCTTTTTATTAATTAATTAGAAATTTATTAATTCAGTTCGAGGCCAATTTCCTTATTATGAATTAACATAATAAGTACTTTTTTCAAAAACTGCTATTTTTCTTCATCAGGATATTCTCCTAACAAATACTTCACAGAGTTTTTGCTTTCAAAAACCTCTAACACTTTCAGGAATGAAAAGACGATCGTTTCGGGGATTTTCCAAGTCCCCTTCTTCAGTTTTCTTTAGAAAGTGGTGGCAATAGTGCAATGCAAATTGAAACATCAAAATTTCATATTAAACGTAGTCTACTACATCAACGAAATGAGAATGGAGTAAACAATAAAATATGTTTTCGAAGTCTCTGCAAAGACATAACCAACAATAGAAATATTATGAAAGTTTTTGTTTTTGTATTTCGTACCATCGGTACAAATAAAATACAATTTTTTTTTCCTGATGAAGAAAAATAGCAGTTTTTGAAAAAAGTACTTATTATGTTAATTCATAATAAGGAAATTGGCCTCGAACTGAATTAATAAATTTCTAATTAATTAAGAGGAATTTTTAAAATTTTTATTTATCTTATCAGAGTTTTTGAGATAATTTTTTAAATTTTAATTATTTTTTTAATTTAATTATGGTCAACGCAAAAAACGAGTCAACTGCCATTAGAGGACCTATCCCGTGACCGGTCAAACGGGGTCATATTCAAGGCACTTCCACTATATTTGTGTAAGTGTAAATGTTGTTTTCTTTTCTATTTTTTGTATTTGCTTGTACACAGAAAGAATTTACAAAATTCTAATTAAATTTTTAAACACCTTTCTCATACCAAATTTGTAAATACAAAAAAAAGCTTTAAAAAGGCACCAACAAAGAAATTTGTAAATCCAAAAAACATTTTCTTTTTTATTTTGTAAATTTGAATTTTTATTTTTAAACAATTTTTATATGAAAGATAACAATTTACAAACAAGTTACAAATATTTCAAACAAAAAAATTGTTGGAAATAAAATTTCAATTTAAAAGAAATGTGATTGCTTTTACAAATTCTCATTGTTGGTGCCTACTGTTTTTTCTGTGTACACAGAAAAAAGTATCACAAAATTTTAAGTAATTAAAAAAATTGTTGGCTTTTTACTTAGATATCTAACAATTTTTTTATTAAATGTTTGTAAATTGTATCAAAAATATCAAAAAAATAGCCTTAGAATTTTTTGAAACAAAAAAAAAACAAATCATTTATTTTTTGTTTTCAATTGCTCAAATGTTTGTAAATTGTAACAAAAATTTCAAAAAAGTATTTTTTTTTTGTCAATACGACAACATAAAGCGAATAATTGTTTTAATATAACAAACTCGTTGTTGAATTTTATTTTTTTATTTTTAACAAATACAAACAAGTTACAAAAAAAAATTATTGTATTTACAAAACACATTGTTAAAAAAAAATTGATTTTATTTTTAACAAATTACAAAAAAGTTACAAAAAGGGATTTGTATATACAAATTCCATTGTTGGTGCCTTTTTAAAAAATTTTTTGTTTGTTTATGCAAAAAAGGTGTTTAACATTACAAACAGAATTTTGTAAATTTTTTCTGTGTAGTGTTTGTTTTTTCTTTTTTATTTGAACAGAAACGAAAAATATATAACTTTACCATCAGCCAGCAACATTAGCTCAGACGGTAGAGCGTTTGCCTTACAAGCAGAAGGTTGTGTTATCGAGCTTTACTTCGACGCCAAGTAGATTATGTTTAATTCTTAATTTTTTATTAGTTTATTTGAAAATCTATTTTTAGACACACCCCCTTACTGTCACAAGGTGTCTAAACTGTGGCAATTGGTCATTTCTAATGACAACGCCATGTTAAAGTGATATATCTCTTTCAAACAAAAAGACCGCTCAACGACCGGTCTCCGCCCCCTTGGGACTTATACTGCGTGTCATCTGGGACAGGTCCCTTTCCCCGTAGGGCATTGATCTAATTTAAATATTACAAGTCTCGTTACCTTAAATTTGGGCCTTTTATTTTTTTTTTTTTACAATTTAACTTTGAAATTGGGGTGAAGGCTCAAATTTCAAAAAACGATATATCCGCAAAAAAAAATGTCATCAAAAAAATTCAAAAAATATTTTAAAGAGGAAGAGTAGTATATTTTCCTATGTAAACAAACAAAAGAATTTCGATATATACGAAGTTTACCGTTGTCCAGTTTTTCTTGTCGTGCATCTACAAAACCTCGTTTTTATAGATTCAAGTTGTTTGCTGGGTACATTTGTTTGTTTAAATTTCTTTTTGTTCAATTTATAGATATGTCAAAATATTTTAAATTCAAACTTAATTCATACAATTTTCAAATCGGTTGTGGTGTAGATGTCTGGAAGGTCAGACATAGACAAAGGGTCGTGGTTCAAATCTCTATTACATCCCAAATTTTTTTTTTATTTTTTATTTAACTACATATGTATATTATTTTTTACTTTTATTAGGTAAACTACGTTTTTAACACTAAAAAGCATAAAAAATTATTAATCGCGTAAATTTTGGATGAAAATTAATATCGAGAAATTTCAATATTTAGACTTGAAATAGATTGGAAAACGAACCAAACTTGCGAATAATAAAAAACACAATAAATTGAGAAATTACTATATGATAAAGTTTCGAAATCGATAAAATTTTCGTATAAAAAATGTGTTAGAGAAACCTTAAAATGCCGACTCTATTTCATATTGATTTCTATTAATTTTTTCGAAAAAACTTCGATAAAGCTTCGAAATGAAGAACCGCTTCGAATCTGTGCATACTGGGAAGTACTTTTTACACAGTTAAATTTTTTTATTAAATGTAAATATGCTTGATGTTTAAATTTTTATGACGAGTCCTAAAATTACACACCAGAAAAAACTTAAATTTTTCTGAATGTATTTCCTTAGGCTAATAGTATTTGCCTAACTCCTTATTTTTAAGAATCAAGTAAGCAATCGGATAACCACTTATAATTAAACTTTTTGTAAGAATGTGTGTAACCACTTATTATTCAAAATCTCATAACTACTTATTTCTCATTTTTCGGAAGCGAGCGGGTAAGCGTGACTACTTATAAAAACGACCACGCCAAACAGAAATAATGAGTTTAGACCCCAAAAAATAAGTTGTGCGGAGCTATGAATTTCTAGTATATAACCACTTATTTGGTAATGAAAGATTTTGCTGGGTAGATTATAAATTATTATTGAATCGTACTTTCGCATAATAACTAATTATAATCATACATGGGACTAATTAATTAGGTGGACTAATTAATTGATGATTTCATTACCATTACATTGATATCAATTGTAATGAAATTATTTTCATTACCATTTTTTTAATTAATGGTAATGATTCTAAAATCTAATTTCACTGATTAATGACAATGATTTTAAACTTCATTACCATTGATAATGAATAAATTAAAAAAAATAATTGCCATTGACAGAAAAACGTAAAAATGGAGTAAAACTCGCTGAAATCGAAGATTGAATATGCTCATTCAGGCTCATGCTCATTTGAAATTAAATATTACTTTCCATTCCGTTGTTATTTGTATCCAGGTAAAGTTTAACGGAATTAAATGGATCCTCCTTAATAAATTATGTTTTATAACTTCCCTGGCCGTTTTCATTTGTCTGAATTTTTTGTAAACAAATGGTTTTTAATCAATTGTAATTAGCTTTTTTATACATTAGTGTAATTTCATTACCATTAGTAATGATTTTTCTAATGAAAAATATTTCATTACCATTAAATGGTAATGGAATTTTTTTCATTGTCATTAGTATGAACTAATGGTAATGAAAATTCAATAGTAATGAAAAATTCCCATGTATGGTTATAATATAATACGAATAACTTTATTTCATACCTCCCAAATAAGTATTGATGTATCACAATATTAGTAACGTATTACTTTAGGTTTCTAAGTAAAACCAAGGGTAAAGGGCTACCCATTGCCAGGCAATGCGTGAAAAAGGTCAAACCCATTACAAAAGTTTTGCTGGGTATAGCTGAAAGTCTGATATGGAAGGTCATTTCTGAAGCCAGATTTATATTAAGCGAACCTTTTGCTTTCAGAAAAGTTTACTTTAGTCCCCTTGTCTGATATTTGTATGCCTACACTTGTAAAATGCTCCACTTAAAAATTAGTGACCTCTTTTAGAACAATTTAATTGTAAAAACACGAGTATGAAAATATGTTAAAAAAGCACTAAAAGAACTAACCAAAAAATAAAAAAGCACTATTTTAACTTTTTTTTTTGTTTTGGCACCATGAGCATTTGGCGTTTTGGGTCATCAAAAAGCACCATAAATAGTGCTTAAAGCACCAAGTTGGCATCACTGACTAGTTTTCTAGCTCTCCTGAGCAGTTAGCTTTTTTGAGTTGGCATTTATTGAATATAGGAGCTCAACATATAAGAAAAAAATCGTGCTTAGTTCTAACAATACTCTTTAAAACTTGTGAGAACTACATATAATTCAGTGAGATAAATTAATAAAATATAAATAAATACTAGTGTTTCCAATTATTCGACGTAGGCGTTAACCGGTTAATGCATTATTCGAAAAATCCCTAAAATTGATTAACCGATTATTCGGGTCGGTTAATCGAGAAAATGTATTTCCTTAATTTTTTTATCAATAAAAACACAAAGAGCTGACAATTTTTGTTAAATATCAACGTGATATATATACTCGATACATTTAAAAAAAGTTTTCATTATCTAAGGCTGAAAAGTTTCGGAATCTGAGATTTGTTTGAATTAACACTTTTCTTATACTAATATCCCAGTAATATCTTTCATTACCAAATATAATGAAACTAAAATTTTTTACTACGTATAATTCGGCGTCAGTACTAGTTATTTTTGTTAGGCGAAGCCGTTTTTATAAGCAGTCTACCTTTCGCGCGACTACTTATTTACTTATAAAGATAATGTGAATTTGGTAACTACTTATTTTTTAACTACTAGTAAGCATATAAAGAAGTCGTATTATTTAACAACTTGTAACCAACAACAACTTATTTTGGTAACTACATATTTTATATACTTTTATAATTCAGAGGGTAAGTGGGTGCACAAATTTTGTGCGTTTTTTCATGCAGCGAATATGGACAACTACTTACAAGAACGACCTTGTCGAACAAAAATAATGAGTTTTGACATCGAATTATATGCAGTAGACTCTAATTCTACTGCTTATTATTTAGATATTAGTAATGAGCACCCATTACTGAGATTTTGCTGGGATACAATACAAAGGTTTGTAAAAATTTTGTTAATTCTACTAAAATTTCATTGAAAATTGCAAAAAGAACTGCTGAAAAGAGCAGATTTTTGGTTTGGCAAATATAAGTAAGTTAACCCTTTAATGTTCAAGGTCGCTAAAAAGCGGTCTTCAGATCTTAAATAGTTTTTGGCTAAATAACAATATTTTATTAAATAAGTTATATTATATCCCTAGAAAACATAATTATCTACTTTTTTGCCTACCCATCTAAAAATCGATATATATGCATTAACGAAATTTGAGGTAATATCTACATGCATGATCATGCATGTTCATGCGTGTTCATGTGTGTTCATACATGTACACACATGTAGATATTACCTCAAATTTCGTTAATTCACATGTGTGGACATTAGAGCGTACCACCTCACAGGCAAAACAAAAAAAGTGCGCCGTACACCCTCCAATATGAAGTATTTTTGCAAGGAGGTTTCAAAAAATTTTTTTTATTTTTTTTTTGCCGAACGTAGGGGTCGCCATTTTACATTTTTCGTTATATCTTTGGCATTTAGAGTCGGATCTTAAAGTATTATACATCGATGATTTTCTCTCGAGGAGACCAGTGTTTTGCTCTAAGGGCATTTTGAGCTCAAGTATACCGTTCTAGTAGTTACCCACCAGATCTCAGTTGCTACCACCCTAATGTACCACCCCAATGTCAGAAAATTAAAGCTCGCAAAAACTTTTGCTAAGGAAATTTTCCGCTAAACCCAGTAGAAATTTTTTTCATATATAGGTTGCCGAACGTAGGGGTCGCCTTTTTAAATTTTTTTTAATTATATTTTTACTATATAGCAAAACACTGGTCTCCTCGAGGCAAAAAAATCGATATATCACACTTTAAAATCCGATTTTCAATGCCAAAGCTATAACAAAAAATTAAAAAAGGCGACCCTACGTTCGCCAAAAAAAAAATTTTTTTTGAAATCGTCTTCCAAAAATACTTCATATTAGGGTGTACGGCGAACTTTTTTTTTTGAGGTACGGTCTAGTGGACATATATGATGCATCTATGGAGATTTATGTATCCATGTATGCTCATAAACATGAATTCATATGTTTATGAGCATATTTGAACATACATTTAACCTGTATGTATTCATATATGTCGATTTTTAGCTGCCCAAGTAAAAAAAATTGATATGGAGCCATATGAAATTATATTTAATTATATATAATCTTTTATGTAATTAGATATAATTATATCCGAAAAATGAGAACGTCTTATTGTATCATATTGTATCGAATTGTATACAATTGTATACAATTTGGTACAATTTGATACAATTTAATGCAATTCGATACAATTGTATCCGAATATTGTCCTCATCCAATTACATCAAATTATATCTTTTTGTATAAAATTATATAAAATGTTATAAAAGTGGACATAGTTTGATACAATTATATCTAAATATTAACCTTATACTTTACATAGGACCATATCTAACAATATACATACAAAAATAATTTTTTTAAATAAAAAAAAATTTTCAATTGCTTGTAATTGTAATTGTTCTTTTTTGAATTGCAATTACAAATAATCGGCCTGATTACAAGTGTCGAATTTGTAGTCGAAATTTTCGACTCCATATAAAATGGTTTTGTATATAATGGAAATTATAAAGAAATGAAACTCTGACGCTGGATTTTTTTAAATCTGAGTGCTATGGTAAATCCAATTGAAAAATTGTTCAAAAGTTGCGTTTTTAGTGAATTTTCAGCAAATTCGACTTAGTTTCGACTACGACTACGAACCTCGTAATAAGGCCGAATATGTAATTATAGATGAGTTTTTTTTTAATTACAATTACATGTAATTGTGTAATTGCATATGTAATTAATTACAAAATGTAATGATTAACCTCAGGCCTGCTGGAGATCTTATAATTTCGATAAATCTTCCATTACTTTTATCCAGATTTATCATGACAGTGCAATAAACATGAAAACAAATTTCTTTTAATTTAGTAATTTTAAAATAAAGTTAACAACACTGAAATTTTAAAGTTAATAGGATTATGATATACAACCAAGATATAAGAAATCAGTCAAGTGTACGTTATAGTATAGAGAATTTCGTATTAAAGGCAATTTTTACTCATGCTCAAAAAAAAAACCAAAAAAAAAACAAATTACTCACGCACGAGCATTTCGTTTTTTACTCAGCACACATGATTATATTAACTTATTTATTAAACTTACAATCAGAAAATTCTCACGCAAAACAGTAAAAATTACTAAAAACATATGATGCAAAAAATAAACTCACACACGAATCAATCACGGGTTATTCTTACTTACGCTCACGCACGAATCACTTAAGTATAGTAATTATTACTCACGATCACGTGTGAATAACGTGACTCACGAACATTTCGTGTCACGCGCCAATCCCTAGTAATTACTAAATTTAAAACTAGTTCAAAATCATTGATAACATGGAACCAAATATAATACAATACGGTTTTATATGGACCTTATATATTTTTATATAAAATCACTTTGAAAAAATTGCCTATGTGGGATGATATATCATTATAGATGATTTTATAAAGAATGTTATAAGTTATATATGGGTTCATATTCGTCAATATATAATCATAACTAACACAAATTATAAAAGATTTCTTATATGGATCCACACAGTTTTATATTATTATGTATAGTGTCATACTAAATTATATATAAACGTACATGTAATTATGTCTTTTATATGTTACTTTATGTACTTATATATAGCACATACATATATATGTAGGCCAATATGTAATAATATAAACTCACATATGTCTCCATATTAAAACCTTTGAGGAAAAAATATCTAACATATGACTATATAAAAGTATATCTGCTTGAATTTAAAAGCATATGTGGCCATATGTAACTATAAGTTACTATATGCAATTACATAAAATAATATATGATTATATCAAAACTTTTTTACTCGGGTGGGTACAAATTTTTTTTGTATAAGGACTCGGGTTCAAATTACTCGGGTTTTGCTTTGTTCGAGTAACCGAGTAACTCGATTTTAAGGTTTTGAAATTGCTCGATTAATCGTATAAAATTTTAAAATTACTCGAGCTACTCGATTAATCGTGTAAGGTTTAAAATTACTCCAGTAACAATTTTATTTCATTATTTTTTCGCAAAAATTATCAATTTTTTGTAGGTTTCATAGTTTATTAGTAACAAAACAAAACAAAACAAATTAACAATTAAAATGAATCCATAAGCAGAAGTTTAAAAAATTGTTTAGATCAGTTATTTAAGTTAACTGTGATATCCAAGAGGTCTGTTAAATACTCGTTTAAAAATAATTTGTAGCGCAGTATTCTAAAAAGCTAAACAATTTTGGATGGCTTAATTGAAAATGAACCCAACTAGATTTTTTATTTCTTTAGAGAAGAAGGATACAAAATAATATCTAAAAACTGTGAATATGTGTGAATAAAATTTTTTAGTGGTAAAGAAAAATGCATTCATATAAATTTTAGATTCATAGTTATTTAGATTCTATTAAGTTTTTTCCATACCCCTTTAAAAAAATAAGAAATAGAGTTATGGGCTTTTTGTATGTAGTAAGCCTTGGATGTTTTTGCTTAAAGTTAAAGAGATATTCTAAAAATATACAGTTAAGGTGTTTTGCGTTTTAAAAGACTTTTCTTAAATTTTCATAAAGCTCTTTTTTGGGAAGACCTTTATAAAATATAGTAAAATACAGACCTTCAAAAATATAATTCCTTAATTATATTTTTAACTCTGATTAAATTTTGAACGAATCCATAAGCCTTTACATTCCATTAATATTTTATTCAAAGAATCAATTTAATTTTTGTTGATTCTTTTCATATAATCAAACGAACTGATTCAATTTTAACAAATTAATTTAACCAATAATAGTTGCCTTTAAAATCAAATCAAAAAACAAATAAATTCTTTAAAAATTTAATCAATATAAATTTATATAAACTTTATTCAATTTCAAATCGTTGTTTAACTAACAGTGGTACAGTGGAAAATGATTATAGCATTTAAATCCAAACTGTAACTGAAACATTATTTCAAAATCTATAAAAAAAAATTAAAAAAGTAGTCAGCAAATTAAAAACAAATTGGTATAAATTAAAAAAAAAATTCTTTTTAGATTTACTCGAGTTACTCGATTAATCGACCAAAATTACTGGAGTAATTCGTTACTCGAAACTGGCCAGTTGAAATTACTCCAAGTTTTTGAAAGGAGTTCATCGATTAATCGAGTAACGGTTAATCGATATAAATTCGAATTTGTCCCAATAAGCTTCTTGCAACATGTTTAACCAAAAAAGACTCTGCGGTTTCAAAAGACCTTGTAAAATGATCATCGCGGTGAGCCTCAATGTTTCTAAAGCGAAATGAAACTACACTGTTGCTAAAACAATATCCTCAAAGGGTTTTGGAAAGACGCAAAAACGCACTATCAGTTACTTATTTTTATTCAAATTGTTTATTATTAACAGTATGATGTTAAAAAGTGTCGAAATTAATTTAAAAATTAAGAGTTAAAATGTGAGGACACCTACAAATTTCTATAGGAAATGAAACATTTTGTACAAACAAATAATCGGAATAGAAATGACTAGAATTGGGCATTAGTTCACAGTTCATTTCAATCAATTTTAGTTTTGAATCTGTCTGCTAAACATTAGAAAGACACAAACAGCAAGATAAAACTGTTAAATTTACAAAATTTATATATACTACTAGCGGGCAAGCCCGCTAGATTTAGCGGCGTGCCTTAGGCCTAGTTTTTGGGATGTCAGTTAAACCGAAAATGAATTTTGTCGTATCGGGCAAACCCGCTACGTTGTTAGCGTACCTTAAAGTTTAAAATGTAATTTGTTTTGTATAGGAATTAAATATTTTTATGAAAATAAAATACAATATTTTTTATTAATGTAAAAATCTTCAAAATAAAAGCTTATTATTTCTTATCCCTATGAAAATTTAATCATAATAACTTATCAATATTTTAACTCTGGGTAGTTTACCTTAGTATGAAATGTCAGAATAAAAACAAAAAGAAAAACAAAAATTAATAACAAAAATTTTTTTTTTCAATACGGGAAAATTAATAGTTTTTCACGCGGTTTTTTGTGTGTTTCTGGTCGTAAAAAAATAATACACTTGACCACGTCGTTTTTTTTAAGATTCGCGGTCGCTAAATGCTATAAAATGATTGTGTCTTTTTGCATACTACGAGAGGTGATTTAATTAAATCCATTTGGTAAGTGTAAATATAAAAAAGTAAAATAAAAGTGGATTATTGGAAATATTAATAAGTATTTCGTGCTAATCGAAACAACCGCGGAAAGATTCGCGCATAAAATTTAAAAAATAGTGGAAATTTTGTGATAGATTATTAAATTAAGACAATTTATGTGATCAGCACATCAAAGTAAGTAGAAAAATAATCGCTGTGCATGATTTTGTATCTTTTTGTAATTTCGAGTCAAAACTGTGGGTTGTCCAGGGGTTTCTCACATACTTTTAAAATATTTAAAACATGATTGGTTCACATTTCGTAAATTCGAGAGTGATTTCTATGCTTTTTTTATATTTAAGAATTAAATTCAGTAGTCTTCATTCAGTAGTACTTCATTCAGTAGTCTTGAGCTTTGATACATGATTCATTTTGAATTTGATGCGCTGATTCCAAATTCTTAAATATAAGTTACCCGAAATTGATGGAACAATTGTTTTTCTGAGAGTGGTTTTCAAAAGAATTTTTTCCTATAACGGTGCACAAATTAAGAAAATGTTGTCCTATGTATTTTAGAGAACAAAATTCATTCTTTACTACCATCGCAACAAAAAGTCATAATGCGTTTTGTATAGTATTTTAAAATTCGTAGAAAGCTATTTTTCGCGTTTTTAATCACGATTTTCTCAAAATTGAGAGGTGATAGAGAATTCGGAATAGAGATTTGGAATAAGCAAGTAAAATACTAAAAGTATGTATCAAGCTTCTACCAACAGCGACTTTTCATTTTGTAGAGGTGTATAATTCGTGTATAAATTGTTGTAATATTGGTCACCATTTTTGGTTTTAATTATTCAAGACAAATTTTGGCTCCCTGAACCAATAAAAAAATAAATTTTTCCTATTTCCTTATATGAGGCCAATTTCTGCAAGCTATCACAGAAACCTTATTCCTAAATAGTAAAAATTTGTGCACGATTTTAAGTACTGATGCAATTTTTATAAGTTTTGGTAAAGTGGGGGAAATGCACATCGAAAATACTTACATGTGTCATAAACGATTCTTAGTCAAAGTTGGCTTTAAATTTTTTTAATAATCATCATTACAAGTCTAATGTATTAAAATATCTTATGTAGGGTGAATTGTTCTAAAATAGCCTGGGTTAAGTTTCTTAACCACAGAAATTTCTATGGTTAAATTTTAGCATTGGTTAGAAGAAATGCTTGGTTAAAATTTAGATAAGTTATTCAAAAAATATGTTTACCAGTGGTTAAGGCTAGTAGAGGACTTAACCAGGGTATAAATTGAGATAAGTTAACGGGCCTTAATAATTAACAATAAATAACGATGATGATGTGAGAGATGTGGTGTAATGGTTAGCGCGTTGAACTGTTACACATATGGTTGCGGGTTCGATCCCCAGCGACCGCAACATCAATTTTGAAAAATAATGTGTATGATTTTTTTTATCCCTAATACAGTGTCCTCCTTCACTATTCTCATAGCACTTAACCCCACCGAAGTAAAGTAATATAACAGGGCTATGAAATAAACAGCCTCAACAAAAGTTCGCCAACTCACCATCAAATGACGCGCAACAACTTTTCTAAAATTCAACATCTCGCGCGATTATAGTGATGCCATATTTGAAGCCTCTCATCTTTCACCACCTCCAATCTCTTCTGTATCCCCTTTCCAAATAAAGCAACACGTTAATTAATAGGAAGAATTGATAAAAAAAAGTGGACGTGGACAAATTTTCTTTCCCAAAAGTGTTTTTAAAAAAAAATTATGCCACAAAAAAAGTGTTGCCACAAAAAAAGTGTTTCCACAAAAAAGTGTTTCCACAAAAAAAAAAGTTTACACAAAAAAAAGTGTGTCCACAAAAAGTGTTTCCACAAAAGAAAGTGTTTCCAAAAAAAAAGTGTTTTCACAAAAAAAAAGTTTTTCCACAAAAAAAAAAAATTTTCCACAAAAAAAAGTGTTTCAACAAAAAAAAAAAAAAAAAGTTTCCACAAAAAAACCTGTTTCCACAAAAAATTTTTCGCACAAAAAAAAGTTTCCACAAAAAAAAAAAGTTTCCTCAAAAAAAAATTTTTACAAAAAAAAAATTTACACAAAAAAAAATATTTCACAAAAAAAAAGTGTTTCCACAAAAAAAAAATTGAGATGAGATAAATGAGATAGGATGAGCTGAGATTAGGTTAATGCTATAACTGCTGATTGGTTGTCATAGTAACGCCAAGGCCTGGTTGTCATAACAATACGAAAATTTTATATGTAGGGACGCCATATCTCCGGAACTACTGGGCCAAATTCGTGCAAACTTCACATAAACCATCTACAGACCATCCTCAACGTGCTCTGAAATTTTGGAAATCCGTTGAAAAATAAAAATTTGTATATCGATCACACATTTTATATGGGAAAAACACACCATCACAAAAGTTTGCGTATAACGCGTATGCGTAGACAGTTTTCGTCATTTTGGCTGAACTTTACTTTATGGGGCACCCTTCAAAAAAAAAATTTATATGACCCCCTCTGGAATTAAAAAATAAAATTTTTTTTCTATATGGTGTTAAGGGGGCCGGGGCCCCTGGGACCCGCTAGGTCCAAAAAACTGAAACACACCCAAAATGTCAAAAATGCATCTGATTTTATGATCCGTAAAGTGTGGCTCCCACTAGATCCATTTAAGAGAGTCTAGAATAGCCACTTAATGTACTAATTATAAAGTATGGGAACTCAAATAAACGGAAATTTTCTTAAGAATTCAAACATGACCACAACGTACCAAAAAAAGAAAAATATTTTGAAAAAATCGCGCAATTCATAAAAAACCCCCAAAATTCATTAAATTTTAATTTTTTACAAAAAAAAAAACAACAACCTTTACGAAAATAAAGCTTATGTACGCTATGTACCAAAAAATTTCGTCTGCGGCGCTATGTCCCACACACAACATAAAATTTAAAGAACGAGTGTATATGGAACACTAAAATTAAGAAACTAAATAGGAAACGAGTGGAATTGAAACACTACACAAGTGGAACGAAATGGATATAAACGTTGAACGAGTGGAATTGAAATTATAGACAATGGAAATGGATTGGAAGAGGAATGGACTATAGAACGAAAAGGAATGAGAAGCGAGATGGCGTAGAATGGGGAACGAGTGGAATTGGAACACTGCAGTTAAAAGAGGAATGGCACGGAGCAAGTGCAAAGAAATGGAAATAGAAGCGACTGATATCAATATCGATACACAAGACAGTAGGAACAAAATGGAATGAAACGGGGAACGAGTGGAATTCGAATAACAGATAATGGGAACGAAATGCAATGGAATGGTGAACAAAATGGAATCTCGGAAGGAGGAACAAAATGGAATGGAATTTGAATGACTCAAACTGCCGGAGTTTGGTACTTGAAATTTCGCATGCGATTGAGGCAAGATTATATATATTTGGGAATTTTACTGGGTGGAACAAAAAGGGGTGAAGAATCCCTTTTAATTACCTGTTCAAACACTATTCACGGAATATGAAACTTATGTAGCATTGAAACATATTCTCCAAAAAGTTAAACAAATTTTCTAAAAGAGAAAAAACCTTAGAAAAGGAATGGAACTTATATATTCCGATATTTAAACTGCAGGTAACGAAGCACCGGTGGAAGAAACAGACGCAGTAAATTTTCCAACTGAATTTGTGGAATTAAAAAAAAAAATTTTAAGGTATGCTAACAACGTAGCGGGCTTTGCCCGCTATTTTTAATATTATTAAATGCTTTCCAACCCTGCTTTATGTTATTTATTTTCATTCAAAACACAAATGAACAAAACTACTTACGGGTCTATCTACCCAAGTTCGCACTTTACCAAATTATCTTAACATACACACGTATATTGCAATTTATTATGGATTCATTACTAACAATCCACTTTCATGAGAAAAAGTGATCAAATATTTATTTAGTTTAAACCCATTGTTGTGCAGAATTATTTATTTGTGGTGGCTGGGTGAAGGCTTTTATTATAAAAACTGTACTTTAAATAAAAAAACGAATTTAAAAAAAATTGTGGGGGGGGGTGCCTAAACTTAAAGGCACGCTAACAACGTAGCGGGCTGCGCCCGCTAGTAATTCAATATATCAATTAAAACCATGGTTTGTCAACACTAACACCAAAACATCAATAACGATTTAAAATGAATTCAAATAATTAATTAACCTAAAAATACCATTAACGAAATAACTTAAAATATCACTAACCGCCAAATACTTTAACGAAATTATTTAAAATACTGTTTAACCTAACATACCCTAACTCAAAAATTTTAAATATCCTAGGGACCATCATTTACCTTAAAATACCACTAATGGCTGGTTTACATTATAAGATTTTCGGTGTGAATTTAAATCCAGCCTATATGATTTGCATGTGTACTAAAGCAAAATCATACCAAAAATCGTACAGTGTAAACTAGCCATAACGAAATAAGCCTTAAAATAATCAAACGAAATAACTGTAAATACCGGTAACTCTAAAACAACTTAACGAAATAACTTATTATACCGATAACCTTAAAATACCCTAACGAAATATTTATGAAATAACGTTATCCATTAACACTAAAGACTGGTTTACACTATAAGATTTTCGGAAAGATTTTGCAAACTTGTCTATATGTTTTGCATGTGTACTAAAGCAAAATACTACCGAAAACCTTATAATGTAAACTGGCCTTAACCTTATGAATCGGTTGCCAACTCTGATAAAAACCCATAATGCATGTTAAAAACAAACAAAAATCTAGCACCTTTTTAGCACTTTTTATTTTGAATCTAGCACTTTCTAGCACTTTTTTTCGACGATCTAGCACCTTTTCGCATTTGTCTTATGGCAACACTGGCTACGAGTCATAACCTGTGCAGAGGGCTGCCGGTTCAATCCCCGGTCATGGCATTACACAAAAAGTTTTTCATACAGAGACAAATTAACAATTAAAAATTACTTTGATCAGTTGACACACAAACTAACCACTGACGAGTCTTTGGGTAAGACGAAACTGCGGCAGTCTGGTGATTCCCTTGTGTCTGTTAAATTTTTCAATAAAAATGTTTTCTTCTTCTTCCTATAAATCAACTCTATAAAAAAATTCTTTAGTAATTAATTCAAATATTAATTACGATTGTCCAATGCGACGGTTACACTCATACAAAAACATCCGTAAAAATAGCAGAAAAAGTTACTAAAAATTAGTTAAAAATGATGCTGCAGAAAAAACTGCTAATATTAGCAGTATCAGTTTGCTAAATATTAATAAAATGAAAACAGCAAAAAAACTGTTTAATTTACAGAATTTTAGTAATATTTGACCTAAATTGTTGTTAATTGCAAATAACAATTTAACCTGCTAAAATTAGAAAAAAAAAAATTGCTGAATAGTAGTTTAATAAAAATAGCAAAAAAAAACTGTTAAATTTACAGAATTTTAGTAATATTTGAGCTAAATTTTTGTTAATTGCAAATAACAATTTTACTTGCTAAATAATAGTAGAATGAAAATAGCAAAAAAAACTGTTAAATCTACAAAATTTTTGCTAAAATTTTCTGAAATCAACAAAACTTTTGCAGATTACTAGTGGTCTGGAAAAAGGTAAAAAAGGAGCAAATGAAATGAAAATTAATAAATAAAAAATAAATGTGTATTTAAAAACATATTTGGGACCAGTTTATTGACTGTGTCAATTAATTGAAATTTTTCAATTGGCATTGTTCAATGCCTAAATGCCCATTTATAATTGATGAAAGAATAAATTAAGAAAAAAAAGTTAAAAATTAGCGTATTTCTTATATATTTTTTAAATTACAATGCTTTTTCTTCAATTATGTGTACATTTCATTACCATTGTTTTCATTAATGCAAATTGAAAAAAATTTCATTGGCATTGAATGGTGATGAAATTTGTTGGCATTGACATTGAGATAAAGTAATGCCAATTATATTTCAATGCCAATGAAAATTTCCCGAGAATGATTTTTTGTAAAAGTGGTAATATTTATGTTAACCATAACAAAATGTATTTCAGAGACCCTTCTTTTGATTTTCATTGTTTGCTGATCGGATATGTACTTCCGAATTTATTTCAGTTTCCATTTTCACCTCTAAAGCTCCACCCACAGGAAAGAAGGTGTGGCCGATTAAAAATATCGTATTCTTAATTAGAAATTTATTAATTCAGTTCGAGGCCAATTTCCTTATTATGAATTAACATAATAAGTACTTTTTTCAAAAACTGCTATTTTTCTTCATCAGGATATTCTCCTAACAAATACTTCACAGAGTTTTTGCTTTCAAAAACCTCTAACACTTTCAGGAATGAAAAGACGAAAAAAAAAACTCTGTGAAGTATTTGTTAGGAAAATATCCTGATGAAGAAAAATAGCAGTTTTTGAAAAAAGTACTTATTATGTTAATTCATAATAAGGAAATTGGCCTCGAAATGAACTAATAAATTTCTAATTAATTAATAAAAAGGTCGAAAAAACAATTTTTATTTTTTTGAATAAAAATTAAAACCAACATTTTGACAACACTCGCAGTACGGAGAAATGTTTTTTGTCCCTTCCTTGTAATTGACAAAGAAGTGGTAAAAATAAAATTTGTATTTTATTTGTACCGATGGTACGAAATACAAAAACAAAAACTTTCATAATATTTCTATTGTTGGTTATGTCTTTGCAGAGACTTCGAAAACATATTTTATTATTTACTCCATTCTCATTTCGTTGATGTAGTAGACTACGTTTAATATGAAATTTTGATGTTTCAATTTGCATTGCACTATTGCCACCACATTCTAAAGAAAACTGAAGAAGGGGACTTGGAAAATCCCCGAAACGATCGTCTTTTCATTCCTGAAAGTGTTAGAGGTTTTTGAAAGCAAAAACTCTGTGAAGTATTTGTTAGGAGAATATCCTGATGAAGAAAAATAGCAGTTTTTGAAAAAAGTACTTATTATGTTAATTCATAATAAGGAAATTGGCCTCGAACTGAATTAATAAATTTCTAATTAATTAATAAAAAGGTCGAAAAAACAATTTTTATTTTTTTGAATAAAAATTAAAACCCAACAATATCGTATTCTTTAAATAAGCTTAAAAACTACAATATTGGGGTAAACAATTTAGGGTCATCCCCGTAAACTCCACTTGCTCCCCAGAAATACTTTTAATCACAATTTTCATATTAAAATGGTTCGTCCAAAATAAACCTTGATCTTTGAAAATTAATGTATTACGATAAATAGAAACTTTTCTCATAAATTTTAATAATTTATATATTTTATGAGTAGGACAAATTTTCAACCATTTCAATTTAGCTTTATTTAAAAACTTTTTGCATTATTTTTGGCGAGTTAAAAATATGCAGTAATTTTTATGAGTCATTTAACATTCTGTTTTAAGCGCTCCAAAATTGGTGGTTTAGTTTACAAAAAATTTGTAAAATTAGCAAATCTTCTGTTAAAATTTGGTAACTAAAATTCAATTAACTTAAACTTTATAGTATTAGTTAGCAAATTCATTGTTAAAAATTAGTAACTAAATTCCACAAAACAAAATAGCAAAAAAATTTGTAAGTTTGTAATGTGGAGGTAGCAAACCAATTAACTAAAATTTAAATGTTAACTAAAAATTTGTTAAAAATATGTTAAGTTGAAGTACTAACAGTTTTACTAACTTTTCTAAAAACTTTTTTCTATGAGTGTAGGCTTCATAAGTTCCCAGTTTGCTCTGTCTTGAAGACATCCTCGACCTTGCTGGTGACAGCTTCCCCTAGATGGTCACTGACAACACTGATTTCTTTATTATTTTTTCAAACAAATTTAAATTAAAAATTTCTCATCGAGTTAATATTTTTATTTACTTAAATGTGAAACAAACGGCGCAAAAAACGGTTTTTAATTTTTTTTGCATTGTAAAAATATTTTTTTTTGTAATTTAAATTATATTTATTATTTGCTGTTAATTTGAATTTTTATTTAAACAATTTAACTCATTTAAATAAACAACATTTCATTTCAAAAATTGCTTTATTAATTTAAAAATAAAGCGCTTGTATTAAGTAATGTTAATATGAAAGTTTTATATTTAACCAATAAAATGATGAACTAAATGATAATTTCTAAAAATAAGACATCTAAAGACAATGTCGCTCATCTTGTCGTCATCGGAGTCGTAATACGACAATAATAATATTTTGTCGCTCACCATTTCGTCAACATAGTGGGTTATACAACAAATACATTATAACAAGGGTGGGCACGGATTTTTCACCGAGGGCCATATTGTGGTTTTTCATAAATTATAAAGGGCCGCACTATACATTAAAAAAAGTAAAACTACAAATATTTACCTTAAATGAAAGCAGACAGAACTAATGTTTTATTTTATTTTTCATGTAAGAAAAAAATCTGTTCTCAAATCCATTCCAAAACTGGTTCCACAAGAACTCATTGCAAACTCAACTTTTTTCAAATTCTGTTTTGATATTTTTTAATTACATATGTAGAATTAAACATTTTTGGAAAACTTTCATATATTTTGCACTAAACTGCGGTGTCGTGGAATCGGCCAACGAATATTTAAAACTCAACGAGTTATAAAAGATTGAATATTATTTCGACAACAAAAACATGTGTAAAGAATTATATTCTTGATTCGTGTTTTAATTTAATAATCTCGTTGCGTACAACAAAAAAAAAACTCTCCCCTTTAGAGTAACACTACCCTATAAACAATTTCACTGGAATTCAAGATGAAATCAAGTTCAATTCAAGCCGTGTTTTCCAGTTTCAAGGCTTTTGAATACAACTTTTATTACATTTTATTTCAATAGCATACTCCAGCAGAAGGGAAACAAAAATTCAAGTTTCAATTATTTTTGTTAAATATTCACGGTGGGTCTCATACTGCAGGTTTAAACTCAAGTTAATAGTTAACCCAAAAATGTGTGGTTGTTTTGTGTATATTTTTTCTGAAATTTTCTTTTGTTTGTAGTTAAGTTAAAGTTAAACCTACAGTATGAGACCCACTGTCAAATGCTAGAATTTGAAATCTACTTTACTTCAAGCTAAATTTAAAGCACTTGAATTTTTAAAACCTATGTGCTTATTGGGTATGCACTAAAGGGTAAATTTGAACGACGATTACAAACTTAAGCGGGCCATACATTTGTAATATTATGGTACAACTTTCCAAGTGGTGCAAGCATATTGGCCGTGTGTGTATTAAATTGAAGTTTGAGCAATATTATGGAGTGAATCAAAACAGTTTTGATATTTATTGGACAACTTGATATATTGTATAATCTATTGGCAACACTGTGCAATTTTAATTTTGCACTGTTTATGTATGTGTGCATTTTGAGGTTATGTAAAATATTGGGGCGATCTTTTGTTACATACAGTGGTTTCCACGAATTTAACACAATTCAAGTTTTTTCTAATTTTATTGTTGTTTCCTTTATTTTTAAAGAATAAAATAGTGGCTAAATTCGCCACAAAAGGCAAGGAATTGGTTCAGAAAATTGTACAGAATTTTAACGTAATGTTTGTTTTTTCATTTTGTCACTTATTTTAAGTGGGCGTGGCTTTTAATGAAAAATTAGCGATATCAACCTTTTAACAATTGCATAATAAAATTTAGGCAATACTGATCGGTTCTGTACAAACTGTACATTTATGGAAATCTTATAAAATTTTCTTAAGTCTTGCATTATTTTATCTACAAATAGTCACCAGACTTAAAATTGCAACACTTTAAACAAGACCAAATTTTTCTTTCTTTTTAGCGATTTTAAAAGAAAGTTAATAACACTGAAATTTTAACATGAAACGTTTTTTACTATAACGTAAAAAAGATCTTGGCTGATTTGTTATATTGTGGTAAGAAAACCATTAACTATTCACTTTAAAATTTCAGTGCTGTTAACTTAATTAAAAATCGCTAAAAACAAAGAAAAATTTGGTCATGTTTAAAGTGTTGCAATTTTAAGTCTGGTGAATATTTGTAGATAAAAATAATGCAAGACTTAAGGAAATTTTATTGGATTTCCATAAATATACAGTTTGTACAGAACCGATCATTATTGTCTTAATTTTATTATGCAATTTGATAAAAGATTGATATCGCTAATTTTTCATTAAAAGCCACGCCCACTTAAAACAAGTGACAAAATGAAAAAACAAACATTACGCTAAAATTCTGTACAATTTTCTGAACCATCCCCCTGCCATTCGTGGCGAATTTAGCCACTATTTTATTCTTTAAAAATAAAGACAACAACAATAAAATTATAAAAAAATTGAATTGTGTTAAATTCGTGGCCACCACTCTATATGTTGCAATTTATTGTATGGCGTGTGGCAAAATGAGAAAAATACTGTGCAATTATAATGGACATACATAATATTGCAAATGTATGGGGGGCTTTAAAGATTTTCCCCTAAATTCATAAACGCTTTGTAAAATTATGGGAGGTTTATTGAACAAATTTTGTATGAAAATGACGTTTTGTAAACCTGCTATAACTATACAAAGCATTTATGAATTGAGGGGTTAGTCAGTAACTTGAGTGCTTTTTGATGAATTAAAACGCCAACTTTTTCACACAGTTCTAAATTAAGACCAATTCGGTGCAGTATTATAGTCAGTACAAAGTACGAATTTTAATAACACATTACTTTGGTAAGAAATTTTCAAACAAAGTTTCGCGCTTTGTGCTGACTATAAAACTCGTCCACCCAACAAAAGTCTGAAATGGCTACTGAAAATTTTGATGTTATTACTGGAAATTTAACTGTTTTGAGCCGTGCGGTATATTTTGTAATTTTAGCAACGCAGTAAATTCTTTGTAGTGTAAAGAAATTACTAGAAAAAATTTGTAAATTTTAGTAAAATTGTTTTAAACTGTAATCTAGAAATTATTACTGAAATTACAAAAAAAAATTTTGCTGAATATTAGTATCACTCAAAGAAAAACCTCCATCATATTTATAAAAAGCTTCATAAATGTGATGAAAAACAAAAATGAAACTTGAAAAATGTGGCAAAGTTTTTTTTAAATACAAAATTACATGTTTTTTAAATTTCTGACAAAGTAGTTGTTAATGTCGACAGTAGCGTAAAAGATGTTGAATTTATTTTTTAAAGAATTAATTGCCAGTTTTTTTAAGTAAGAAATTTCTAACTAAACTGGCCCTAAAAGTAATATATCAATTGTTCCTTTAAATATCTCTAAGAAATTTTCAAATCGATCATAGCCCTGATAATAAAACTGGCCCTAATTTTTTATCTTAAAATTTTCGAAATAAAAAATTTTAAAACATTGCGAAATAAGATATTAAAAAAATTTTTTGAAATAAAGGGCTGCATTTGCCCACCGTTGCATTATAATGTCGCTGAACTTGTCACCAACAGAATGTTATACACGATCAGCTAATATTTTGTTTATGCAGCTAATCGTTAAAGATGATTTCCTTTACATAGTCTTTCAAGACAATTTCAGCGACAAATGCCGTTAGCGAAAAATTCTAAAATGTCTTAAAGAAATCGTTGAAGACCATTTCATAGATGATGATTGGCCAACTGGGTTACTCTTTCTTTTGGTGGATTCTGCTATTAAGGCACGATATTAGATTAAGTTTTCAATTTGTCTGAAAATCATAAAAGAAAAATTTAATTTTTTATAGTTACTAACCGTAAAGAGCATTTAATATGACAGCTATTAATTATGAAATGTTTACCTAAACGCACATTGAAATACGATAAGAAATATGACTTTTCACCCGCACTTTCGAGAATCAACTGAATATTTTTACATTGTTTCTTACGCTTTTTTTGGTTCTTGTGTTGTTTTTGTCCCGTTATTTTGCATTTTTTCTTAATACAGCAAGTTAAAGACATGGTCGCTCATCAAGTCGCCAATGTTATATAATACGCGACAAAATAGATGGAATGGTGGCTCATTTTGTACTTAATAAAATCTTATTACGGACAAGTTATAGACATTGTCACTCAGTTAGTCGTCAATTTGGTATGAAACACGACAAAATGCATGTAATGGTCGCTCATTTTGTCCTCAATAAAATCTTATTTAAGACAAGTTTGTGAATTTGTCGCTCATCTAGTCATTAATAAGGCTGAAAACACGACAAAATATACGATCTTGTGGACGAACTTGTCCTCAACAGTGTAATATACACGACAAATTCTAAAATGTCTTGAAGACATCCTTGACGACAATTTCATGTCAGACTATTTGGCAAACGGGGAATTAAAAGTGCGAAAAAAATTTCAGTCTCAGTAAATGGGAGGACTGCATTCTATTTATTTTATAACTTCTTTGATTATGCCTAGCATAAGATTTTTACAAAAAAAACATACCCTCCCAGGTGAAAATGTTCATATATGTTCATATATTGTCATATATGGTTTCATGTATGAGCATATATGGTTTAATGTATGATCATATATGAACATATATGTTATGTATGGAAGCATATATGGGTAAATACATTCAAATGTATGAATCCATATATGATAATATACTGCATTTATTGGTTCATATATTGGTTCATATATTCCATATATCTTCATATATGAATTCATATATTATTCCATATATGGGTAATGTTTTAATTTCTTTTTATCTTGAAAATATTGAAATGCAATACATTTGATAATTTCTTAAATACATTTGGGAATTTCTAAAATACAATTGCCAATTTCTGAAATACAATTGATTATTTGTAAAATACATTTGATAATTTCTGAAATACAATTTTCAGTTTCTGAAATACAATTCATAATTTCTGAAATGCAATTGGTAGTTTCTGATATACAATTGATAAATATGAAAATCAATTGATAATTTCTGAAAAGCAATTATAAAACTGGAAATAAATTGATTATTTCTGAAATACAATTGGTAAATCTGAAAAACAATTCATAACTTCTACAATACAATTGATGAAACTGAAATTCAATTGATTATTTCTGAAATATAATTGATAAATCTGATAAACAATTGATAACTTCTGAAATAAAATGATAAATTTTGAAATACAATTGAAAATGTTGCAGTAAGATAAAAACAGCAAAAATAAAACTGCTAAATTTAGAAAATCTGCAGAAAATGTAGCAAAATATTAGTAAACTAAAAATGGCTAAAACAAACTGTTGTATCTAAAAATGTTTGTTAAATTTTGTTCAATGCAAATAGCAGTTTATAAAACCAACAGAAATATTTGCTAAAAATATTAAACTGTTGATTTCAGAAGGCTAGATTTGTATTTCCATTAAAAACGAAAAACGAAAAAGGAACTTTGAAAATTTAAAATTTTATGTGATGTTTTTTTGTCTACTACTACAATTTAATTTTATTTTCTAATAACTGAAATTTAGCTCAATTATAACTCAAATTTTGTAAATATATTAAAAAGTTTTATTTTTGCTGTTCCTATCTTATTTATATTTAGCAAAAATACTCTGCTAATTCAGCAGTTTTTCAAAACAGTCATAAAATAATTTCTAAACTTGAAGTAAAATGTTTATGTCCATTAAAAATTTCATAATTTCTCAATTTCATTCAAATGTACAACTTCATCAGTAACGTATGAATAGAATTGTAATATTTACATTTAATTTGAATAAAAAAGCAATATTTTTATTATAAAATAAAAAAAAAAAAATTTATATGAACATTCATATATCTCCATATATGGCCATATACCCTCAAATTTCGGATTCGAACCCATATATGAACCCATATATGTTGCCATATATGACCATATATGAACATTTTCACCTGGGCTGTTAAAAATCGACATATATGTATCCATTCATGGACATGTGTGAACTCATATATGCTGGTATATGAAGTCATACAAATTCATACATGTCCATATTCATATGTGATCATATATGAACATATTACCTCAATTTTCGTTAATGTACACACATGATCATGTATGGAAACATATGAAAATGTATGATCATGTATGTAAATATTACCTCAAATTTCATTAATGCACACATATGAACATATATGGAAATTCATATGAGCATATATGAATCATTCATGCACGCATATGGATCATATATTGACGCATATGGGCATGCATGAATCATATGTGCTCATGTATAATCGATTTTTAACCGGGTAAACAGAAACAGTTTCTATGGGCACCAAATAGCTTAAAAAAAATTTTATAAAACAGTTTTCGCAATTGGATTTCGAGTTTATTTTGTTTATGATTTAACTATGTATTTGATTTAAACAAAAAATAAATATTTTTTTATTAGATTTTTGTGATTTAGGATAATTTAAAATTCACTAACTGTCAAGTATAGAAAAACTTAATTAAAATTTGGAAACAAAAAAATTAATAAATTGTTTACCTGTAAATAAATTTTTATTCAAACACAATTTGATAAACGCACAAAACGTATATTAGTCTTAATAAATTATTACACAGCTCTACAAAATATGACAATATTTATATTTGCAGTGGTTATAGGATAATTACTGGAGGGGGGGGGTGCTGATTTCGAATCTGCAACCAGTTTGTTCAAATTGGATTTCGATGTTGCACAATTCGTAATTTAAATTTTTTAAATTTTTCAGCCGATTTTTACATTAAAAAATTATAATTTAGTAACTATAGCTTCGGAAAGAAAACGGTTTACACAGTTTATGCTTAATTCCGTGCCCTATTTTTCCAACTTAAGTGTGTATCAATATCTCAATAACTTTTATAAATATAGTCACTCAAAATCAAAATTTAAAAATTTTTTAAAGTTAAAAAAAAATAATTAAATATAAGACGAAGTCCGATTGTAAATATTAAAGCCAATTTGGAAAGAAAAAGGTCCAAAATTTGTATATACATATGTCATAATGCAACGGTGGGTAAATGCGGCCCTTTGCTGATTTTTGTGCGGCCCTTGTTGAAATTCAAATTTAGTTTTTTAATTAAAAACCTTTTTTTATATTTTATTTCGCAATTATTTTTTTAATTTTTTATTTCGAAAATTTTTTGATAAAAATTAGGGCAAATTTTATAGTCGAAACTAAGATCGATTTGAAAATCACTTACTTAAAAGATATTTAAAGGAACAATGGATCATACCGTTATGGCTATTTTAGTTAGAAAATTGTTATTTGGAAGTATTTAAGACAAAATCGATCTTAGTTTTGACTATAAAACTGACTCTAAATTTTTTACAAAATAAATTCAACTTCTCTTACGAAACATGTCGACATTCAGAAATTCAAGACAAACTATCATTTCATAAATATAAAAAACATGATATTTTGCATTTAAAAAAACTTTATCCCGTTCGTCAAGTTTCATTTTTTGTTTTTCATTACATTTATAAAGCTTTTTTATAACCGAGGTTTTTCTTCCAGTGATACTAGGGTTGCCATCTCCATTTTGAGAAAAAGAGGACGTCAACCTCAAAATAAGAGGACATTTGTCTTAAAAAAGGGGACAGTTTTTTAATAAATTAATTTTACAAAAATCAACAACGCGATAAAATATACAAATAAAAATTTACCCCTCAATTCATAAACGCTTTGTAAAGTTATAGGAGGTTTACAAAACGAAATTTTCATACAAAATTTGTAAAATAAACCTCCTATAACTTTACAAAGCATTTATGAATTTAAGGGTTATTTTATAAATAAAACAGTTTTTATTCCCACTAAAAAAATTCACAAAAAAAATTCTGATTTTTAAATTAGTGGTACATAAATAAACAAAAAAAAAACAACGATTAGCCAATTCATTGCATACATTTTCAGGAATCCCAGCAAAACTTTGGTAATGGGTGCGACAAACTCATGAATTACCTTGTAATGTGTACTCCTTACAAGTATAATTATTATTCAACATAAAGTAATTGGTTACCGATAATTGGATACATAATGCATTACTTTGTAATGAATACTCCTTACCTTCATCATTATTTTGGATCATAAAGTAATTAGTTACCGAAAATTTAATACATAATGCATTATTTTGTAATGTATAATCCTTACCTTGAGCATTATTTAGAAACTCAGAATAATGAGTTACCTATAGTTGATTACATAATGCATTACTTTGTAATGTATACTGCATACATGTATCATTATTTTGAAACATTAAATAATGGGCTACCGAATGTTGATTACATAATGCATTATAAATAAATATAAAGTAACTACTATAACAAAATACATTGTTTTAATATAATCCCAGCAAAATATTGGTAATGACACGTCATTGCTGTCTGCATTACCAATAATGATATATCATTACCTTTTGCATTATTTTGTTATATAAAAGAATGACTTCCTAATAACGGCCTATTGTAGTCATTGCTTTTAAATATAAAATAATGACTTACTCGGAATAGTTTAAATAAGTACTTTTTACAAAGTTAAATTTTATACATTTATATTTATTACGTGTAAATATGTTTTGTGTTAAAATTTTCATGACGAGTACTAAAATTACACACTAGCAAAAACTTTAATATCTCTGAATGTATTTCCTGAAGCTAATAGTACTTGTGTAACCCCCTATTTTTAAGAATCAAGTAAGCAGTCGGGTAACCACTTATAATTCAACTTTTTGTAAGCATGTTTGTAACCACTTATTATTCAGAATCTCATAACTACTTACTTCTCATTTTGTCGTACACGAGCGGGTAAGCGTGACTACTTATAAAAACGACCACGCCAAACAAAAATAATGAGTTTAGACGCCAAAAAATAAGTTGTGCGGAGCTATGAATTTCTATTATATAACCACTTATTTGGTAATGAAAGATTTTGCTGGGATATATTATATTTACTTAGATAATTTTTTATTTAACCCAGCAAAATCTTTCATTTCATTTTGCTGGGATATATTATATTTACTTAGATAATTTTTTATTTAACCCAGCAAAATCTTTCATTACCAAATAAGTGGTTATATAATAGAAATTCATAGCTCCGCACAACTTATTTTTTGGCGTCTAAACTCATTATTTTTGTTTGGCGTGGTCGTTTTTATAAGTAGTCACGCTTACCCGCTCGCTTACGAAAAAATGAGAAATAAGTAGTTATGAGATTTTGAATAATAAGTAGTTACACACCTGCTTACAAAAAGTTGAATTATAAGTGGTTATAATATGGTGGTTACATAAATACTATTAGTTTAAAGAAATACATTCACAAAAATTAAAGTTTTTCTAGTGCGTGATTTTAGGACTCGTCATAAAAATTTAAATATAAAACATATTTACATATAATAAATAAAAATGTATAAAATTTAACTGTGTAAACAGTACTTATTTAAACTATTACGAGTAAGTCATTATTTTATATTTAGAAACAATGAATACAATAGCCCGTTATTAGGAAGTCATTATTTTATATTATAAAATAAAGCAAAAGGTAATGATATATCATTTTTGGTAATGCAGATAGTAATGAGGTGTCATTACTAATATTTTGCTGGGAAATTGTGTAATTATAGGGTAATTTCAGTCCTTATAATTATATGCGTAACCAATTATTCTCAGCCTCTTCGTAATCATATGGGTAACCAATTATTTTTTAATATCTATCTGCAACTAGGTAACCCATTACTCTTCATTTTTTTGTAAGTATACTGGTAACAATGACACATTACTTTGAGGCTCATCGCCTGTAAAATTCTTCAGTGAAGTAAGGTGTAAAGTAACCAGTCCAACTCTATGGCGATACATTACTTTACCCATTATTTGGTAATGTGTGGTTTTGCTGAGATGTATATTTCTATAATTTCTTGATACGATTTGTAAAGAGTTTCATTAATGTTTTTCAATGCTTCCAATTTGAATCAATAATTTACTGTCGCATTTCTTCAAATATTCATAAAACTCTTGACAATTCTTAGAAAAATTTTATTTGACTCTAATAATATCAGAAATGGAACTAGATTCAGTTTTTTTGTTTTCTGGCGTCCACTGTGCTTTGATTAAAAAACCTTCACAAAAATAATAAAAAATCAAAATTAAAATTAGTAGTACCTGAATAAACAAAAAAAAAACAACGATTAACAAATTTATTACATACATTTTCGGGAATGTATGTTTCTATAATTTCTTGATACGAATTATCAAGAGTTTCATGAATATTTTTCAACGCTTCCAATTTGAATCAATATATTACTGTCACATTTCTTCAAATATTCATAAAACTCTTGACAATTCATATCAAAATTATATTTGACTAATAGAAACAGTTTCTGGATTAAATTTTTTCTTGATTAAAGAAAATATACGTTCTACGTTGTCATTATGTGCTGGTAAGAAAAAATAGAACTCAACAAGTTTTCTCATTTCATGACAAACATCATTTTTAAAAATTAATCGCACCAAAACTTGTTATTAGTCGTGTTAATTGACTTTAAGTTTTTTTTACATTTTTCAGGATAAAATGCAATGTTAATTTTTTTTTTAATTCAACAGTTGTCTCACTGCTGGTAAGCTTTAAATTTGGCATTCAAAGTAATTGATGCGAAGTCTATTGAAATAATAGCAACAAAACAGCGATGCTAACAATTTAAAAGTTTAGAAGCAATAAAAAAGCTATGGAGAAAAGTGCAAAAAGTAGGACAAACCCGGACAATTACTGAAAAAGAAGTAGGACTGCCCCGGACGCGCTAAAGAAGAGGACGGTGTCCGGGGAAAAGAGGACGGATGGCAACCCTAAGTGATACTAATATTCAGTAAAATTTGTAGCTAATTTTAGCAAATAATTTTTAAAATACAGTTTACAACAATTTTATTAAAATTTAGGAGCGGTTAATAATTTTTTCTATTAATTTATTTATAGGCTTGAGTTGCTAAAGTTAGCAATATATGCCGAAGGACGCAAAATACAGTAAAACTCGCTTAAGACGAACTCCGGGGGACTAGATTAATTAGTTCGTTGTAAGCGAGGTTCATATTAACCGGGGTAAAATTTATTTAAAATGTTCTAATTATCCACAAATTATATAAATTTCCTTAAAACAACCTTAAAATTTTTACAATTTTTTCATTTGGTTTCCTAAATATGTTGTTTTCAATATATTTAAGAAAAAATGTCCGTGTGTTCGGTTTAAATTTTTTTTTTATTTATTTATTTATTTCTTAAAGTCTATAGAACATACATGGGCAAATGCGGCCCCACGGGCCGCATGCGGCCCTACAACCAATTTCGTGCGGCCCTTCATTAATATTAAAACAATCAAAAAAATGTTTTTTTAATTAAAAAAAATATTAATTAAATGAAAAACAAAAAAAATAAAATCAGAATTTAAATGAACAAATATCGACTTTTTTGCACAGACGTCCTATAAAACTTCTTAAAGTATTTTCGCCTCCAATATACGAATATTAAGTGAAAAATTCCTTCTTCTTTATTTAAACCTTAAGCCGGGGAAAAATACTTTATGGCTCAATATGACGTAGAGTACTTAGGAGTCTCCAATTTTTATGAGTTTAAATTCAAAAAAATTACCTTTCATTTAAGGAAATGTTTAAGGCTGTTCTACGAGCCTCGTAAGGATCTCTAAAATCTACTTTTGAGAATTGTCCTTCAAGCACTTAAATTTGGTAAAACACTTAGATTCAATAAAATTTTATTTATACACTAACGGAAATAAACCTGGGAAAATAGCAAACCAATTAGTAGATTTGTATGTTATTTTTACAGGTTAATTTTTTAAAAGTAACTTTGCAGCAAAATTTTTGCAGGTTTTTGCTAAATATTAGTAAGATTAGAAAAGCAAAAATAAACTCTTAAATATAATAATAGTCATTCTGCTAAAATCAATAGAAATATTGGTGAAAAATAGACGACTGCTGATTTCACAAATAGATATTTATTCTCTTAAAACAATTTAAAATTTTTTGTGTTTTTTAATTCTACTAATATTTACCAAAATTTGTTTCTGATTCTAGCAGAGTAAATTTTTATTTCAATTAACTAAAATTTAGCTCAAATAAAACTAAAATTTCGTATATTTAACAGCTTTATTTTTGCTATTCTTACCTTAGCAAAGAAAATCTGCTTATTTCAGCAGTTTTCTTTATCAAAACTTTTTACAGGCTTTTTTCTATTAGTGTACTTAACCTTACCAACCACTCACTCCGCTTTTGACTTGATTATACCGCTTTTGAAAGGCTTGTGATGCCCCAAATTTTTATCTCGCTTTTAAATCAAACAATTTCGCCTTATCCCAATTTTTTAATATGATATTAAACTTTTGAATAAAGTTTTTATAATTAATTTTTTCTAGAGCTCCCAGCCAACAAACGAGCCCAAAAATGATTCAGAAAAGTGCTCAAAATATATTATTAAACTTTCACTTGTATTAAAGTGGTGCATCCAAAAGAGCCTTCTTTTTGATTCAAAAATGACTCAAAGAAATATTTTAAAAAATTCTTTGGGCTTAAAAATTAATATTTTTTGAGTCATTTTTGAATTGTTCACAAAATATTCAAATTTATTTACATTTCTGAGTCGTTTGAGAATCATCTTTGGATTTAAAAATTTGCCTCAAATTGTTATGGCTTTCATGATTCATTTTACTAAGAGTACTATTTTCATCCAAAAAATGCGTAATTTTTGAGAAAGAAGTTTAAAATATAAAAAAATACGTGCTTTTCAAGCTAAATAAGAACCCTCTTAAAATTATCAAAATTTTCTGCCGGGGTTATCAGTCAAGGGATCAAAATCCATTAATTAAATTTAAAAATATTTGAAAAATTGGTAAAAACCTTAAACCAAATTTTTTGAAATAACGAAAACTATATTTTCGAAGATTAATTCGACAAAGTTTTTTGATTTCAGATTCGTACTATGGAGGGCAAAATATTTTAAAAACATTTATTTAGTCTGTGCCTTATATTTTTAAATATATTTGGATAAAAAATTATAAAAATATAAAAGATTTTGATATACTTCTCCGCAACATTGACTCAAAAGTATTTTCCTGGGTGAGGGGATAAAAAAAGAAAGACCCACAACTCGAAGGCTATTCAGTGGACCGTTTTTGACTTTAGATCCGGACTTAGGAAACCAAAATACTCAAAAAAAGATTTTAGCAGAAGGCTGTACAAAAAATTAATTTTTTTCGAGTAATGTATTAATTGGTGCGGCCCTCGGTAAGTTTGTGAAATCCTAAATTTGGCCCGTCAATCCATTTGTGTGCCCATACCTGCTATAGAACAATGTTCTTTGCGGACTATGAATATCTTAATTACTTATAATTACTTTAATATAATAATTTTACATTTTTCATTTTAATTTTACAAAATTATGGTCTAATTCATAAACTTTTACAACAGTTTTATTGAAGGATTTTAAGCTAATTTGTGAAAAACAGTATTTATATTTGCTTAATAGCGAAGAAAATATTAAAGGTTTATAGTTGGTACTCATTAACTTTAAACCTTTTGTAAAGTTTGTAAAGTTTGTTAATTATTTAAATTTCAGGCATAAAATGGTTTATTAAAGCCATCCCATCCCTAGAATGTGCAGCTACCAACAACTTGCATCCATCAAACTGAAAAAAGCTAAAAAAGTTGCGTAGCCAATGACCTTTTTCAAAAAAATTTACAAAAAATAAAATCAAAAAGAAAATCAAAACAGTAGTGATGTACAGACTGTCAAAACATTATTCGAAATTCGATTCAATTTGTATGCTTCGAATAATTTGTTATAAAATATTTCTTTTTTACACACATTTCCATTGATTTGCTTTATAAATAAAAAAAATATTTTTAATGGCTTTTAAATTTATCTTAGCACATCATTTATCTTAGCACATTAGATAACAGCATATTTTTAAAGTCAGATTTTGATAAATTAATTTCTACGATTTGCTTTGAATTTAACATATTATAATCTTTAAAAGTTCTAATCAGGGGACTATTTAAAATATAATTGAAACGATGCAAACCTTCATAAAATAAGTCATTATGACGTAGTGATCTACAAGGTACAATGAACGGAATCTTTTCCAAAAGACCCGAGCAGTCAATATTGCCATTAACTAAATCAAATACAAATAACATTGACTGTATTTTACGTCGTATCTCCAACGCTTCCATTCCTAAATGCATACAACGAACTTGGTACGAAGGAGGCGGATCAACATAATTCAAATGGAGCAGTGCGAATTTAATAAATCTTCTCTGTATCCTCTCAATACGTGAAATATGCACGTCAGAATGGGAGCTCCAAATCATTGCACCATATTCCAATTTGGATCTAACATATGAGGTATATAAAAATTTAAACGTATATGGGTCAGAAAAATCATTACTCCTAATAAATGCAAGAGTAGCATAAGCTTTAAGAATCAACTTATCCAAGTGAGGCAAAAAAGTAAATTGTGAATCAAATACAATTCCCAAGTCCTCAACTGCGCTAACAGTTTTAACTAATTTACCCCCGATAATATATGAGGTATGTATAGGTTTACGAATTCTAGAATATGTAACATGAGAGCACATATTCATATTAAAATTTAAGTAATTATTAGAACACCACGCATTCAAACCATCAAGATCATTTTAGAATCTTATTGAATCATTTAAACAACTTACAGTTGTAAATACTTTCAAATCATCAGCCTAGAGAAGAAATTCCGAGTGCTTAAAGCACAAAAATATATCATTTATAAATATGTTAAATAATAACGGACCCAAAATACTACCCTGGGGTACTCCAGAAGTTTGAATATATGGTAATGATTCAAACTCTTCAATTTTCACTACACATATTCTATTCCGTAAATAAGATGAAAACCAACGATGCAAAGATGAGTGAATTCCCAAGCTTTGCAATTTTTCTAATAAAACTTCATGTGACAAGTTTGGATCTACCACAACGAAAACCATGCTGCTGAGCTATTATAACAGATTTAGTTGCAAAATATAATTTTTTATATATAGCATGTTCAAAAATGTTCGATACTACTGTTAATTTCGAAATCGATCTATAACAAGTAACATCTTCCCTACGTCCAGATTTGAATACTGGTGTAATATAAGTATACTTCGATCGGCAAAAATATCCTCCGAAAGTGATCTATTAAAAATAGTCATCAAATGAAATGAAATTGACTCTGCGCATTTCTTTAGCAAAAAAGCACACAAGCCATCAGCATCTGCACGAAAAGAATTCCTAACGTCATTAATGCTGCGAAAAACATCTTCTTGAGATAAGAAAATTCTTCCGATAATAATATCTGAAGAATTAGAGACTGTATTATAAGCAATAGGATTAGTAGTCACATTTTCAAAATTTTATCTAAAATAATCAGCAAAAAAATCAACAATATCATCTGAATACTCAGATGGTAGATTTCCATAGACAATGGATGATGGAATACCAGTATTTTGTTTCTTAGACCGAACAAATGTCCAAAACGATTTTGGATTAGATTTAGTATCACATTCAACTTTTAGTAAATATTGTTTATACAAAAATTTATTAAGAAAATTAAATTCCTTTTGGCACAGAAGATATTGTTGTTTCACTTCTGGACAACCAGTCTCAGCATAGCGTTTATGAAGCTTATTCCTCTGATTTTTTAACTCCTTTAATCCCTTAGTATACCAGGGATGACTAGAACATTTTTCTTTTTTAAATGGAATATTTTCCTTACATTTATCCAAGAAAGTATCCAAGAATAATTTATATGAATTATTTACAGAATCAGTAGATATAACATCTACCCAATTTATACTACACAAACTAGAATTTAAAGCATCAAAATCACAAATATTGAAATTAAATTGTTTATCAGATAAATCACTTGAACATTTTAGATAATTATAAAATTCGAATTCTACAACTAAAGCAGTATGATGAATATTTGCAGGAGAAAGTGGTTGTAAACACTCATATATAAAATATTTAACTTCAGAATTAACAAACACAAGATCCAAAATTTTATTTAATCTATTATAGATCTTATTAATCTGGACTAGATCCATGTCAAAACATGAATCAATAAAATTAATTTCATAATCTTTATTGATATTAGAAGGCAATTAAGTATTATTAAGACAAGACCAATCTATGTCAGGTAAATTAAAATCACCAAGGATAAAAAAAACAAGTATTTGAAACCATATTATCATGCAAATATAAAATATTATTTACGTCCCAGTGTAGAAAATCATTACCAGATATGGTAACTACATACTTGGTAATGGTAACTAGTTACTTTTGTTATTACATTTCTTATTACCTTTATATGGCAATGTCGCCAAAAATAATGAGTTGTCGTTACACACCAGCATACGAAAAATCAAAAAATATATCGTTACCTATGTGCTTACCAGTACTGACAAAAATAATGAGTCTAAAAATTGATTTTCAAAAAAATTAATTGTATAAAAAAAAATATTTTTTATTGTATTTTTTTTTTTTTAATTAAATTTGCTGGTGAGGGAATCGAACCTGGGTCTACAGATTGCCAGTCAACAGCTCTACCATCTGAGCTATATCGACATGTAATATTTAATAGATAAAAATATAATTGACCTGCTGCACACAAGTAAGCTTACTCGCCAACATACAAAAAATATGTGGTTACATATATCCTTACCAGTGTTTAAAATATATTGAGTCTAAAAATAGATTAAAAAAAATTTTCAAAAAAATTTAAAAAATTTTTTTCTATTTGAAATAATGATAAAAATAAGTCATTATCAGTAACTCATGATTATATGTTTTAAAATAATGCAGAAGGTAAGTCGGTGTCATTACTGGTACTCCAAAAAATAATGATATATCATTACCGTTTCTACACTGGGGTGTGCAGCATATAATTCAGATGGACTTCTGGGTGGAACATATGTATGAAGCACATAGGCATAGTATACCATTTTTAAAAGGAATTATAGCAAACAGCTGATCCAGTAATTCATCAACAACAATTTTAGAACAAACATATGATTTTAGTCCTTTTTTAACTGCTATTAAAACACCTCCATCCTTTGAACACCCAGTCTGCTCAGAACTCCTATCTTTTCGATATATGTACATCATAAAGAATTAAATCAAAATATTCTGCATCATAAAAGTCATTATTTAGCCAAGTTTCTACAATGACAAAGATATCATAATCATGTTGAGATGAGAAATCAAACAAACTTTTAGATTTATAACGCATTCCAGATATATTTGGAAAATAGATTTTTAATTTACAAGCATCATTTAAGTCACTATTTGCAGATCTGACACTTTTTTTTGGAAAAAACACAAAAGGACGAATTCTTATGTCAGTGGGCCAGAGCAAAGATTTAGTAATTTCATTGTAAAAACTCGGTGTAACTTCCAGTTTGAAATTAACATGCTTAAGAGTACTAATATCAAAACCTTTTTTAACCAACCTCGTACATTCAAGATGTTGTTTGCCAGAAAACAAAAAAAAAAAATATATATAAAAAATTGTCGAATTTTGTAAAGTTCTTATTAAAAGTGGAAAATTATATAGAAATATGTTTGTGGGACCATCACAAACAGTTCGTTTTAACCTCGTGTTGGTCTTAAGCGAGTTCGTATTAACCGATGTTTTTTTATATTGAAATTTTTGCCAAAACTTTGGGACTTCTGAATTAGTTCGTATTAATCGAGAATTCGTCTTATCCGAGTTCGTATTAAGCGAGTTATATTGTAGTTAAATTTCCAGTAATAACATCAAAATTTTCAGTAGCCATTATAGACTTTTTTGTTGAGTGGGCGAGTTTTATAGTCAGAACAAAGCACGAGTTTAAACTTAAATTTTATTTTAGTCAGAAATTTTGCATGGAAATTTATTACTCAGGTAAAGGTTTATTAAAATTCTTGCTAAGTGCTGACTATAATACTCCGCCGCATTGGTCTAATACTGCCCCGCATTCGTCTGTATGAAAAAGTCGGCTTTTTAATTTATCGAAAGCACTTAATTTACTGACTAAATCTTTAAGGTTGTAATCTTCATCTAAATTAATCCTTTAGAGCATAGTGAAGGGCGGAATTTTTTTTGCTCTGCGCAACGAAATTGTATAATAAAAATTCGAATACAGGAGGCTATGAATTTTTATACATGTTTTTGTTAGCGGAATAAAATTCAGTCTCTTATAACTAGTTGAATTTTCAAATTTTAGTTGACCGATTCCGCGACACCGAGAACACCGTTTTTGTTTTAAAAACCGTTTTTGTTTTACAAAAACGGTATTCATTTGCGCTTTCATTTTACTTGAAAATTAGTAGTTTTTTTATTGTATGGTGTGGCCCTTTTTAATTTATCAAAAACCACAATATGGCCCTCGCGGACAAATCCGTGCCCACCCTTGTCATATTGCATTAACAATTTATGTGCACTTTTATAGCCCTTTGTAACTAAATTTTGAAATACGAACAAAAAAATATTTTACTGTACTAAAAATCTATTGTATTATTACATAATTTGTTTTTCTTAAAACATCAGCTTTCATTCACTATTGATACTGTTGCACAATTATTGTGATTTTCAAAGTTTTTATTTAAATAATGCCTTCGGACTCTTTCTACAATTATTTCTCGACGAACTCATTTTGAATGTGTATTTAAATATAGACTTTGCAAATCGCAATAATTTCGCAAAAAAATCAATAACGGATCAAAAAAATGTATATATAGTCGTATATAGTAATATCTTATTTTATCTTATAATATGTGAGTATATATGTTGTCATGAATAGCCATATATAATTATATGTTTCTTATGTGGTACCTTATATAACAATATATTTTTATATATTGTCTTTTATAAAATTAGATATCAACCATATATGCTATACATAATGAGATATGACAGATCTGTTGTCATATATAATTATAAATGATCATATATAACATAATATATAATCACATATGGTGGCATATAAGCCATATATTTTGAGATATAGTAATATATGCCCTGTTATAAAAATTTTTTGGTTGTATGGTGTAAGATATTTTTATATATTATTATTATTATTACATTAAATACTATAAGATATGATTATATATGATTCCATATATGGTGCAAGGTTAACAATATAATTTTAGATATGGTTATATATGGTCCCACGTCAGTAATATTTTCTATGTGTTTAATATATAATTATATATAGTCACATTTTACCTGAGAGACCCTACAATCGAATCCCAGCTCGGGCATTTTTTGTATTTTTTTAACTCAATTTAATTTACTTGTAAATATTCTTTTAACAGATCTTAAAAAAATTAACCCATTTACTGCCAACAGCACCTGAAAGTTATGTTTACTGCAACTTGGAATTAATAATATTTTAATATGTTATTATATATATTGTCATATATAACCCCACACATAATTATATATGTGACTGAGGTACTATTATCGAATCCCAGCTCGGGCACAAAAAAAATTTTTTTTTTACTTTTTTTAACTTAACTTGATTTACTTATAAATATTTTTTTTACAGATCTTAAAAAGGTTAAACCATTTTGTGTCAACGGCATCTGCAAATTATGTTTTCAATTAACAGTATTTTAAATATATAATTAGATATCGTAATATATAATAATTTCGTTAAAGTTCTGGATTTGAGTTCGTCCAAAGCGAAATGATTTTTTTTTTGTAATATTTGTACATACAATTTTGGCAATATTTTGATTTTTGTACTCCTAATTTTAATACAAACAAAACAATTTGTGAAAAAGTGTTGGATAAGAGTATTTTTTTCAAAGGATTGCTAAGCTTATATATGTCATACCTTATTTAAAATACATTTATATTACCCCAGTGTAGAAAATCATTAACAGATATGTGGTTATGTAACTACATACTTGGTAATGGTAACTAGTTACTTTTGTTATTACATTTCTTATTACCTTTATATGGCGATGTCGCGAAAAATAATGAGTTGTCGTTACACACCAGCATACGAAAAATCAAAAAGTATATTGTTACCTATGTCTTTACCAGTACTGACAAAAATAATGAGTCTAAAAAAAGATTTACAAAAAAATAAATATATAAAAAAAAATATTTTTTATTGTCTTTTTTTTTTTAAATAAAATTTTCTGGTGCGGGAATCGAACCTGGGTCTACAGATTGCCAGTCAATAGCTCTACCATCTGAGCTATATCGACATGTAATATTTAATAGATAAAAACATAATTGACCTGCTGCACACAAGTAAGATTACTCGCCAACATACAAAAAATCAAAAAATATGTGGTTACATATATCCTTACCAATGTTTAAAAAATATTGAGTCTAAAAATAGATTTCAAAAAATTTTCAAACAAATCTTAAAAATTATTTTCTTTTTGAAATAATGATAAAAATAAGTCATTATTAGTAACTCATTATTATATGTTTTAAAATAATGCAGAAGGTAAGTGGGTGTCATTACTGGTACTGCAAAAAATAATGATATGTCATTACCGTTTCTACACTGGGACCTTTTAAATAACATGTATATTGCTCTTATCCCATTATTAATTTCGCAAATACAGACTGTTGATATTTAGATTTTTGACCCATATAAATCGGTGCCTTGACCCTTCAACAAACATTTTTTTTTCTTATTCACCAAAAAATTTCCGTCAGTGGAAAACATTTAAGATTTTTAATTTTTGTTTTTTTGAAAGAATGTTATTAATTTATTTTTTCTAAGTCATCTATATATATAAAATTATATAATTATATATAACTCAGTAACACGAACAATGTTGTCTAATATAGTCAGTCATGTTCTATAGCAGTGTTTGGCTGAGTGAGTTAAGTTGCCGACTACAACGCCAGGAACCTGGGTTCAAATCCTGCCGACGGCATTTTTTTTGTTTTTTTTAATGAAATAAATATTTTTTAAATACCCGTGATACCCTAGCATATGGCTACATATGCTAGATATAATGTTTTTTGATCGGGTAGTGAATGGAATCTGATGTTTTCAGAAAAAAAATCGGTAATAGTATAGTAGAGTTTTAGTACAGCAAAATATTTTTTTTGTTCGTTTAAGTATAAATTTAATTACAAAAGGCTCTAAAAGTGCACATAATTTGTTAATGCAATACGACATATGTATATACAAATTTTGGACCTTTTTCTTTCCAAATTGGCTTTGATATTTAAAATCGGACTTCGTCTTATATTTAATTTTTTTTAATCTTAATAGATTTTGAAATTTGGACTTTGAGCTATATTTAGAAATAACTATTGAGATATTAATACAATCTTAAGTTTGAAAAATGAGCACGGAATTAAGCTTAAACTGTGTAAAGTGTTTTCTTTCCGAAGCTATAATCCTCTAATGCCCAAGGACGCCAAAAGGCGGTCTTTAGATTCTGAATAGTTTTTGGCTAAATAACAATATTTTATTAAACAAGTTGTATTATATCCATAGAAAACTTAACTACCTACTTTTTTTGCCTTCAAACTTTTTTTGTATAAGGAACGGTTTTCAACCGAGAAGCATATAAAGTGAAAATTTGGAAAAATTAACTTTTTAAAACAGAAAACAATATTTGAAAAATTGGCAAAAATACATTTATGGTCTGGCGTACATCATCGATAATAACAAAGCTAGTTTAGAGTCTCTAATTGTAAAATCAGTTAAAAATTTGTCTCCAGGATTCACAGCATAACGCCAGAATACCTTTTACAAATATCTCTCTACCTCAAAAACTAGCCAAATGCTTTTCTTGAAATTAAACACAGATTACTTATATACTTGGAGGTAGTAGTAAGCAGAACTAATTTCATCAAAATATATTGATGTTTAGTGCCAAATTCGCCAAATTTCGTAATTTTCAAAAAGCGAAAATCGCCATAACTTTTGAAATAACCAAAATTATTTAACTACTGGCTTTCAAGATACGTCTTCAACTTTTGTTGTGCTATATCGCGTAAATAAAGCGATAAATTAAAATTTTAATATTTGTTCCATAGTAGATTTCCAACGACAAATAAATATATGGTTTAAATGTTATTGTAATCAGAACAAAGAGCATTAGAGGGATCATTACTAAATTATAAATTTTTTACTGAAAAACTCGGCTGAAAAATTTAAAGAATTTAAATCGCAAATTGTGCAAAATCTGGAGCCAACTGGTTGCATATTTGAAATCAGCACCCCCAAGTTATCCTAAATCAACCGCAATAACTTCTACCTTTTTTTTTTTTTGATAGAGCAGTGTGAGGGATGGGAAAGTTGATACGATTGTACTTTTTTGGATACTATTTTATTCAAAAAAGTACCGTAGTACTCCCGGATCGCATTTGATACTCTTGCATCGTCATAACTACTCAAGGCTTAGAAAATACAAATAAATCTCAACTTTTTGCTATTTTCCGGGTTTATAGCAATTTTTACAAGTGTCCGGTCGTTTTAACGCAAAATTTTTAACCAAAACTTGATGTGTTGGAAAAATTTTGCCATTTTTCGCTTATTTTTCAACAGTGTTTTTATTTATAATTTTTTGTAATTGTAGAGATTTACCTTTTTTCATAAAAAATTGTTCAAACATTTAACTTTTATGGAAACATAAAATATGTTTCGAATTTAAAGAAAAATTAAACAAAAAATAACAGTTTTTAAAAAATTAACTGGCTCTTAGATTGTGTTACTTTTTGCCTCATTTGCTCCAATTTTTATTCAAAAAAAACTCAAAAATACAATATTATAATTTAATTCATTTTTGTAGACAACTGTGTAAAAAAGCACCTAAGTAAATCCATTAAAATTATTTTGGCCCTACAAAAATTTCATGTACCCATGCAGTTTTTATTTATGCAGTTTAATGGGAGTGAACAAATATGTATAGGTATATTTAAAACTAGAAGTCCTCGTTTAATTAAAATTAATGACGCCTAATTCGAAAATGAAATATAAATAAATAAGGGCGCGACTTTCATACATAAAAAATATATAAATATGTACTAAAAATATGAGCTGAAAAGTAAATATGCACTAAATAAAAAATTTATCGATTTAAAAAACCATATTTGTTACAGGAAAGCGTCGCTTTAATCTAAAATTGAAAGTTGTTGTAACAGTATGCTTTTTATTTATACAAATTTAAAACATAACTTAAATAATAAAAAACAATCACATTTACTATAAAAAAGAAAAAGTCGATTTTAAATCATAAAAACCATACAAAATATTTAAAATGTACCTTAAAATTCTGTTTTAAATTTGAAGTTTCCATTTGTTTTTATTTTATATTTATTTATTGTTTTCAAATTTTGTTTACATTTATTTACAAATTTCCATTTTATTTTTGAATATTTTGTTTTGATTTTGAATAAAAATAAACAAAATTTTTTAATGTATATGTTTGGCATTATTTTAAAAGTTCTATTTTAAATATTTTGTATGGTACGGTAGAAACAAAACCTTTGCTTTAAAGTAAAGTCGACTTTAACAAAAATATACCTTTGATAAATATTGATAGTAAGGCTGAATATATCATAAAAATCATTAAATATTTTTTTTGGGCTACTAAATACAAACATATATTTACATGAAAATTGCTGAACTCATGATATAGTACATATATATCGAAATTCCGCTAACAAGTGTAAATGCAAAGGTTATGTATTTTTTCTTATTAATTAAGAAGATTTAAAAAAAATTTTAGTACTCTTGGGGTCAAAAAAGAACTCTTCAAACAATTTTTTGATACCGACATAAAAATCTCATTTCCCATCCCTGAGCAGTGTTATATATGCATTTGAGGAGATTTATATAGCATTTATAGATAAACCCCCGTTTATCCAAACATTCACATAAAACGCCTCAATGAAATTTTTACAAGGGCATGTCCTATTTCCTATCAGTTAATATACATAAATTGCCAGTGTTTCTGAAATTGGTTTATAAAAAAGTAATATTAACGTTATTTAAAACTGTATCGTTTGACAAATTGTTCCTTGATGACCCCGCAAAGTTTATTTAATAAAACATGTCTTTGTTTTGGCAATGACTTTATTAATAATTGTTACAATTTTATTTCTTGTTGCTGTTGCCATTGTTATCGGAATATGCTGACTATTCCATAACTTACTACGAGCATTTTGCAATACAAAAACCTTTAAAATCAATTTCCCTTTGATTCAAAAAGACGAACCGCGGTTGTTTGTCGGTATAAATGAGAAAAAATAAACGAAAACATACAAATTTGGGGGATATTTTTGTTGTTGTTTATGATTATAGACTAAAATAAATAACATGCTGCCAACTTTGGTAATGAGGTAGTCAACAGTTAACAATGAAGAGAAAACAAGTTAACGAGCATTGAAACAAATGGTTCAGCAGCAATGGTAAAATAACATAATACACAAATCCTCGTAAACTTCAACATACACATTGATTTTGATTGTCATCGTCGAATGCGAAGAAGTGTATAAAAGAGCAAGAGAATAAAAGTTGAGAAAGGGAGATATGGAGTGAAAGAGACATACAGAGAACTGTTTTACAAAGAGTACATACACTACGTTTAAACGCCATTAATATAAAGTTTGCTAGTGCTGATTCATGATTGGCTTCAATAAATCATGGGCGTTGTTTAAAAAATTAATTGAATTTCCCAATCAAACATTTCTTTATTTACTTACTTTTCAATTAACTACAGAATATTTCATGTACTTCCAATAGGCAATTATTTATACATATGAATGATTCATAAGTTTTTTTCATTTTGGGGGTTTAAAATATCTGGATATTTGTTTGTGGTGCAACCATACTTGGTAGATGCATTAGAACAACAAACAACAACAAAAAATGTGATCGGCTACTCTTGATACATAGCGAAAGTATACGAAAAAATCACTAAAGTATGGTTGTATCATGTGGTACATCAATGCAAGTTTTAATTATCAAAGGCTGGCCATATCGATGTTTTTTGGTTGCCCTAGACCTAAATTTCGTTAATGCACACGTATGGTCATATATGATTCATGTATGGAAATTTATGTATCCATATATGGTCATGAATGCATGTTTATGAGCATGCACGCACATACATTTAACCTGTATGGATCCATATATCGTTGGCTTAGTCGGCAAACCTGTCAAGTCCAATTTTTATGCAAATTGAGTTTTTGATGTAGTATGCTAGTGTAACTCAAAACACATTATTTACAAAAAAAAAAAGCCATTATGTTGTTTTTTCTTGTTGTTATGCAGTGGTAAGCAATTCTGTCAAGTCCAAAAAAACAAACAAAACATCGAAAACCACATGCTAAGCCAGCTGAAAACAACACACATTTTGTTTCAACAAATTTATTCAATAGAATTAAATGCGACTTTTGTTTATTTACGGTGTGTCTCATTCTGTAGGTTTAACTTTAACTAAAAACAAAATAAAATGTCAAAAAAATATACACAAAACAACAACAAATTTTTGGGTTAACTATTAACCTAAGTTTAAACCTACAGTATGAGACCCAGATTAACTAAATAATTATTTAGTTATTTTAACTTTTAAGGTACCCAGTGTACAATTGGAGTCCGAAAAGACTCATAAAAGAGCCCTTAGACCTTCTGAAATCATAGATATATGAGGGTGCTTTTCTTCACCGATGAAGCCTCTTTTGAGCGCACTTGTATGACTCATAAAAGACTCCAAATTATGAGTATTGCTAGAAAAATTTTGAATTTTCTGAGCCACTTATGAGTCATTTGTGACAAATTTTTGAGTAATTTATGAGCATTGCAAAAATTTTGAATACGCTCATAAATAAGAGTCTATTATGTTTCATTTATGACTCTAAGATTTGAGCACTCTGAAAATGTTCGTCTTTCAGAGTCTTTAATGGGTCATAAGTTCTGAGCGCTCAGAAAAATGTTGGTTGGGTAACTATTACTTATAAATTTTTTCAGGAAAAACATTGTTAATTTATAAATTTTATTAGGCGATTGTCATGAATTCTGCTGACATAAATAAAATAAAAAACTGCTAAGTCCACAAAGTTGAAAGAAAATCTGGTAAGTCCACATTTAAAATAGAAAATTATAAAGAGCAAATCTGCTACGTCCAAAAAGAGCCTATAAGTCTGCAAACTTTTATTTTGAATTCTATGATTTTTGTGGTTAAACAAGATGAACTAAAGCAGAAAACTGCGTTTACAGATTTAAAAAAAGTTAACCCAAAAAATAGTTAGACAGTTTTTTGTCTCTCCTGAAAAATTAAAGAAAACGGACTTGACAGGTTTGCCGAGGAAGCCAACGATATGTCGATTTTAATTAATTAAATTAATATTCAGCAGTACTAGCCCTAGAAAATGATTCCCGACCTACTATAGAACTGCACAGTAATCTTTTGAATTGCCATAAAATCGGTTAAAAGATGAGTTTTATAGAAGCAAAGTTGCAACTATTTCAAAAAAAATTCCTATCACGAAACAAAAATTTAAAATTAGAAGCAAATCAGATTTTAAGAAATGCTGTTTCATGGAGCAACGATATGATTTCGGAGACTAATCACTTTACAACAAAATTTCTGTTTTAAATTTAAAACAATCTCTTTTATCGTAGGATAACTTAGCAGATCGTTCAAAAGTTTTAGGAATATCAAATTTAATTGACAACGACATGTTGTACACTGACTTCTACTGCCTGCGAGAGATTTTTGATAATTTGCCGAAAGATATTCCAATTGATGAAATATGTTCCAAGAAAGGGATAGAATGCCTTTCGACCTAATAAATGCTGAAATTTTAATAATAATAAGTTTCGAAGTTAGTTCCAAAAATTTTCAAACATTTTTGCTTACAACTAAAGCAAAGGAGTTAGTAACTTCTGTAAATAATAAAACAAAATATATGTGATTACTTTTCCTTTTTTTAAGTTATTATTTTTGTTTTTAACGTATGTTTTTTTATTTAATTTGGTAACATCTACAGCAAAATATGAGTCTTAAAGTAGTAGAAGTACAAACATTCCCTACGGGAAATGGACCGGTCCTCTATTCGGTTTTTTTATATGAAAGTAACCGGCAACTTTAACATTGGCTAGTCATAGGAGGTGGCAATTTTCTCCTTTTGAGCTACTTGTGACTTGTCGCAAAGCTTGTCGATTATAACATATCACACTACTGGTTTAAAAGAGTATGCAATATAAAAGTTAAAATTTTCTAATACGGAAGTAGTCTCATGTTAGACATTATGTGATATGTACCGAAACTAGTGCGAAATAAAATATCACATGACTGGTTTACCTAGTGTCTTTACATACAATAAAATGATAGCAAGCAATTGTCAAAATGCTCTCATCTCAAGTGAAGACACTCAATTTCAATTTTATTGCAATATCATGATATCGCTGACATGCCATCGGATCTTGCAATGATGCCAGAGATCAAATGTCACTTTTAGTTTTCATTTTAATTTTGTAATAGAAAAAGAACAAAAAATTTGGTAAAAAGGAATGGAAAAGTGTTTAGTTTTTTATTATTTGTCGGTAAACATTAATGTTTCATAAAATTTGCTGTTTTTCGAAGAAAAATCTATGATATTTCTTATCCATGAAATGGTCAAGTGTTCTCCACACTCTGCAATTGATATCATTTTGACGTTTCGCTGCAATGGTTTTGACATTTCATATCATATAATTTATTGCATTTGAAGACACTAGGTTAAGCGCACATATCACAGAACTGAAGAAAAATATTTGTTAAAAAACAAGTCATATATTAGTCAATATGTGTGTTGTTGCTGAACTAGTACAAAATAATAGTTTCGTGACATATCACTATATTGCTCTAAGTTAACAAGTCACAGGACTAACTGAAACTATTTGACGTGTAACATGTCACTTATTATTCACCATGTGTCATAATAAGTACGGGTGCTGGAAGTACCCAGAAGGATCCAGTCACTGAACTTACTTAAAACGGCAAGTCACCGAATCTGTTTTTAAAACCAGCAAAAAATTTAATATTAATTCATGATTACAATTCAAATTTGGTAAAGAGTTTAAGATATAGGGGAAAGTCGTGTACCTTGGATCGCGTGTACATTGGAACTTTGCATTTTTTACCTATTTCCTTCTGGTTTTTAAAAATGTGGTCTTCCACAAAGTGTTTTATTTAGCTTTATCTTCATCTTCAGCTAATATTATCATCAAAAAAGTATTTGGATATTACCAAAATATGGAGCGTGTACCTTGGATCGCAAAAAGTAAATTATTTATTAAACTTTGAAGTCATTTTTTGCAAGTTTAGATTTCTGTTTTAACAAAGCGGCAAATAAACATCGATATATAGACTCATAGTTATACATATATTAGTTAATAAAGTAATATATTTGTTAAAAAATAATAAAATTTTTAATTTTTGTGAAATATTCAAGTGCGAGTACCGTGGATCGATTTTTGCGTGTACCTTGGAACAATTTTAAAAAGATAAAATATTGCTTTTGTGACACTTTGAGGTAAAGTAAACCTTCTTAACATATAATAATTAGTAACCCTTGTTTTAAATGTCATGTAAATAATTTTTGAAAAATGTTTTATTCACAGTTTTACATCAATCCGTGCGGTCATATTTTTTCTTGAAATATAAGTTTTTTTCACGATATACAAATAATTTAAATTATCGAAATTGTTGTATATTAGTTTAGTTTAAATTAATTTGTGTAGGTAATCCGTAGTTTTGAAATTTAGTTACCTTTTTTCTCTTTTTATACACAACAGTTATTGTAATAGTATTTTATTAAATAAATACATGAAATGATTGCTTTAAACCGTTTTATTTTGCTAATTTTTAAAAAAGTTCCAAGGTACACTCCAACTGTTCCAAGGTACACGACATAAGCGTACCTTGGATCGAAATTAAAAAAAAATAACATTGGCGATATTTTTTAAATTTGGCAATCAATGGAAAATTCTTTATCAGGAGATCTATGCACGCTTAAAAATACAACATTTCGTTTTCAAAGCTAGTTTTTATCTAAGTTAATTACCGAGATAATGGAGTTTTTATAAATGGTACACGACATTCCCCTACATAAAAATTACTTAAATTTTTGCTTTAGAAATACAAAAAATTTTTTTTCCGACTTTCTATATTTTCACATATTTAGTTACACTCTAAAAAATGTTTGTAAATTTACTACTATAAAATGGGTAAAATTTTGTTTAATTTTACGATAATTCGGTAAATATAAACAAAAAATGCGTAAACTTTTTTTGTACACACTTTCATACGCAATAATACACACACAAAGTATTTTTAGACATTATGTGCTTATATATAAACACATTGTGCCTAAAATTACTATTGTTTTGTTAAATAAAATTTTTACGCACAAAGTTGGTAAATATACTATCCAATAGTAGTAATAATATAATAAAAATAAAATAAATAAATAAAAAATAATAATAAATACTCTGACATTTCAAATTGGAAAAAATTGAAAAAAAATTATAAATAATAAAAAGAAAAAGCGAAAACGGATTATTTTTTGTGAATTACAACATTTTCACAAACACATTAGAGTCTAGAAATAGCAACATAAGCATGAAATTGTTTTTGGTAATTATTGTTAACACATGTGGTAGTCTAAACCTCATTTCAAAATTGAAAACGCCGTAAGATAGATACGGCCTACGCAGGAACAACTGGGTGCAATGACTCCTGCCCAACAAAATGCCTTCTTTGCAAGGGAGGCAGTCAACCAACAACCGTCAACAATAACGGGAGAAAACGTCGTAAGAGAGATACGGCCTAGGCAAAACAACTGCGTGCAATGACTCTTGCTCAACAAAGTCAGTATTTTGACGTTTCGCTGGGTCACCCCTAGGAATCGAGATATATCGATTTGACCTTTGGTGGTCTTTTTTTTTAACATAACTCGAGAACCACTAGTCCGATTTTGCTCAAACAATTTTAAAAAAATTAAAAATTACAGTTCCTTTAATCTGTTCATATAACGTTTTTCTATATACTCAAAAGTTTTGCCGATAAAAATAAATGTTTGTTACCGCTACCATAAAAATCAATAACCTTTTGTTTATTACTTTTTTTTAATATTTTAGGCAAAAAATATTTTTTTCTTCATACATTTATTTTTACCGGCAAAACTGTTGAGTATATAGAAAAATGTTATATGAACAGATTAAAGGAATTGTAATTTTTAATTTTTTTAAAATTGTTTGAGCAAAATCGGACTAGTGGTTCTCGAGTTATGTCAAAAAAAAAGACCACCAAAGGTCAAATCGATATATCTCGATTCCTAGGGGTGACCCAGCGAAACGCCGGGACACGTATAACTTCTTTTTTACCGATATAACTTTCCCCGGTAGTTTGAACCCTTCCCGATCACTGACCCCTACCATTTGTCTCACAGTGTTAGTGATTTAAGTTTCTCTAGTGTTTTTTTTATTGTCAATGTCTATTATGCTTATTCGTACCCGAACAGTTCCGTAATCATTATTTTTGAAATACTCAACGTTTAGTAATATGTCATCATTTTTGTGGCCAAAAAGTTAAGTATTATGTGCACTTTGTAACAGTCACGGGACAGTGTTTAACGCCACCGATTGTCATTTTTTCATATACATCTAATTATAGTGCACCTGTTCTGTGTTATATCACTACTTCAACTGTAACAGTACTAGTTACTTTTGTCAATTTGATGTTATGATATTTTTTCTCCAGTTATATGATATGTATATCGAAAATGAACCACCCAGTGTAGAAAATCATTACCAGATATGTGGTTATGTAACTACATACTTGGTAATGGTAACTAGTTACTTTTGTTATTACATTTCTTATTACCTTTATATGGCGATGTCGCGAAAAAAAATGAGTTATGGTTACACACTAGCATACGAAAAATCAAAAAATATATCGCTACCTATGTGCTTACCAGTACTGACAAAAATAATGAGTATTTTTAGACTCATTTTCAAAAAAATAAATAATATAAAAAAAATATTTTTTATTGTATTTTTTTTAAATAAAATTTGCAGGTGCCGGAATCGAACCTGGGTCCACAGATTGCCAGTCAATAGCTCTACCATCTGAGCTATATCGTTATGTAATATTTAATAGATAAAAACATAATTGACCTGCTGCACACAAGCATGCTTACTCGCCAACATAGAAAAAATCAAAAAATATGTGGTTACATATATCCTTATCAGTGTTTAAAAAATATTGAGTCTAAAAATAGATTTAAAAAAATGTTCAAAAAAATCTAGAAAATTATTTTCTATTTGAAATAATGATAAAAATAAGTCATTATCAGTAACTCTTTATTATATGTTTTAAAATAATGCAGAAGGTAAGTGGGTGTCATAACTGGTAGTCCAAAAAATAATGATATGTCATTACCGTTTCTACACTGGGCAGTTTATGTTTTGCCTCCATTTCGATAGTCATGAGGTTGAATATTTTGCAGCAATTACCACTTTTTGATACACCGAAATTATGGTTTGCATAAGTTTTGTAACATGTCCCCTATTCACCTATCGCAATTTGCCACTTTGGATCAATCGACCCTTCATTTCCCGCAGGGCATTTACAAAACGCAGGCTTTTATACCACAAAATACAAAAATTGCTAAAATTATGTAAATTTTATATAAAAATAATATATGAATTTTATAAAAATCGAATTTTGATAAATTATCATAGATTTTATAAATTTTTTTTCTAAATCGATAATTTTAATGAAAATAAAATATATTAAAAAGAAAACGAAACATGTTTTAAAAATCAATAGATTTTTTAAAAATCTAAAAATTTTTTAAAATTAAAAATTTTTAAAAATTTTAAATTTTTTTAAAAAATTTTATGAAAAATCAATGTTTTATAAAAATTTATGAAAACCAATAAATTTTTGAAAAATTGAAATTTTGAAAAATCGGTGAAATTTTGAAAAATCGATAAATTTCTTATAAATTGATAAATTTTTGAAAAATCAACAAATTTTAGAAAAATCGATAAAATTTTCAAAAATCGATAAATTTAAAAAAAAACGATAAATTTTTGAAAAATCGATAATTGAAAAATTTTACAAAATCCGATAAACTTTCAAAAAAACCAATAAATTTTATAAAAATTGATAAATTTGTAAAAATCGATTAATTTTTAGAAATTTATAGTAATGTATAGGGCAAGGAATTCCATGCAAATTCATGTTTTTTGTCGTAGTCCAAAACTAATATGGACTAAATATTTATCCGAATCATCAAATTTAGAACAAAATGGCATCGATTTGTAGTTACATATTTTTCCATATTTTGTAGGGTTTGGGGTTCGGGAATTCCCGGGCGGGAATTCCCGGGAAAAGTTTGCCGGGATTTCCCGGGAAAATAATATATTTTTCCCGGGAAAACGGGAAATTTTAAAAATATTAAATTTTAAAAATTTTTTTGTTTCGAATAGGATTTTTTAATTTTAGTCATAAAAAACATTTTAAATACCAAAACAAAAATGTCATTGTTATAATCTTTTAAAAGGGAATACATTTATTTGACACACAAATAAAATCTTTGCCAAGTAATTAGGAGCATTTCAACTAATAAAGATTTTTCGCATATCTTAATCAAAATTTAAGTAGTAAAACCTAAAAACTTGGTAAAATGTTTAAAAGAAATATGAAAAAAGGTTTATTTCTTACAAATAATCGCCCTTACTATCTAAATTTTTCAAATGTATAATTTAGGTAAAGTCGACTTTAGTTAAAATATTGGGTGGCAGTATACCTTGACTTGGTTTATTTTTGGAGCATTCTGATTGGTTAATTTGTTTTTAACCAATCAAAATATTTGAAAATATAAATATTTTTGTAAGGTTTTCATACACAAAATGAACAAAACCGTTTGATTAAAAATAAAGTCGACTTTAAATTTAAAATACTCCTTTATATTAAGGGTCAATAATTTTTTAAGTAACGTTTTCATTAATAAATGTGAAAAGAAAAGACTAATGGTTAACGGTGGTATCTAAATTTGGTTATCCGACATCTAAATTTGGTTCACAAAAAAAAAAAAAAAAATTGATGGTCATGCAACTTCTCTTGAAGAAAACAACAACAAGAACAACGTTTCAGCTAAAATTAGCAAAGTACCCGAAGAAAAAAGTGTAAGCTAAATAGGCATTAAAGGTTTTATGGTAGGGCAAACATTTCCTAAAATTAGCCGCAGTCAATCCGCACCATAACTAGATCTTCGTTTATTCGAGAAAGTTTTTATAATAAAAATCTGGCATTGCAAAAAAATGAAACCGATGTAAAGAACAGTATATTAAATTACTACAATCATGTCAAAGATATCATGATAAAAGAAATATCGAGCAATATTTCTAACAAGAGGAGATTTACTTTAATTTTAGATGAATTGCCAAGAATATCACAAAAGAGATATTTGAACATATGTATAAATGGAAATAATTAATTTTATAACCTGGGGTTGGTTTATATATCAGCTGATGATTCTTCTGATGGAATAAGACTAGAAGAGTTTTATTTGTCTTTGGAAAATAACATTGTGGCCACCATATCTAATGGGCCAAGTGTGATGAAACGGTTTGTTTCCGACAGTCCAGTAGTAGGTGCTTTCTGCTGGAATCATGCAATTCATTTGGCAGTGCTGCGAGTAATTTATGTGAAATCAAATGTTCAACATTCTGATATTTTTTACTTTGAATTCTCACTACACATTTGCATTTGTACTGAAATAGTTTTTTTTTTAACAAAAATTACTTATAGAGGTGGTTTTCATTAACAATTTTGTTCAAAAATATTTCCCGGGATTCCCGGGAATCCCGGGAATCAAATTTTTTCATTCCCGTTTCCCGGGAAATAAAAAAGTCCGGGAAATCCCAAACCCTAATATTTTGTCATAAATTCATGTTTTTGCATATTTTGACTTTAAATGCATATTTTGTGCCTTTTTAATGCATATTTTGTGGTTTTTAATGCGTATTTGTGCACATTTTTAATTTTTAGGAGCATTTTTTATTTTGTAAAAAAATATAAAAAATTCTATTTTTTATATTTTGATTCAATCAAAATAAACATTCTTAAAAATCTTATTGACCTATGGAAAATCTTGGAGTTCTGTGTCTGTTTGCAAAATAACTAAATAATATATGTTTTATTTTTTTTAAAGAGAAGCAACACTTAGGAATGCGGCCCTATGTTCCACTGGGAATTAAAGGATTAAATATATAACACTTAGGAAATTCTTCCTTGTAATTAACGTGTTGCTTCCTTTGGAAGGGATAGAGAAGAAGATAAAGGTGGTGAAAGATGAAACGCTTCAAGTATTGCAACACTGTAATTGCGCGAGATTTTGAATTTTTTAGAACAGTTGTTGCGCGCCATCTGTCGGTGAGTTGGCGAACTTTGTTGAAGCTTTTTAGTTCATAGCCCTGTTATATTATTTTACCGAAGGAGGACGCTGCGATATGTATGAGGGATAGAAAAAACTCATACATATTACTATTTTTCATAAATTGATGTTGCCTTGGTTGGGGCTCGAACCCGCAACCTCACGTGTAACAGTCCAACGCGCTAACCATTACACCACAGCGCCCAAATTGCATTATTTTTGCAAAAATAATAGTTTTTAGTGCATATTTCTTATATTTTTAATGCATATTTTTCTTTTTTAGCCGCATATTTTAGGGGCATATTTTCCATTTTTAATTGCATGAAATTCCTTGCCCTATATATAACATATTGGAAAATATATAAAGTTGTTTTTTAAAGTGTGTTTTTTTTTATAAAAATAATACACTCAGAAATAAAGCTGTAAAAATAGGAGAAAAAGCTACTAAAAATTATGTAATTAAAAATGACTGATATTAGCATAATGAAAAACTGCTGATATTAGCAGATTGTTTTTTTCTAAATACTAGTAAGATAAGAAGGAAAAATAAAATTGTTAAATTTACAAAATTTTGGTTACATTTAAGTTAACTTTTAATACGAATTACCTTGATAAAATCCGGAAAAAATTTTGCAGCATATTAGTAGATAAAAAATAGTTTTTTCTGCAAGGTAATTTTTAACTTATTTTTACTAGTTCTAACTAAAATATTTACAGCATTTTTCTTTTTCTGTTATATTTAGTTTCTAAAAATATTTAATAAAAATTTGATCAAAACGGATTTTTTAAATTACAGTTTTTTAAATACAAACAAAATTGTAATATTTACCTTTTTCATATTTTAACAAAAAATATTTGAAGAATTACATATTTATTTAAAACTTTTATATTTCCATAAAATTTCATTAAAAATTAATAAAAAATTAAAAAAAAATTTTAAATCGTTTCAAAATTTAATTTTTGAGTGTACAAAATAGAAAAAAATAAAAATTATTAATTGTGTAAAAAAAGTTCCAAAAAATTTTTTTCGGCCTGGTGGGATTCGAACCCGCAGCCCTCTTATGTGCCAGCACGTACCTATGCAACCCCCATACAAAATATTAACTTCTTATCACCCATGAAAAAGAACTTCTGACTACACTCTAATTATATTCTGTTGAAATTTACCCAACTTATAATAGGAAACTGAACTCCTACTATAAATTGGGTAAATTTACTCTATGTGCGTAATTGAAAAAAAATACGCACATTGTGTTTAAGTTGGTGCACAAATAATTTGTAATTTTACATTGAAAGTGCGTAAAAATTAAATGAAATTTTGAAATTAGTGTGTTAATTTACTAAATTTGTGTGTAAAAAAGCACGTTTCACGTGTAAATGTACGCATAAAATGCGTAAAAATCCACAAAAAATGCGCAAAAATCCACAGAAAGTGCGTAAAAATAAAATATAATGCTTACATTTACAACAGGTGTGCTAACTTTAGCACCACCCAAAAAATTTTTTTAATAAAATAAATTAATTTTTAGTACGTATTTTATTAATAATAATATCCGAGTCATTCTCTCATAATCGTTTATGTCCAAATGTTGAGCAGGAGTCATTGCACTCAGTTGTTCCTGCGTAGGCCATATCTATCTTAAAGCGTTTTCTCCCGTTATTGTTGACGGTTACTGCCTCCCTTTCAAAGAAGGCATTTTGTTGAGCAGGAGTCATCGCACCCAGTTGTTTTACCTAGGCCGTATCTCTCTTACGGCGTTTTCTCCCGTTATTGTTGACGGTTGTTGGTTGACTGCCTCCCTTGCAAAGAAGGCATTTTTTTAAGCAGGAGTCATTGCACCCAGTAGTTCCTGCGTAGGCCGTGTCTCTCTTACGGCGTTTTCAATTTTGAAATGAGGTTTAGACTACCACATGCGTTAATAATAATTACCAAAAACAATTTCATGCTTATGTTGCTATTTCCCGAATCTAATGTGTTTGTGGAAATGTTGTAATTCACAAAAAATAATCCGTTTTCGCTTTTTCTTTTTCTTTTTATTATTTATAATTTTTTTTAAATTTTTTCCAATTTGAAATGTCAGAGTATTTATTACTATTATTGGATAGTATATTTACCAACTTTGTGCGTAAAAATTTTATTTAACAAAACAATAGTAATTTTAGGCACAATGTGTTTATTTATAAGCACATAATGTCTAAAAATACTTTGTGTGTGTATTATTGCGTATGAAAGTGTGTATAAAAAAAGTTTACGCATTTTTTGTTTATATTTACCGAATTTTCGTAAAATTAAACAAAATTTTACCCATTTTATAGTAGTAAATTTACAAACATTTTTTAGAGTGTAGCATTCATTTAGAAGTCATTCCATTTATTTTTGCTGGGTATGTGGCTGAGTGAGTTAAGTGGACGACTACAACGCCAGCAATATGGGTTCAAATCCTGCCGATTACATTTTTTTTTAATGAAATAAATATTGTTTAAATAATAAATATTTTTTTTTTAATTTTTTGTGTTATTTTTTAAATTTTATTAAAATTTCAATAATTCTAAATATATCATAGGATAAATTTTGATCTCAAATTATCCAATTCGATCTCCCAAAATTAGCTTATCCATTTGCATCTAATTGGATCTAAATTAATCCCATATTATATTTTGGAATCTATCAGGATCTCAATTTTATATTATTGGATATTATTGGATCTCCCAATTTTGAGATCTATTTGGATCTAATATAATCCTGTAATATATTTGAGGGATCTGATTGGATATTACTCGATACCCCAATTTTGAGATGAACTTGGATAAGATTAAATGTCGATCTATATCCAATGAGATATGACTACATATGATAGATATAATGTTTTTTTGATCGGGTTCACATAAATTACTCTTATCACTGCCAAATGAATTGCGTGATTCCAGCAGAAAGCACCCACTACTGGATTGTCGGAAACAAACCGTTTCATCACATTTGGCCCATTAGATATGGTGGCCAGAATGTTATTTTCCAAAGACAAATAAAACTCGTATAGTCTTATTTCTACAATTCTTCTTAATTCATTAGCATTACATCTTCCTGATATATAAACCAATCCCAAGTTATAAAATGAATTATTTTCGTTTATAGTAAATCTCCTGTTGTTAGAAATATTATTCGATATTTCTTTTAGCATGATATCTTTTACATGATTGAAGTAATTTAATATCCCGTGAAAAAACGATTAGATTTGATCAAGTTAGGTTTGATCCAATTGTATCTATTCATATTAGAGAGTGAATAACAACGTATAAAATTAAATATGAGTTTATCTGCGATTCCAATTCTCAAAATTTTCTTATTCGTTGCCTTATGTAAACATATATTAAAATATCTTTTCTCTTATATCATTTTATGACATATACAAATACATATACTTGATGAAATTATATCTAGTTGAAGATAAATTTGTATATTGCTTCGAACAACACTTTATAAAACTAAATGTGACTTTATAAAACTAAATATTTTACATAAAATTATTTACTATCTCGAATCGAACAAAATGTATGTGGATTTAAATACAATTTATATACTTAATAATTCAATACAAAATTAAAAAGCTGAGCTTATATGTTATGTTGCATCTTGGGTTTCTACTGACCCAGAATTTTTTCATTTCTTGGATAAATGAGACATACCAATGTCGCACTTTTTTAATTATAATTTCTAATCTTAAATCTAATGAAAGAAATAATAAGAAAAATAACTACACAGAGAAAAAATTATAGTTAAATGAATTACCATATCAGATTTTATATAACATTTGATTTTTTATGAACACTTTGTAAATAAAGTATAAATATTAGGGCCAGTGTTAAGTGATGACTACTTAGTAGGATATTTTATTTAGGTAAGAAACTTTAAAACGAAATTTTATAATTGGTGCCTATAATCTTGCGCGGCTCCAGGGGGGGGGCGAAATAGGGAAATCCCCCCCCCCCCTCAGCGAAATCGAAAAAGAAAAAAAAAAGGAAAAAGATGGAAAAAGGAGAGAAAAAGAAGAGAAAAAAGAGTGAAAAAGGAGAGAAAAAAGAGGAGGAAAAAGGATAAAGTGAAAGAAATACAAATTTGTTATGAAAAATAATATGAAATATAAAATTTTTTTATTTTCATTTAACCAGTCGTCATTTAAAAAATCTCAATAGATATTTTAATAAATTCATTAAAAAACTGATAATTTTGATTATAAAAAAATTAAAGTTTGTGGAGAAATGTAGTTAAGAGATCTAAATTTTAAATTAGATTTTCAAAATTGTATGTAGATCAATTTCGTTTGAAATTTTTCTAATTTCAAATGACAAAAAGAAATTTTATTTTAAAATTTCGCATGTTTTAATACCAAATTCCAATTTTAATTGAAAATTTTTTAAATAAAAATAAACGCCCTTACTATTTAAATTTTCCAAATGTATATTTTTGTAGACTTTAGTTAAAATTTTGGGTGGCAGCATGCTTTGACCTAGTTTATTTTTGGAGCATTCTGATTGGTTAATTTATTTTCAACCAATTAAAATATTTGAAAATGTAAATATTTTTTTAGGCTTTTCATACACAAAATGAACAAAGCCGTTTAAATATAAAGTCGACTTTAAAAGTAAAATAGTGTTTGATAGTAAAGCACCGTAAGTTGTTCGGATTTCACGTGAAAAAATTGTTATACTCCTCCATATAAAAAAATTATAACTTTCCACGACAATGAATTTCACGTGAAAACTGAGTAGAGATTGTTTTCACGCAAATTTAATGTACAAGACTTTTATTTTTCTTGGGGAAAAATCACATTGTTCATTTTTATAATTTAAATTAAAATTAAAGTTCGAGTAAAAATTTTCCACATGAAAAACCACTTACGGTGCTTTTGGGAAAAAGACTAAATTTTATTTTGAATTTTTTCATTAAAATTGCAAAACTGAACTTCTAACGGAATTTTCTAAATTTGAAGTGGTAAATGCTACTATATTTTAGAATTTTCTCATTTCGAAATAAAAAATCGAAATTTCTTTTAAAATTTTCTCAATATTGTAAGAAAACAATTAATTACCGTTATTTTTGTTCAGATTTAAGATCAAATTTGACAAATTCCAAATAGAATTCACAATTAATTTCACTTGAAATTCTCCAAATTTCATTCGGAAAGATATGGTGGAGTTCTTTTTTAGGTCTTTCCAAAGGATCGTATTGAACTTATTCCAGTCTGTCTTTCGGAATACATGTTGATATCAGTTGTATTTTCGCTCATACTTATCAATGTTAAGTATTTAAAGTAAATCTACGTTTAACCGATTAAAGTATAAACAAATTATAAACAGTTAATGTTTATAATAGTTGCGGTATAATCGAATGTATGTCATCAAAACTTTTTGAGAAGTAACGCGAAGAAGTAATGTTATATGCAAAAATCTATAAACGTTGATTTTTCAACGTTGATAATTACTCACGTTGCAAGTTAACGTGCATACGAAAAGTAATGTAATAATATTCATCTCAAATACGCTTTCGCGTACTTTAAGATCTCTTCTGAGTTACCGGATATAGTTAAGTCGAAAACACAGCTATCGTAGAGTATATAGTTATGTTCCTGAAATAATTTCTTTTGAAATACTCAATTTTTGATTGCCTGCGAGTAATTGGCTAGCGTTAGATCCTGCACTTCCTCCCAACCTGCAAAGTGTTTTAACTTTAAAATACGGAATGTTGGTGTAGCGTCAAAGCTAAATTGGCCAGTAATTCTTTTTGTTAATAACGACATCTGACTCCCACAGCTATACCAAAACCGATATGAAAATTTAATTATACAAAGTTTTCCAAATGTTGATCACGAACCCCTGAGCGTCCCTAATCGCATCCTAGGACGTCTGCGAAACATTCCGAAAAAATAATTAAAAAACAAGAATTTTTTAAATATTAGAAGTTTTTAGTTAAAATTTATAACTGAAGTATAAAAAATCAGCTTCTAATAAATAAAGTGAATATAAAAATAATGAAAATAATTTCAAAACTTTGCAGGAAATATTAACTTTTTTTATTGTTGTTAAAAAGTAATCTCCTTGTAATCATCTCAATCAAATTTTGAGGACTTTTCAGACTCCGGCGACGTTTTTCGTAAAATTTTCAAAGTTTAATTTAATGAAATCCGCGATTTAAATCGTCATATGTATATCGACAAATGGATTCTTTAAAATTTCTAAAAAAATATATGCGGTGTGTTCGATTAGTCGAAATTCTTACTACTTGTACTACAATTGGAAAGTTTTGTTTACTTTTTATATTGAAATTTTGCAGCTGTAGTAAAATTAGTAACTTGTAGTAAGTAAATGAACACGCTTATGTTGTTCCTCATTACTTTATTTTTACCTTTACGAAATCTTATACTGGCACTCTTATTGCGTCTTTTTTCATACAAATGCTGAAAATTCGAACTGTTTCTTTTTTTATTTAATACTATGCTATAACTCAGAAACCAAAAGGAGTACCTGATATTTGACAGTGTCATTGATAAAAAACTTTTTTTTTTTTTTTTCATAATTTTATTTATTGAATCTTCACAACAGTGAACTAACAATAAGTTTTTCAAATCTTATGTACTAAAGCTAAAATATTAAGCCCAGCCAGTGCCAGACAAAATTTTAATTTTAACATTAAATATTTTTTTAATTTGATGCAAAGTAAATGTATAGAAAAAGTTAAAAACGATAAATTAGAAGTTTAATTTTAAAAAGGTCGAAAAAACTAATTTTTAATTTTTTAAATAGAAATTAAAAACCAACATTTTGTTATAAAGAATATACATTTATTCTATAGAGCCAAATCAGCGGTGGTCCTTCTTAGGAGTAGGGATACCGATCCCGAAATCCCGATCCCGAAAATCCCGGGATTTTCGGGATTTACGAATCCCGAAATCCCGGGATTGTTCTTGAAAAAATCCCGGGATTTCCGATTTCATTATTTGGCATATTTTATCACTTTTTGTATTTATTTTTATTGTTATATTCGACCTAAATCACTTAAAAGTCTAATATCTTATTAAATTTTATTTAAAAAAAACTAATTTCTACTATTCGTAAATAACATAGGCCGACAAAATTTGATGAAATTTTCTAACCAAGAATGAGACTTACTTTTCCGACGGCTTTAGACGTGCTGAATCCGAATCTGACCTAGAAGTGCAAAAACACGTTTTTTGGGTACATTTGAGGTCCTATAACTTCCAGAAATTTATTTTTTTCATAATCGGATTCAGCATGTCTAAAACCTTTGGGAAAGTATAGTCAGATTCTTGGCTAGAAAACCTTGTCACACATTAAATAGATCTGAATATAAACCTAAATAATTTAAAAAATTTGATTCAGCTTTAAAACTATTAAAAACCGTAATTCGGATTTATTCAATCTTTTAACGGACATGTTTTTATTAATTTTATTGATGATTTACTGAAATCTTAACTTCATGCTAAATAATTTTGCCAAATATTAGTGTACCAAAAACAGAAAATTTTTGTTAAAGTATTTAGTAAAACCTAACCATCTACCTTTCTGAAATCAGCAGAGATATGTGCTCAATATTTTATATTAGTACACTTAAAGAATCCAATATAATATCACTTAATATTTTTGATGATTTCAGCAGAGGTTTGTATGGGCTATGGTATGGGCATTTAATTAATTTTAGACAAATATAACTAGAAATTTGTAGACATAGCAGTGTTTTTGCTACTTTTAATTAAAAAGTTTTTTCTCAGAAGTTTCAGAGATAAATTGTAATTTGTAATTAATTGAATTAACCTTATAAGTATATTACTTATATTTCGGAAATTTAGCAATTATTTAGCAAACACGTTCTGCTGATTTCGGTAGTTTTTATGGCGAAACTTTTTTGCTAATTACTAGTAACTTTTTCTGCTATTTTTACGTACTTATTTCTATGGGTGTTCTTTCGTTTAAAGCCTGATTCACAATGCTGTAGTACTCCACTCTGAGCTGATTTTGTTTCTTTCTTTTTCCCACATCTATATTTTTTGTATCATGCCATCTGTACTTTAGTCTACTCCACTCTGCGGCGTTGAACACTCCAGCATTGTGAATCCGGATTAATTTGTTTATTTTTTTATACTACAAGAAATAAATAAGTAGATTTGTAATGAATTATTTTAATTTGTAGGGTTTATTTCAGCTATTTATTTTTAAAATTAAAAATATAATGAAGCAGGAAAATCCCGAAACCCCGAAAAATCCCGAAATCCCGAAAAATCCCGGGATCCCGATAAATCCCGGGATCCCGAAAAATCCCGGGATCCCGGGATTTCAATTTTCAAAATCCCGAATCCCGGGATTTGTAAAAACCAGTCCCGTTCGGCATCCCTACTTAGGAGGCGTCGGTGTCCTTGATTCTCAAGCAGTTTACGAGCCAATGAATTTGGGTGCAGTTGCAGCGTCTTTAAGTAGTTTAAGGTGTATCTCGCAATTTCATCATTAACGGTGGGAACATTCAAATCTGAGTGTATGTTCGCATTTCTTATATACCATGGTGCGCAGACAATGGTTCGCAAAATATTGTTCTGCTTCCTTTGAATTTTTTGAACATTTGATGCAGACGCAGTGCCCCAGATTTGGATGCCGTAGCACCATATAGGTTTCAAAATCGAATTATACAACAACAACTTGCAATCAAGGCCAAGTCTAGAATTTCTTCCAATTAGCCAATTAAGTTCTATTGCTTTAAGTTTTATTTGTGTTATTTTGGCGTCGATATGGTTCTTCCACGTGAGACGACGATCAAGATGTATACCAAGATATTTGACATTTGAGTGTTGGGGCACTTTGTGATTGTTAATTTTGATAAAAGAGCATGTTTCTTTTCTTAAAGTAAAAGTCAAATGAATACATTTCTGTTCATTCACCTTTATCTTCCACTTTTTCAGCCACGATTCCAGTTCAAATACGTGTTCCTGCAATATTCGAGAGGCTTCATATGGGTTTTTGTGACAACTCAAGATAGCCGTATCATCAGCAAATGTAGACGTATGTGTATTACCATCAGTTGGTATGTCAGAAGTATACAAAAGATACAAGAGTGGGCCTAAAATGCTACCTTGAGGGACACCGGCCCGAATATCTTGAGGAGAGCTGAAGAAATCACTTTCCTTGACAACAAATTTACGATTGCTTATATAGCTTTCGTAAGAACTAATACGAAAATATTAAAAGGCTACGATAAAGTATCCCGAACCGCGTATTAAGATAAAATGGCTTTAGACCTTTGATAACGATAAATGGTTAAAGTTCATTTCAATATAGTAACTATTCATGTGGCTCAATCATGGCTTCAATTATAAAAGGATAGAAACAATTAATTAATTGTAGAAAAATTCTCAAAAATTTAAATTTGTTTTAATAAACCAGAAATTATAAAATTAAAGAATGAGTTGCAGACCAACTTCAGCCGCGCTTTCAGACGCTTTAAAGTGATATATCAACCACTCTCATAGCTAAAATAATACAAAAGTTAGACCCAAATATGTACGGAAAGTCTATAGCAAATTTGATAATTTTCCCCAAATTGAACACCAATTTTAGCTATACAAAGTATTCCAAGTTATAGCAAGTTTCATAAAATTCAAATAGAGTGCGGAAATTTCAATTGTTGATTTTATATGTTATTTAATATAAACTTTTTTAGGCATTACTAACCCATCCTTGTTGGATGTCAAATACGTATCAAATATTAAAGTTTTTGATCAAAAAAATATAACTTAGAATTTTCCGTTGGACTTTATATTGTCTTTTATACCTAAAGCGTCGCTCATAAAATCGTTAACCTTGCGCTGCGGAGTCCAAAAACGTCCAACAAGTAGTGTATGGCCAAATCAAAAGCGGTTAAAAAATATTTTTTGTGAAAATTAAAAAAAAAATTCCCCCCCCCCCCCCCCCCAGAGACTTGAGCTGGAGACGCCACTGCTATAATACTTATCCTTATTCAAGTAAGTATGATTCTAGTTACTCTTTTTCATATTAAGTTAATGTGTTTTCCGATTTTAAAAATAAGCAGATAATTTTTTATATAAAAAAAAAAAAAAAAAAAACTGAGATTTGTGTGATTTTAAAGCTGTTTCTATCTTAGTAAACGTTGTTTCTGTATGGTTTTAATTTTTTTTCTTCTGTGTATTAACAACTAACTGGATAATGTATTATATAACCCACACAGAGAGAAGTTTGCTGGACCAGTTTTAATGAAATTTTTTAGTAAAATAATAAAATTTTCTTCACAAGGTAAATAAAAAATTTCTTACATTTAATGAAAAAGCTTCATATAATTTATGAATCTAGTTTTAATGAAGCTTCTTGATTAGGTGTATGAAACTATTAAAAAATAAAATGAAGATTTTGACAACATTTTATCAAAAATTCCATTAATTTAATAAAAAGTTTCAATGGACGAGGCCACTAGAAATTCATCGGTTTTGTGCAAAAATGTTTAATATCATTCAGATAATTCTCTCAGTTAATTAATTGGTTGTTTTCCTACACTATACATATTCATATAAACAAACAAAATTTAATGCAATTGAATAAGACCAAAACTCCGATAAAATTGGATGAAATTATATAATGTTCTTTACATCGGTTTCATTTTTTGGCAATACCAGGTTTTTATTATAAAAACTTTCTTGGGACCGGTTCTTTTATATGAAAAGGACCGAAAAGAACCTGTCACAGGACTGATACAAAAGCACCTATCACAGGACTAAACTATATGTGACCTTCTCCGAGAAAAGGGACCTAATGTGTGAAAATAAAGTTTTGAGAAGAACGCATTTAAAGTTTCATAACGTATTATCACTTTGAACACACCTTCAGTTGGGAGATGGGATTTGGTATGGTTAGTTATTTTTATCAGAAATCTAACTCATTTCATCTTATTCTATACCCCTTTAGGTACCAGAATCCACTCTTAAGTCCAAACACGTTTTTTGACACACTAGGTCCCTTTTCTCGGAGAAGGTCACACATATTAATTTGTATGAAATTATATAGAAAGTTATATGAAATTACAAGAATGTATGTTTATTATGAAGATAAATACAGTGTTATATAACTTAGAATCGAACCATATATAATCATATCAGTCACTACATATATTTTGATTACCCTATTAAGAAAATTAATGAGGTACAACATAAAGACGTGCACTTGTATTTCTTAAAGTATTTCCAAAACAAATATACCATATACATAACTGTTACTATTGGTATAAATAAGAGAAGAAGTGTAACTGATATTGCTATGTTTTGTTTCAACGCACTCACTTAATTCATAAACAAAATACCAGTTATTTCTTGTTTTGTATTGAGTGAAGCATTTATTTGTTTCTTGTTCTCAAATACTTATTGTACCACAAATATTTTCAAGTAATTGTTGTGGAAACAAATAATCAAGTGACTAAAGATTAAATTTGTTGTGAAATTTGTATTTAAAAATTAATAAAATTCAATTAAAACAAAAAATTGTATTTAATTTAAATAAAATTAGTGAAAAAGAGGTCGAAGGAAGACATGGGGTTGATTTGGTCGAAATTTTCACAATATATTTATTGGCAGCGTACAATAAGTATCTATTGTACAATTTTCATTATCTTTTTTATTTGTTTGAGCATACTATAGTAAAACAAATATATTACGCTCATGCTCTCTTTATTCATTTACACACAATCTACTAGAAAGAATAACAATATCAACTATACCAGAAACACTAAACTACTTATCAATACGTATTCAAATCAGTAGACATACCGAAACTTGTACAACCAGTTCTATCTGTGCACGTGTTTAGTACAACATACAATCATATCTTTTTTTGATGCCGCCCAAAATAAAATTTTATCCGAAAAATGGTGGATCGTATTGCATTAATCTAATCTGATGAAATACGATCCGAAAAATGAGTTTATCTAATCATTAAAATTGGATGTGACATAATGATAATCAAAATGGAATTTCAATAGAATGGACCATTTAATGCAATCTGAGCGATCTCTGAATGAATTATTTTTATCTAATGCAACGGTTCCCAAATGGGGGTCCGTAGCAGAATTCCAGAGGGTCCGCGAAGAGATGCGACAAAAAACATAAAACAAGTAATTTAAAAAAAGAAACAATGTGTTTTTATAATTTTTAAATTATTCAACAAAATATGATTTGAAAAATGATTTTTCCCTTTTTCCTGCTTAAAATTGGCCATCAATTAAAATAAGCAGGTGCTTTTATTATTTTGCCCCATAATTAATAAAGTACCTCTCACTCAACACTGGTTTGGGGGTCCGTGAACTAGTAGAAATGTCTCAAGGGGTCCGTGAAGCAAAACCTAGTGGGAACCGCTGATCTAATGGTATCAAATAAAATCTAACTTTTTGTATTAAATCTAATTTTATATAATTAGATAAACCCATTTTTCGAATCGTAATTGATCATATTAGATCCAACGAGGATCTAAATTAATACAGAACGATCCACCATTTTTCGGATCAAATTGTTTATTAGGCTATCCCAGGGGAAAATGTTCATATTGTCATATATGGTTTATTGTATGATCATATATGTTATGTATGGAAGCATATATGGGTAAATACATTCAAATGTATGAATCCATATATGATAATATACTGCATTTATGGGTCCATATATTGGTTCATATATTCCATATATCTTCATATATGAATTCATATATTATTCCATATATGGGTAATGTTTTAATTTCTTTTTATCATGGGGGTAATTACGTGAGCGGATTCAAAAAATATTGAAATGCAATACATTTGATAATTTCTTAAATACAGTTGGCAATTTCTAAAATACAATTGCCAGTTTCTGAAATACAATTGATTATTTGTAAAATACATTTAATAATTTCTGAAATGCAATTGCAAATTTCTTAAATACAATTAATAAATTTCTGAAATACAATTTTCAGTTTCTGAAATACAATTCCCTGTTAAAAATCGATTATACATGAGCACATATGATTCATGCATGCCCATGTGCATCAATATATGATCCATATGTGTGCATGAATGATTCATATATGCTCATATGAATTTCCATATATGTTCATATGAGTGCATTAACGAAATTTGAGGTAATATTTACATACATGATCATGCATTTTCATTTGTTTCCATACATGATCATGTGTGTACATTAACGAAAATTGAGGTAATATGTACATGTATGATCACATATGAATAAATATGAACACATATGGATCCCATATGGAAGTATATGGACATGTATGAATTTGTATGACTTCACATACCAGCATGTGTGAGTTCACACATGTCCATGAATGGATACATATATGTCGATTTTTAACCGGGTTCATAATTTCTGAAATACAATTGGTAGTTTCTGGTATACAATTGATAAATATGAAAATCAATTGATAATTTGTGAAAAGCAATTATAAAACTGGAAATAAATTGATTATTTCTGAAATACAATTGGTGAATCTGAAAAACAATTCAAAACTTCTACAATACAATTGATGAAACTGAAATTCAATTGATTATTTCTGAAATACAATTGATAAATCCGAAAAACAATTGATAACTTCTGAAATAAAATGATAAATTTTGAAATACAATTGTAAATGTTGCAGTAAGATAAAACCAGCAAAAATAAAACTGCTAAATTTAGAAAATCTGCAGAAAATGTAGCAAAATATTAGTAAACTAAAAATGGCTAAAACAAACTGTTGTATCTAAAAAAATTTTTGTTAAATTTTGTTCAATGCAAATAGCAGTTTATAAAATCAACAGAAATATTTGCTAAAAATATTAAACTGTTGATTTCAGAAGGCTAGATTTGTATTTCCATTAAAAACGAAAAAGGAACTTTGAGAATTTTAAATTTTATGTGATGTTTTTTTGTCTACTACTACAATTTAATTTTATTTTCTAATCACTGAAATTAAGCTCAATTATAACTCAAATTTTGTAAATATATTAAACAGTTTTATTTTTGCTGTTCCTATCTTATTTATATTTAGCAAAACTACTCTGATAATTCAGCAGTTTTTCATTTTGAACTAATTTTTAGTAGCTTTAACTAAAATTTTTACACACTTTTTTCTATTAGTGTATAAACAATCATTAAAGAATCAGAAAACAGTCATAAAATATTTTCTAAACTTGAAGTAAAATGTTTATGTCCATTAAAAATTTCATAATTTCTCAATTTCATTCAAATGTACAAATTCATCAGTAACGTATGAATAGAATTATAATATTTACATTTAATTTGAATAAAAAAAGCAATATTTTTATTAAAAAATAAAAAAAAAATTTATATGAACATTCATATATCTCCATATATGGCCATATACCCTCAAATTTCGGATCCGAACCCATATATGTTGCCATATATGACCATATATGAACATTTTCACCTGGGCATTAAAAATTTCATAATTTCTCAATTTCATTCAAATGTACAACTTCATCAGTAATGTGTGAATAGAATTATAATATTTACATTTAATTTGAATAAAAAAAGCAATATTTTTATTAAAAAATAAAAAATAAAATGTTATATGAACATTCATATATCTCCATATATGGCCATATACCCTCAAATTTCGGATCCGAACCCATATATGAACCCATATATGTTGCCATATATGACCATATATGAACATTTTCACCTCCCGAGTAAAAACAGTTACATATAGTCGTATAAAATGCGATTAAGTTATATCTGTAAAAATATACTGTTTCATCCGAAAAATGGCCCGATGTAATTGTATCAGCTGTTTATCAGTTTTTATCAAATTGTATTAGTTTAGATCTCAACTAATAAAATTATACATTATTCAGATGAAATTATATCCAATTTTTGACCTGATACAATTTTAGCGGTTTATATCTAATGGTATCTGTTTAGATCGTAGTTGGTACAATTTTATATAAATAAAATATATTTGTATACGACATTTGCCTTATATAATTGTATCAAAGTTTTAAAGCAGATATAATTGCATCAGGTCAAAATTCATATAAGTTTGTATAGTAATGTATATATTTGGATCTAAACTAATACCATGTGACATAAACCCATAAAATTGTATCAGGTCAAAAATCAGATAAAATTTCATCTGCTTAACATATAATCTAATCAGTTAAGATCTAAACTGATACAATTAGATTAAAAGTTATAACCAACTGACACAATTATATCGGCCCATTTTTCGGATGAAATGGTATATGGATCACATTAAGTTATATATTACCATATAAAGCTCTATATTAATTTTTTTTTAATAGGGCTGGGATATTAAAAAAAGATATGTTTGTATTTTATAACATCCCAGGTGAAAATGTTCATATATGTTCATATATTGTCATATATGGTTTCATGTATGAGCATATATGGTTTAATGTATGATCATATATGAACATATATGTTATGTATGGAAGCATATATGGGTTAATACATTCAAATGTATGAATCCATATATGATAATATACTGTATTAATTGGTCCATATATTGGTTCATATATTCCATATATCTTCATATATGAATTCATATATTATTCCAAATATAGGTAATGTTTTAATTTCTTTTTTTCATGGGGGTAATTACGTGAGCGGATTCAAAAAATATTGAAATGCAATACATTTGATAATTTCTTAAATACAGTTGGCAATTTCTAAAATACAATTGCCAGTTTCTGAAATATAATTGATTATTTGTAAAATACATTTGATAATTTCTGAAATGCAATTGCAAATTTCTGAAATACAAATAATAAATTTCTGAAATAAAATTTTCAGTTTCTGAAATACAATTCATAATTTCTGAAATACAATTGATGAAACTGAAATTCAATTGATTATTTCTGAAATACAATTGATAAATCAGAAAAACAATTGATAACTTCTGAAATAAAATGATAAATTTTGAAATACAATTGAAAATGTTGCAGTAAGATAAAAACAGCAAAAATAAAACTGCTAAATTTAGAAAATCTGCATAAAATTTTGCAAAATATTAGTAAACTAAAAATGGCTAAAACAAAATGTTGTATCTAAAAAAATGTTTGTTAAATTTTGTTCAATGCAAATAGCAGTTTATAAAACCAACAGAAATATTTGCTAAAAATATTAAACTGTTGATTTCAGAAGGCTAGATTTATATTTCCATTAAAAATAAAAAACGAAAAAGGAACTTTGAAAATTTTAAATTTTATGTGATGTTTTTTTGTCTACTACTACAATTTAATTTTATTTTCTAATAACTGAAATTTAGCTCAATTATAACTCAAATTTTGTAAACATATTAAAAAGTTTTTTTTTGCTGTTCCTATCTTATTTATATTTAGCAAAAATACTCTGCTAATTTAGCAGTTTTTCATGTCTATTAAAAATTTCATAATTTCTCAATTTCATTCAAATGTACAACTTCATCAGTAACGTATGAATAGAATTATAATATTTACATTTAATTTGAATAAAAAAAGCAATATTTTTATTAAAAAATAAAAAAAAAAAATTTTATATGAACATTCATATATCTCCATATATGGCCATATACCCTCAAATTTCGGATCCGAACCCATATCTGTTGCCATATATGACCATATATGAACATTTTCACCTGGGATCTAACTTTTTTTACTCGGGTAGTTTTAAATGGCTTATGTAGTTATATATGGAGTCAGATTTGGGAATATGTAATAACATCAATTACCATACCAAAAATTCGTTGAAAAAATATCAGATGTACAGTAGTCCCCGCTTAAATGCGCCCCAAAAAAGGAGAATTTTCTGCGCTTTTAAGCGGGGTATAATTTATCCGAAAATATGAGCTGATGGCCTCAGACGCTAGTGCTCGGAAAAAAAATAACTCTGTAATAATTTTATTATTATTTAGTTATTAAATAAATAAATAATTTATCCGAAGATTCGGGTAAATGCGCAATAATGCATTTAGGAAAATATTTTATGTATAAATGCATAAAAGCGCTTTAATCGAAATTAGTTTTCGTTTGATGAAAGTTATTTTACACGATCTACATACTTACAAAGAACTGATTTCTTTTCCTTAGGAGTCTGTTCCTTAAAATTTAAGTTTTATATATTTAGATAAAAGTTTGAGTTTTCCAATCATCATTTTCTTATTGCAGACAACTGCAATCTTTTTGGAACAACAAATAAAATTAAACTTGACAATTCCATATTAGAATTTTTAACTAAATATATGAAAATTGTAACGATTCCCACCTTTCGGCCCTGTCTTTTCGAGAAGATGGCTATCTTCTGGCTTCGGCCGTGCTCAGTCTGGGGCTAGTTCTTTTTCCCTTAAAGACAAATGAAATTAAAGTAAGATAGCTCTTAAGAAAAAAATGAAGTGTCAAAAGAAAAGGTGTTAGAAAAGGGAAATTGTAATGCTGAATTTTGAATCTCGATGTAAACTAGCCAAAGTCTAAAACCTCCCTCCAATGATGGCAATAAAATTCAATTTTGCCATCCCATTGAGTTGTTGGATTAACCTCCTACCATACCTTTCGTGAAATTAATATCCACAAATGAATAAAAATTTCATATTAAACTAATCAAAATTTTATTAAGAACATTTTATAAAATATCAAAGAAATTTTTAGTACACTAATTGGAAAAATATAGTAATTAAATTAAATTAATAATATAGTTTTGGGTGTAAAATTAAAGATAAAAAGAAAATTTTCAGAACAAAGTGAATAGTTGCTATTGCTAATAAAATAACATTAAATATGCTAATTAAAATATTTAATAAACTAAACTAGTGAACATGTTTGAGAAGAGTATTGTTAATCAATATTAACATTAATCTTTGAGTGTATATTGTTTGAAAATTTTCTTTATATTTCACCAAGATTTCCTGTGACTATAAATTAGAAAAGAATTTTTCTTTTCTTTAATCTGGACTAAGGTTGGTTCATGTATATAAATGGTTAATTTTTCCTTAATAATTTTTTTTTCTTTGAGTGTAAAAAGGGTAAATATTTTTCTAGCTAATGGGAAAATTTTTTTTTTTTAAATTTTCACAAAAAATATTTTTTAACCCCTTTTGATTTGGCCATACACTACTTGTTGGACGTTTTTGGACTCCGCAGCGGAAGGTTAACGATTTTATGAGCGACGCTTTAGATATGAAAGACAATGGTAGCATTCAGCAGAGAAACCTTAAACTGATACCGGTGTCTTGTAGCGCTTTGTGATAAGTAACTCTGCTGAACGAGGTTTTGTTTGTTTTGTTTTTAAATAAAATTTTTATACATTTTCCCTTGGTTTCTTCAAATGTTTGTTTTTGAATTATATTTGTATGTTTTTATTTGACATTCTTACAAAAAAAATATTTTTTAAATCAACAACAACAAATGTATCACTAATTGATTAAACGTAGCAAACATTTTTTACGCTACCAAAATATGACAGCGCTACCTGAGCGCTCAGACTGAGCGGTTAGTGATCAGGTCGTTCAGCAGATAGTTGTACAACTGTTGTAGAACTGTTGACTATTAAAGTGTATCTGCTGAACGCACCCAATATAAAGTCCAACGGAAAATTCTAAGTTATATTTTTCATCAAAAACTTTAATATTTGATACGTATTTGACATCCAATAAGGATTAAATTTAATTTTATTGGTTTCCAAAACAACAAGATTTACAATCTTATGATTATAGTAATGGATTTTTACAATGTTTAGTTAAAAAATGTATGAAGGGATATGTTTAGATAAAAATACTTAATAACATAATAATAATAATAATAATAATAATAATAATAATAATAATAATAAAACAATAATACTAACATTAAAAACAATACCCAGCAAAAAAATCCATTACAAAAAAGTTATTTTAAAAGCACTCCGAATAGCATCAACTGATTGTGAAGTAGTTACAATTTAGCTTTAACACTGATTTATTTTACACGTGATGTCCCATGTTGTCAGTAGTTCAATTTAAGCATTTTGTTAGTAATTTAAAAGTGATTACATGATGTTAATAAAAGTATGGTTTTTAGATACACATTTTCATCGCAACAATACGAGTACATTTTGTTTGCATTTTTAGAGTGATTTAGAAGTACTCTTTATAATATATAACCCAGTGTACAAACGTTAATGACATATCATTATTTTTTGGACTACCAGTAATGACACCCACTTACCTTCTGTATTATTTTAAAGCATATAATAATGACTTACTGATAATGACTTATTTTTATCATTATTTCAAATAGAAAATAATTTTTTAGATTTTTTTGAAAATTTTTTGAAATCTATTTTTAGACTCAAATTTTTTAAACACTGATAAGGATATATGTAACCACATATTTTTTTGATTTTTTGTATGTTAGCGAGTAAGCTCCCAGCAAAATCTTTCATTACCAAATAAGTGGTTATATAATAGAAATTCATAGCTCCGCACAACTTATTTTTTGGCGTCTAAACTCATTATTTTTGTTTGGCGTGGTCGTTTTTATAAGTAGCCACGCTTACCTGCTCGCTTACGAAAAAATGAGAAATAAGTAGTTACGAGATTTTGAATAATAAGTGGTTACACACATGCTTACAAAAAGTTGAATTATAAGTGGTTATCCGATTGCTTACTTGATTCTTAAAAATAAGGAGTTAAGCAAATACTATTAGCTTAAGGAAATACATTCAGAAAAATTTAAGTTTTCTCTAGTGTGTAATTTTAGGACTCGTCATAAAAATTTAAACATAAAACATATTTACATATAATAAATAAAAATGTATAAAATTTAACTGTGTAAAAACTACTTATTTAAACTATTACGAGTAAGTCATTATTTTATATTTAGAAACAATGAATACAATAGGCCGTTATTATGAAGTCATTATTTTATATTATAAAATAATGCAAAAGGTAATGATATATCATTTTGAGTAATGCAGATAGTAATGAGGTGTCATTACCAATATTTTGCTGGGCTACTTGTGTGCAACAGGTCAATTGTGTTTTTATCTATTAAATATTACATGTCGATATAGCTCAGATGGTAGAGCTGTTGACTGGCAATCTGTAGACCCAGGTTCGATTCCCGCACCGGCAAATTTTATTAAAAAAAAAATACAATAAAAATATTTTTTTTTATATAATTTATTTTTTAGAAAATCTATTTTTAGACTCATTATTTTTGTCGGTACTGGTAAGCACATAGGTAACGATATATTTTTTGATTTTTCGTATGCTGGTGTGTAACGACAACTCATTATTTTTCGCGACATCGCCATTTAAAGGTAATAAGAAATGTAATAACAAAAGTAACTAGTTACCATTACCAAGTATGTAGTTACATAACCACTAGGGCGGGTCGATTTAATAATCGCCCAGTGAAAATCGTATTCTAGGGATCAAAATAAGAAACTTTGCCGAAGGAACCATACCTCTAAAACGAATTCTACTACCCCCCAACTGTTGACTTTTGTCCCGTAGGGTCAAGTTTTGAAAAATCCCACTTTGACCCATTTAGAGTGCCCCAATCGAGTCCAAATGTATGAACGACCCCCACTAACTTTGGAGGGCAGATCCACCCATGCCAGTGGCACACCCCCTGGAACTCCCCTGGGGGGTTCCCCATACAAACATTTTAAAAAATCACCATTTTTGGCACTTTATTTTATTATTTTTTATTTATTTTATTTATTTTTTCTCTTTAGAAATTTATTTAGTCAGAACATATGTAAATGAAAAAATTAATTTAACTTAGTAATAGAAAAGAAACTAAAAAAAATTACTGTTTGAAGTCTTTTTTGCTTTCAAGTCTGGGCAATTTCGCACGGCTCTCTAATGTCGTCACCATAACAGCCTTTACATTTTCCGGTATAACTCGTTTGGAAACGCTAGCTAGCAATTGAACGTGTCGTTCTGTTGCAGGTCGTAAAATAGGTTGTGTGGGTTTTTTAAGCCACCACAAGACACAGCTGCATGTCGTAAACTTAGTTAAGCTAAATCGGTTACAGGTAGAATTGAGCATAAAATTATCATAAAGGATTTTCCAGAAGTAATAAAAGGCGCACTTGCTTAACAGAATTTGTGGTCAGATTAACGTTTAATTTACATGTAAGTACTTTATGGGCAGTTATGACAACAAAATCGGTTACAGGTAGAATTGAGCATAAAATTATCATAAAGGATTTTCCAGAAGTAATAAAAGGCGCACTTGCTTAACAGAATTTGTAGTCAGATTAACGTTTAATTTACATGTAAGTACTTTATGGGCAGTTTTGACAACAAAATCGGTTACAGGTAGAATTGAAATTACCATTTCATTCTTATTACCTCGTCTCCTAGACCATATATAACGCAACAGTTTTTGTGAATGCATTAAGTCGTTGTGAAGAACTCGAAGTGTGAAGTGCTAATTTGAGATAAAAAATATTTAAAAAAAAATCATTCCAAATCAAGAAGTTTACAATGAATCCACCATCCTCTACACCGCAAGATGAAGCAATAACAACATCAACAACTATCGAAAACCCAATGAGTCATATACCCAGGCATGATGTTACTGTTTTTGGTGTGTCTACTGATTTGACTGATCTTAATTTACCAACCCATCTGGATATCTTGAGATATTATTTTTACTTGAGCGAACAAAAAAAGTTGTCCTATAAAGCATTCACTATTCAAGTACAAGATAAGTTGATTGGAATTTGGGAAAAACTTGGTATGGAAATAATGCTGAAAAAAAGTGTATGTAATAAATTGAATAGATTGCTTGACAAATATCAAGAGCAAATCAAGAGAAGAAACAAACCCCAACAATTTACAGAGTATGTAAAATCTCTGGAAACAATTTTTTTCATTGGAACGTGTAAATGCGATTTGAAGGCAGCTCCATGTGCATGCGGTTTGGTTCCCGAACGCCTCAAAGAGTTTATGCACGATCAACATAATCAGAGAAGTCTAACAATGGATGGATTTGCGATGGAAATTGAAGAGCAAGGAGCAACGTCTATGTCATCAATGCCAACATACCAAGATCCCGATGATTCAACATACGCACCGCCACCGGTTCAAGAAGATTTGGATTTAAGCACAAGTTCACAATACACACAGAGATACGATTGTTTTAACTTTGCCTTGGTATGTGACAGATTTGGCGTGCCTGATAGAGTAGCATCAGCAATGGGAACAGCTCTTTTCCAAGATTTTAAAATGAAAGATATCCATGGCAAACCTCTCATCATGGATAAATCGAAAGTTCGCCGAGAAAAAGAGAAATGCAGACAAGAAGTGCTTCGCAAACGGTTAGATGATACCAATTTGTTAGCATTTTCATTCGATGGCAGAAAAGATGATACTTTAACGAGAGATACAATTGATGAGAAGTATCATACTAGAATGGTAAAAGAACCTCATCTTGTTATTTTGAGAGAACCGAATTCTGAATTGATTGGTTACGTAAGACTGGAACATGAAACCGCTGAATACAAAACAACCAAATTAAATGATTTTTTCAACGATAAAAATATATCACTGGATGCATTAATTGGCATATGCACTGACGGTGAGCCAACAAACACTGGCCCAAACGGTGGAATTATACGACGATTCGAATTGCTGTTAAAAAGACCATTGCATTGGTTCGTTTGCCTTCTACACTTCAACGAACTTCCGTTTCGGCATTTGTTTGAAGCTTTAGATAAATCAACCAGCACTGGACCAAGATCGGCAACCGGAAAATTGAGCCGTCAAATCGAAACTTGTGAAACTCTTCCGGTAAGTTATTGCTATCACTCATTTATTATAATTGTCAACCGTTTTTAATTGTTTTATTTTTATATATTTTCAGGTGGTGGACGGCTTTCAGAAAATTGAGTTGAAAAATATGCCCCCTGCTCCAGAAAAAATTGAATTTTCCACCGATTCCAAGTACTTATACGACATGGCCCATGCAATTTCTAGCGGCGTGGTTTCAGTGGATCTGGCAAACATCAAACCAGGGAAAATTGTACATTCTCGGTGGCTCACCAAGGCCGCTAGACTATTACGATTATATGTGACAACGGAAAATCCAGATGCAAATTTAAGAATACTGGTTGAATTTATAATTACATGTTATGTGCCAATGTACTTCAATATCAAGTATTACAGCTCTGTCGTGTACGGTAGTAGATTATTTTTCAAATTCATTAGTTGGTCAAGATTTCTAGAACCTCGTTTACGCAAAATTGTCAATAAAGTAATTACAGATAATTCATATTATGCGCATTCGGAAAATATCTTGTTATGAATGTTGTTTGATGATAGCAAAGAAAAGCGCGACTGTGCTATCAAGATAATTCTACGCTATCGAACCGATGTTGACGACCCAACGGGACTTAGAGCTTATAAAAAACCAGATATAAACTTTTATTGCACAAGTTACACGGAAATGATCAATATGAATGACATAAATGAATTATTTGAACCACCATTCACGCGAAGCATTCCATACGATACTTTGAAAGAATATTTAAATCAAGATGATCCAAAAATTCCATCACACATACAAGAAACAGAACGACACGTTCAATTGCTAGCTAGCGTTTCCAAACGAGTTATTCCCAGAGACCCAAAATAACTGTTATATATCTTAAAAAGTCACCACCCAAATTTATTTAATTATAATATTACAGTAATGCACTATATTTTATAAATCATATTGCACAAAAAAATTACAAAGTTTGTCAATGATTTTAATTTTTTCAATTTTTATATTTTACTCTATAAATTTCTGTTGTTTTTTGATTTTTATTTTAATACTTTTTATAAAAGTTACGGAATGATTTTTTTGAAAAAATGAAGCAATAACTTTTTTATTTGATAATAAAATAAAAATTAAAAATTGACCTAAATTGAATGCCGGAAGTTGCTGGAATATACATATTTACTCACTTTAAATCACTGTTCAATCTTTTATTAACACTAGTTGACATCATCAGGATATTATAATTGTTGAAGTCATTGGTTCTATGGCTTTTGATTGATATTCTTAATTGTTATTTTTTGATAAAGAAAAAAAATCACAAAATAAGTTTTATTATTTTTTAAAAAATAAAAATCGTCTTTGGATTATTTTTGTTTGAATTAAAAATAAAAATCAAACAGAGCAAATAAACAGAAAATTAAAAATATTCAAACAAGAAATAATTGTAAAACAATCAGTTTTTTGAATAAAAGTTATAACTGTTACGTCCCTGGTTATACCGGAAAATGTAGAGGCTGTTATGGCGACGACATTAGAGAGCCGTGCGAAATTGCCCAGACTTGAAAGCAAAAAAGACTTCAAACAGTAAGTGAGACGAAACTGCGGCAGTCTGGTGATTCCCTTGTGTCTGTTAAATTTTTCAATAAAAAATGTTTTCTTCTTCTTCTTCCTAGAAATCAACTCTAAAAAAATTCTCTAGTAATTAATTCTAATATTAATTACGATTGTCCTATGCGACGGTTACAAACACTTAACTAAAAAAGTAATTTTTTATTTTTTCTTTTCTATTACTAAGTTAAATTAATTTTTTCATTTACATATGTTCTGACTAAATAAATTTCTAAGGAGAAAAAATAAATAAAATAATAAAAATAAATAAAATAAATAAAAAATAATAAAATAAAGTGCCAAAAATGGTGATTTTTTAAAATGTTTGTATGGGGAACCCCCCAGGGGAGTTTCAGGGGGTGTGCCACTGGCATGGGTGGATCGGCCCTCCAAAGTTAGTGGGGGTCGGTCATACATTTGGACTCGATTGGGGCACTCTAAATGGGTCAAAGTGTGATTTTTCAAAACTTGACCCTACGGGACAAAAGTCAACAGTTGGGGGGTAGTAGAATTCGTTTTAGAGGTATGGTTCCTTCGGCAAAGTTCTTATTTTGATCCCTAGAATACGATTTTCCCTGAGCCATGGGCGATTTTTTTGCCTCCCCACAAATCGACCCGGCCTAATAACCACATATCTGGTAATGATTTTCTACACTGGGAATATAATGTCTGAAATAGCATATTTTAGAGGCAATTTTAATGTTTAGCCTTTACAGAGCCCATTTCTGAACCTATTGTGTAACAAAAGCTTCAATTTATTATTATTTTTAGGGCAATATTAAGGAAACACTTCTTTTGCATCTGAATCAATTCGATTAAGTCAAAATCAGACAAAACCAATTTTTTTTAATTTTTGTTCAACAGTTTTTAAAATAAGTTTGTAACATGTTTACTTCAGTCGTTAAATTCGAAAAAGCTACGATATTGAATTAAATAAGATTAATACATTAAGACCGAATTTTTGGGATGTCAGTTAAACTTGGTTTAGTAAAACCGAAAACGAAAATAGATTTTAGAAGCAGTATTCCAGTTATAAACTGCGTTAAACTAAGTTTAAAGATAATCTACATCCTAAAAGCTGGGCCTAAAAGTTATATGTAACCCTCTGATTGATTATTTTTTTTTAAAAACATTACTCAAGGAATTTTCAGAATATTAAAGCGTACTAGGAAACTATTATTTCATTTTACAACTCTACAGTAATAAGGCCATCATTATAAATTTGCTGAATCCGCAGATCTTTGATTGAAATTTTAGCTTTAAATTCATTAAAGAATCCGAGAACAGTTGGAGGACAGTTTTTCCCCAGACATATTTCGAAGGCGAATACCATGTCGTCATTTGAATTTTGCAAGTCAACCATCGTTAGCTTAAAATCAAGTTTTTCATTAAACGATGCATTAAGTTCCAACGCTATAATTTGCAATCGTGATTAGTTAAATTCTTATGTTGTAGAATTTCATTTAGCAAAATTTTAACTTTAATTAAAATTTGGAACTTTAATGTACATTTTAAAGTTGACGGCAGTTATATTTTTAAATCTATTTTTAAGTTGAAGAAATAATAAATTTTTTGTCACTATCGAATTATTTATTTAGCTTGATTTTACGACTTTTAAGGTGTGATAGCAATTAAAGCATATCGACATTTAAAGCGGTTGACATTTACAGAACTTTTAATGTATAAGCAAAGGTAAGGGACCAACCTCTGTTAACGTACCTATTGATTGGTATGTTTTAAACAATAAAATATGTTAACATTGCAACAAATTTTATTAACATATTTCTTTGGTGCACGGTGAAAAAGCACGCGAGCGACTTCATAGAGCCTTAACAATACATTTTAATTGTTAACTTTTATATATTTGCATTTAGTGAAAAGAAGAATTCATATTTGGGTCATAGTCCAAGAGGTTCAATGGAATCCAATTCTTTATTTCCTTCCCTTTTTCAATGGGAACTGTAATTGAAGTATTTTTTAAAATATGTACGAATAATTAAAAAATATGTAAATACCCTATTAAAAAAATTAATGAGGTACAACATGCAATCATATCTTTTTCAGATGTTGGCCAAAACAAAATTTGATCCGAAAAATGGTGGATCATGCTGTATTCATTTATATGCACCGTAGATCTAATATTATGAAATACGATTCGAAAATGGGTTTATCTAATCATATAAAATTGGATGTGACGTAATGACAATCAAAAACTAATTTCAATAGAATGGACGATTTAATGCAATATGAGCGAACTTTAAATGAAGTATTTTTGTCTAATGGTATCAAATAAAATGTAACTTTATTGTACTAAATCTAATTATATATAGTAAGATAAACCCATTTTTCGGATCGTATTTCATCATATTAGATCCAAGGTGTATCTAAATTAATACAGTACGATCCACCACTTTTCGGGTCAAATTGTAGTTTAGGCTATACCAAAAAAAGATACGTTTGTATTTTATAACATCTAACTTTTTTTACTCGGGTAATCGTAAATTAATAAAGTACGTTAATAAAATTAACTATTTTGTTTTTTTAGAGATAAAAAATGGATTCTCTAACAAATTCGTAATTTACAAACAAACGCATTTACAAAGAAAAACACAACATTATATATAAATTTTTGAAAGTTGTTTTAAAGCACATACATTCGAAGCAGAAAAAGAGCACTTATCGCTCCATTGTAACCAATTTAAAAGTTGTTTATTTTGAATGACTTACACATATTTTTGCTGGGTAATAATAAGAATAAAAACAAAATTTTCATTTGACCAAGCAAAAAATAAATAAATGACAGCAAAATAAATATTTCAGACACCAGGGCAAATAAATTTATTAAACTATCATTTAACTATAAAATTCAAAAAGTTTTTTCTTAAAATGTAATGCGTTGCTTATAAACTGAATGGATGATGGTAATGAGTTCCAAAGACGTATTGAATTAACATAAAATTGCCACTTGGATACAGAATTTTGAAACAATATATGGTTAATGTCCTTGTTTCTTTGGGAGTTCAAAAATTGAAGTCTATCAAATAGATATGATGGCTCCTGGGTATATATAATTTTTTGTAACAAGATCAAAGTTCTTATATTCAAAAGATCATTAAAAGTAACTCCAAAAAGTTTTCTTGAGTAGGAAGAGATAGGGTCAAATTTTCTTAAGTTGAAAACATACCTAAGAATGGCATTGTAAGTAGATCTAAGTTTTTTACTACTTTTAGTATCACAACTTGCATACATTTCGCATCCGTATAGTAATGGTGGCATTATATAGGTTTTCGCAAGCAATATGCGAATGTTTAGTGGAGTTATATGCTGGGTGTGCCATAAAGTACGTAGCATTAAATAAAATTTTCCAGCGACAATATTTATGTGATCAGACCAAGTAAGTGTGTTGTAGAGTGCTACAGGGACAAGTAGAGTGCTACAGGGACCTTGAAGCGTTTTAGCAACTCTTTTGATGTTGCCTCAGCCTCTCATGGAATCCAAAGACCGTCCATGCGTTGTGAAGAGCCACATCCGGCTAGAGGTGTCCCTGCTTTCGCAGAACATGGCGGATCTAGAGCGGACACTCGATAAAAACCCGTAATCCCCGGTGTTATTCAACCGTGCCCATGGGATGAATAGCACTACGTTAGTGTGTTTTTGAACGGTGGCCTCCAGGACGAGGCGAATCCTGGTTGTATTAGCCCGCTGGTAGTACAGGGCTTTGCTACCGAGCGTACTGTTCTAATCCCTGTTTCGATCTTATTTTTTCAGATGGATATAATTAACCAAGATACAGAAAAAAAGCAAGAGAAGGTTAGCGCAGACCTATCATCAGCAGTCAAAGGGGCTTTATGCCCAAATGATGCTAATGACAAATTAGACATGATTCAGCCGACAGAAGACGTTTCCAGTCTTAACGTGGCTGAACCGATGGAAGTTGGAAATATAACTGAGGACCTCTCGGGTCCAAATATAGCTATCAACACCAATATCCCAACGGATGAAGAGGATGAACTTCTAAGTTCTCAGCCCAAAGTTGCTGAAACAGAGGAAGTTCCAGGCGAAAAGTCGAAACCAGTGACTGAAAGGGTAAAGCTCTGTGGGGCTGCTCGTAAACGCCTGAGGATGTACCTGGACGAAGGAATTGACCTAGAGGCAGCGCGGAGACTATGTCTGCTACCCATGCGCGAAGCCCGTAAGGAGGTCAAAGAACTCGCAGGTATCAGAAAGAGGGTGCGATCAGATGGCTCAACACCACCTGGCTCCGGACACCCTGCAAAAAGGACCGCTGAAATGGCTAGTGATGGCACACCTCTAAAGGTTGGTAGTGGCACATTACCAAAGGCAGCCTTGGCAGCCCCGGTAACACAGCAAAGTACAGCGGTAATATCTTATAAGGAAATTGTTGCGACGACGAAAATTGGCGTTATTCCGCCTGATTTCCCGGCAACTAGATGGACTGATGAACAGCTGCAGTCCATCCAAAGAGCTGTTTTGTACAAAATAGCGGAGCTGAGAAAAGGGACCATCAAGCCCTGCTTCTCGAGTTGCTCCTTTAAGCCGGGATGGCTTAGTTTTGTGTGCCGCGATAAGGACACAGCGCAGTGGCTGGAGACGCATGTCCCCACATTAAAGCCATGGAGTGACGCTGTGCTGAAGGTCGTGGCGGAAGACGAAGTGCCGAAGGCCCAAGTGTTCGTGGGATATTTCCCGGAGAAAGAGGACACGTCCAATGACTTGATTCTTGGACTGGTGGAGGGCCAGAACTGTGAAGTTTCGGTTGAGTACTGGAAGGTGCTGAACAGGGTCATAAAGGGTGGAATGGTGGAATAGTGGAATTAACCCTATCTATTGACCCAATATCAGCCGACTTACTCAAACGAAAGAACAACAGGGTGAATTTTGGATATGGAACGGCGCTGGTAAGACCTACAGGAAAACAAGAGGTCGGGCACGACATATCCAAACAGGTAAAGGCAAGCACCTCAGCAGCTGCGGCTAAATCCGACACAAGAGTCTCTAAGGATTCAAAGTCGGATGAAAAACCGGGCTGCTCGAGGGACCTTGCCAAACCTTTATTTATTTATTTATTGATTTCCTGCACAACAAGATTAGTCTTATAATTATAGTACAGGATTTTAAAAGTGTACAAATATACTTTGCCAAATTAAATAAAATATTGAATAATATATATATATAAATATTACAAATAAATATTGAATTAATAAAATGTTTAAACATGAAATTATATAAAAAAAAAATTACTAGTAGTATAAAAAATAAATAAAAACAGTAAGTTTTTTAATAAAAATAATAAAAATAATAAAAATAAAAGAACAAACATTTAAAGAAAGAGAAAAAAAAAATCATAATTAATTAAAATGATCAAAAAGAAAATTTTTAAAACTTATTGCGTTGCTATTTATTTGTTGGTTATGCGGAAGAGCATTCCAAAGACGTGTAGCATTTATAAAGAACTGCCATTCAGAAACAAGACATCGAAATTTGGGAAATATGATCATTTTGCCTCTTGACGATCTTGCAAAACGTATATTTTGAAATATGTAATTCGGTTTTTTTATGTATATAACTTTTTGTAAAAATATTAGTATTCTTATCTTTAAGAGATTTTCAAATGATACATTATATAGAGTTTTCGAATAGGACGATACTTGATCCCGTCTTTTAAGTCGGTAAATATACCGTATAATATTGTTATATAAAACTTGGAGTTTTTTCCTACTAATAGAATCGCAATTAGAAAACAATTGGCAACCGTAACTTATAGTCTTGATTAGCCATGGATTTGTACGAACATAAAACAAATCACACATGAAACAACAACAAATTTTATTTGTTGTTTTTGTTTTGCATGTAATTCGTTTCATGTTCGCACAAATCCATGGCTAGTCAAGACTATAAGTAAGTAAGACTTGGCACCAAATAGGCCTTTGCGAGTAATATTCTTACTTTCAGCGGCATAAAGTACTGCACAGACCACAACGTTCTTAATTTCACATATATTTGTGCAACCAGTGCATTGATGTGATCTGACCAAGTTAAATTACTGTTAAATACTATGCCCAGATTTTTTGCCGTATGTACGATTTCAATTTTCTCATTGTTTATGACAATATCATCTTCTATGAGTGGATTTGCCGTTTTCCTGTGAATCACCAAACATTTGGATTTTCGTGGATTTAAACACAGGCCATTTGCAGATGCCCAACAATATATGTTATTTAAATCATGATTAAGTTTGCTAACGTTTTCTCTGATTGATCGAGCTGGACTACTGAGATACAATTGTACATCATCTGCATACATGTGGACTCTACAGTGAGATAAATGTCGTGGCAAATCATTGGCATAAATAGAGAAAAGTAGTGGTCCTAAAATAGATCCCTGAGGTACCCCTCTTGGAAGTGTTATGGGATTGGACTTAATGCCGTTTACACATACTGATTGAATGCGGTCATTGAGGTAAGATGATACAAGTTGTGCCGATGTTGATGAAAATTTAAAATGATCCCTTAGTTTGGTACATAATATTTGATGGTTAACTGTATCAAAAGCCTTAGAGTGATCGAGAAGCACTAAGAAGTTAATCTTGCCATCATCCAGATCATGCCTTATACTCTCTGATACATCAATTAGCGCAGTTACACAGCTATGATTAGGTCGAAAACCTGATTGTCTGTCAGACAGCAATTCATTGTCATGTACGTAAACACTTATCTGGCGGTGTAAAATTTTCTCCAAGGCTTTTGAAAGAAAGCTTAAGATAGCTATTGGTCGATACTCAGTGTTCGATTTTGGGACTGGAATTATCTTAGCGTGCTTCCATCTCGAAGGAAAACAGCTAGTTGTGATGATAGTGTTAAATAAATGGGTAATATAAGGTAGTATAGACGGCAATATTATTTTTATAAACTTGGGATGAATATTATCATATCCTATGGCATTGGATTTTATCTGAGTACAGCTATAGTAAACATCAGGTTGATTGACGCATGAAAACTCAAACATGCCCTGGTCCAACTCATCAATTTCAATATAATCTGAATTTCCATTGTGTGATATGTTGTTTGCGGTTGGAAGTGGAATGTTGGCAAATATGTTGTTAAGTTCATCAACATCAATAGAGCAGTTCATACTTGTATCCCTATTTCCAATACCTATGTCCCTAATAGTTTTCCAGGTGTGTTTGGATCCAAGCGCTGAACTAAATCGCTTAGAGTAGTACTCAGATTTGGCTATTATAATTTGATTATTAGCATCCCTCCTGGCAGAACGAAATTCGGCTTTTAGTTCCGGTGTTCTAAAACGCTTCCACCGAGAATATGCTAAATCTCTACGTTGTATAGCCATTTTGACAGGGCTTGAATTGAACCATAATTTTTTAGTTGTAGTAATATTCCTAGTTTTAATAGGGACTGTTTCATCATAGAGCTTCTGTATATTATACTCAAGAAACGCTAGTTGGTCATCGACAGAAATCATGTCGTAGATACTTGTCCAATTTTAGTTTAGTTTCTTTATTCGCTCTTCCCATGCAACAAGACTTACGTCTTTTTAATTATAGCATGGGAATCAGTAGAAGATAGTTTACAAAGTGATTAAATAAATAGATAAACATATTAAATAATAAATTAAATTAAAAATAAAAATGACAATAATTAAAATAATAAAAAACACATATTGAATTTATATAATAAAATTATAATGAAATATCAGATAAAATTTGGAAGAAAAAAATACAATAAAAATTTTAATTATGAAAAAAGTTTAGCTAATTCCTTTTTGAAAAGTGTTGCGTTGCTAATGGTCTGAATGCGATTTGGAAGAAAGTTCCAGAGATGTACAGCAAAATAGTAAAACTGCCATTTCGAGATTAGGCTACGATATCGGATTGGTATCAACTTTTTACCTCGTTCCGATCTTGCAAAGGTTAGGTGGTCAAACAGGTATTTTGGTTCTTTCAAATATATTATTTTGGTCAGAAAAATTAGAACTCTGGTTTTCAAAATGTTTTCAAAAGAAAGTCCATAAAGTCGTTTCGAGTGAAGCAAAGTTGAATCACGTTTACGAAGCCCAAACACATACCTTAAGATATTGTTGTAGACCACGTTCATTCTCCTAGTGCTAGCAGAATTGCATTGAGCAAAAAGCTCACATCCATATAACAGAACTGGCATTAGATATGTTTTAGCAAGTGTTATTCTTATATTCAACGGCGTACAATATTGAGTTGCCCACAGTGTTCGAAGCATGCCATACGTTTTTCCTATTGCACTGTTTACATGATCATTCCATCTCAGTGTATTGTTAAATGTTACACCCAGGTTCCTTGAAGAAGACACAATTTCAATTTTCTGATTATTTAGCATTATATCAAAATTTAAATTACGACGTAATGACTTCTTGTGTATGACGAGACATTTGGATTTGTGGGGGTTCAAGCAGAGTCCATTTGCAGAGGCCCAGTTGTAAATATTATTTAAATCATCGTTGAGTTTTGTTAAGTTTTCATTGATGGATTTTATAGAACTGCTCAGATAAAGTTGAACGTCGTCAGCATACATGTGAATTGCACAATGAGCTATATGTAGAGGTAGGTCATTTGCATACATTGAGAATAGCAGCGGACCCAGTATTGAGCCTTGTGGTACGCCTCTGGCGACTAGTCGGGGTTCAGAATATATATCATCCATGAAAACAGATTGTATTCGACTATTTAGATAAGATTCAACGAGTTTAGTTGAGTAGTTTGAAAAACTAAACAGCTGTTTTAGTTTCAAGCAGAGAATATTGTGATCTACAGTGTCGAATGCCTTCGAATGATCAAGTAGAACTAGAAAACTAATATTATTCATATCAATCTCCCGACGAATTTCCTCCGTTACATTTACCAAGGCAGTAATGCAGCTGTGCTTTTTTCTGAAACCAGATTGTTTATCTGACAATAGCTGGAACCCGTCAAGGTAGGCACTGATCTGGTCATGCATAACTCTTTCAAGAACTTTAGAGAGGAAGGGCAATATAGCAATAGGTCTAAACTCTGGATTTGTTTCTGGCACTGGTATAACTTTTACGTGTTTCCATTTCTTCGGAAAAATGCTAGTCGTAAGGATGCTATTGAACAGATAAGTAATAAATGGCAAAATATATGGGAGTAGGATCTTTATGAATTTAGGGTTGATGTTATCATATCCAATGGCGTTAGATTTTATAGACTTAAAACTAAATAGTACCTCCACATTGCTGATACAGCGGAATTCAAACTGTTGGTCGAAATCTCGAATTTGATAGTCATCAATAAAGTTATTACCTGGATGTTGATGCTCAGCCATAGAAAAATCTGTAAATGCCTTATTTAATTCATCAGGACTAAATTTACTAGTGGTTTTATTAATTTTACAACCAATTCCAATCTCACGAATGGTTTTCCAAGTTTGTTTGCTATTGATTGCAGATTCAAAACGTTTAGCATAGTAAGCAGATTTAGCCTTTTTAATTTGACGAGTTACCTCTCTTCTCAAATTACGGTATTCGTCTTTCAATGCCTGTATCTTAAATTTCTTCCACCGAAAGTACGACTGATCCCTCCGTTTTATTAGAAGTTTAATTGCAGGTGTGAACCACGACCTAGTGTTTACCTTTATCGTTTTGGTTCTGATTGGTACAGTAAGGTTATATAAATACAAAATGTTGTGTTCCAAAAAAGACAACTGTTCGTCGACTGATATCATATGGTACAAGGCATTCCAATTAATCAGGGAAATATTTTCTTCTAATACTATGTAGTCAATACTTTTAAAATCACGGTAACTGAAAGTTTGTGGTTCATGATGTAACACAAAGTCGTAAGTTGTATAAATTAAATCGTGTTTTGAAAAACACGGTGCAGATATCTGGTCATAGAGCAATACCTTATACCAATACCAATGTCGTTGACAAAAAATATATCGAGTAAAGTACTAGATCTAGATGTGAAATGAGTGGGCATGGATTGATTTATAGATGAGAGACCAATAGATAACATGTTATCAGTTACATAGGAGTCAACTAAAATATTACAATTAAAATCACCAGCAATTACCATATCGCTATAGTTGACTGCTAGCTTATCAAGCTCGTTTACAAAAGAGGTTATATCAATACTTTTGTGCGGTCTGTAGATACATCCTATAAGAAGTTTACCTCCCTCGGATACGACTTCAACAAATATGTATTCGACCTTTTCACCATTCAAAAATTTACCCTTAAAATTGCACTTTATGCTTTCCTTGACAAAGATAGCCACACCACCAGCATGGGAACCACGATCAGCCCTAAATATCCTATATCCATTTAGATTAATCATACTATCAGGAGTGGTATCTGCAAACCAAGTCTCCGATACACATATAATATCAATAGAAGAGTTTTCGAACGTCAGTCTAAATTCATCAATTTTGTTGTTTAGGCTTTGAGCATTTATATGGCAAATTCGAATACCTTTCCTCTGTTTAGCCAATACACGGATCATATTTGAAGTAACATCTCTGGAATTTCTACCTAGACTATAAAAATTGTTCAAAATAATGATTGGTTATTAAAAGGCAGACAGACCTATATACAACGCAAGTAATATTAAACATAGCATTTATTATAAAAAGTTTCTTTGAATTTTTGATAGAAATTAGTAAAAAAAATATTAAAAGAGACCAAAATTGTTTTAATAAAAAATAAAATAATAACAATAAAACAAAATTTTAAAATTAATAATCTACATTTGCGAGGTATTAAAAGACGATTGAAGAACACCAGTTAAGAGCTTCAGCATCGCCATCTGCTGGAAGAAAAAACTCATCTAATTGCTTTAAACTGTCAATACGAATTGGTTGATCAGTACTTGAATTTTTTACATAAACAAGGCCTCGCATAGTGAAGACAGATTGCAGATGTTTATCTTTTCTGAGGCTGAGTGCAGTTTGAAAAATTTTATAGTTGTGCGATGTTAGATGTTCGTTAATGTAAACCGGTTTATTTTGGTTACCAGAAGTAAATCCAATATCTTTTAACAATAAATTAGTTTTATTAGCTTTTCTAAAACCAGATAGGGATTTTAAAGGAAGTTTTTGTCATAAGGAGATAAGAGTTTTGCCATTATGACTGCATCTGGGGAATTGACACTGTCTTTATTATTTTTGTTTTGTTTTGGCGGTATATGGTTTTAATATATGGTGTATTTATATTTAATTTTTTGCAGATATTATCAAAAATGTCTAGTAGATTTTCATTTTGTAAACAAGGTATACCGTTTATACGCAAATCACATGATACTAAAGAGTTTTCTTGTGTAAGGTTCTGCATTTTTAATTCTTGCACTTCATTTTTTAGTGCTATTAAATCGTCCGCCACTGTTTCAAGCTTTGTAACTCTTTCAGTGACGTCGATTATGTCTTTTTTCATTTCACACACACTACGTTCTAGTTTATCAATTTTTTCCAATACACGGGCTTCACTCTCACAAATTTGAGTTGAAAGCTGCTCACTGAGTTTTTCTAGGCGACTATCAAGTATTTTTATAAAATGTAAGGGAGATCCATAATCAGAGAGTCGCGGAGTCTTATTAGCATTTTCAAAGAAAGAGCATTGTAACATGTCTCTTCCACGTTTTGCAGATGAAGTTGAATTTTTATCCATTATTGCTTTAGAACACTTATGTGTAGTTTGTTTTGTTTTAAATTTGTTTTTGTTCTTTACTGTTTTGATAATTTGTATTGTTTGCTCTGGTATATTGTATTTGTTATTTTTTTTTTTTTTTTTATTTATTTTGATTTTATCTATTGCAGTTTTGTTGGTTTAGTTAGTATTTAATTTAGTTGAAAAAATGATGTAAAATATTTATGTAATTAAATAATAACAGCAACAGTTCGTGGTTATACAATTTATATTTTATACAAAAAAAGTTGTCTTTTCTAAATATTGTGTTTTTGCTATTAAATCTTACAAAATAAACGGAGCTCTTGAGAAACACGTAAGAAATTTTGATTCAAAATGTTATAATTTAAGTTCTTAAAATCACGATAGGAATATGTTTGATCTCGTTGATCGAGCAGGAAGTCATACGCTGTAAAAACCAAATCATGTTTGGAGAAACATGAAGCAGAAATTTGATCATAAAGTAATACTTTTGATAAATCACCCACGAAAATAAGATCCAGGAGCGTGCTATTGTTTTTCGTGAAGTAAGTAGGTAAAGTTGTATTAGTCAGTGTGAGACCTAGCGATTCCATGTGGTCCCTGAACGAAGTTTCAGTAAGAATATTAGAATTAAAGTCTCCTGTTAACCTAATTCTACTGAGCCCAATGCCAAAAAGTCGGCCAGGCTTATGGCTCCCAGCAGGCGCAAAAAGTGGGAGAGGAACTCGGCAGAGGAAGCTGCTCTGATGAACGCCAATCGGGGCAGAAAGGTGGCAAAGCGTGCTACCAAACTTGCTCGTAGGTAATGACTGCCATAAGGGGCAGAACACCAAAGCACCTAAGGTGCTTGCAAGTGAACCTTCACCATGCCAAAGCGGCATCTGATGTTGCCAACTGAAGGTTCACCGTCGACGCTCTGGATGTAATGTTCATTCATGAGCCGTGGGTGCACAATGGGGCCATTAAGGGGCTGAACGCGAACCATGGTAGGTTGATTTATGAATCCAAACATAGCAGGCCTAGAGCGGCCATCCTTGTGAGGAGCAACCTAACATTTCTTCCAATTTCAGAGTTCATATTGGGAGATCTGGTTGCGATCTGGGCAGAATTGCCTTCCTTGGCCGGGGAGCATGAGGTGATGTTGGCCTCTGCGTATTTGCCTGGCGACAGCGACGTGGCACCAACCGCGGAGGTCTCGGCCTTCGTGGAATATTGCCGATTGAGGGGTCTGAGTTGGATCCTCTGCTGTGACGCCAATGCTCATCACACAACGTGGGGAAGCACCAATGTCAACAAACGGGGTGAGTACCTGCTTGAATTTATATGTAGTAATGGTATAAACATAGCAAATAGGGGTGACGAACCGACGTTTAGGAATGCAATTAGGTTAGAGGTCTTGGACCTCACTCTTACTAGTTCTAACCTTTCTTTCGCCATCTCTAACTGGCATGTATCCAACGAACTATCAATGTCTGATCATCAACACCTGGTCTTTGACGTTGTTAGTGCGCTGGACTCGTGCCAGGAATATCGTAATCCCAGATGCACGAACTGGGAGAACTTCCGTTATCATCTGGAGAGCGATGCCAATCTCTCCAACGGGTTGATTCTAAGCCCAGATGAGATTGATTATGAGTCATCGGAGATTCAATCTAGTTTGACTTCTGCTTACTTTGCGAGCTGCCCTCAAAAGACCAAGAAGGTGAGAAGGGACGTTCCATGGTGGAACGATGGTCTGGATAAGCTCAAAAGGGAGGCTAGGAGACTATTCAACAGAGCCAAGGAAACAGGTGACTGGGTCACCTACAAGACGGCTCTAACTGAATATAATAGGGAATTACGTAGATCCAAAAGGTCCACGTGGCGCAGCTACTGTGAGAAGATCTCAGATCTTCCGGAAGCTGCGCGACTTCAGAAGGCCTTTCACGGGATCACACGAATGGTCTTTGCACTCTCAGGAGACCCGATGGTTCCTACACTGGATCTCCTGAGGAAACCTGTGAACTATTGTTAGACACGCACTTCCAAGGCTGTGTAGCCTCCCGCGGATCTGTAGCGATTCAAAGAATCCCAAACCTTACGGGGAGGTATGTACGCCTGGCTGGTGCCGTCTTTCGAGGGGACAGAGTGAAATGGGCGATTAATGGATTTAAGCCCTTTAAGTCACTGGGCCCCGACGGGATCTATCCATGTCTGATGCAGAAGGGGGTGGACATAATAGCCCCACAACTGGTTATGATATTCAGATCCAGTCATGTTCCGTTATGGGTCATGTTCCGACGAATTGGAGGGGGGTTAAAGTTGTCTTTATTCCAAAGGCGGGGGGGAAATCCGAACAACTGCCTAAATCGTATAGACCAATTAGCCTCAGCTCTTTTCTTCTTAAGACAATGGAGAAAAGCTTCAGTTCGCGTATCCACGGGGAAAGTCTACGGAAAGTGCTATCCATCATGTTGTCACGATGATAGAGAAGGCACTGGAGGCAAGGAACATTGCCCTCTGTGCTTTTATTGATATACAGGGCGCTTTTGACAACACGTCCTACGATGCGATCGGGCTATCTATGATGAGAAAGGGCATATCTCCAATGATTATAAATTGGACATTAGAGATGCTCAACTCAAGGGAGATCACGTTCGGCATAGGCTCTACTAGTAGAACCGTGAATGCGACCAGAGGATGTCCTCAGGGCGGTGTACTATTGTATTTACTGTGGACACTGATCATTGATGAGTTGCTTGAGGGTCTGAACGACCCTGGCTTCAGGACCTATGGCTACGCCGATGATCTTGTCATATCCGTTGTCAGCTGGGATGACAGGACCATCTCTGATCGTATGCAGCAGGCTCTGAACTTTACTCACTCATGGTGTCGGGAAAAGGGGTTGACTATCAACCCAACGAAGACGATCCTGGTACCGTTCACAAGGAGAAGAACGGTCAACCTGACCGAACCTGTTGTTGGGGAGAAAACGATAGGCTTCTCGGATAGTGTGAAATATTTAGGGGTGACTCTGGACAGATCGCTTACGTGGAATGATCATCTGGACACAGTAACCAAGAAGGCCACCAGGGCATATTATGCCTGTCAAAGGCTCTTTGGGAGAACATGGGGTCTAAGACCACACATGGTCTCAGGTCATTCGACACCATTGTAAAACCTATGATCACTATGATAACGGCAAAGGATACTCTGAAGAAGTTGTATCGGCTGGTGTGTACTGGCATTACGGGGGCTGGGGGATCGTGCCCAACGGATGCCATTGAGGCCATGTTGGGTATTCCACCATTGCATATCTCCGTGAAGGAGGCTGCAAGCTTGGGCTCACTTCGTCTCCTGGGGGTCGGGGAGATGAGGAGCGGGGACCTAAAGGGACACATAAAGATCGCCGGGATCTTTATAGATGACCCAATCTTAAGGGTCGCGGATAAAATGATCCCAGAGCAAATCTTTGTCAGGTATTTTGACATTATGTCATACTACCAATGGGCAAGTACCCCTCCGTCTTTCAGGCGGAGATTTTCGCTATCTGCGTATGTGTGAGAGAGTGCCTGCGGAGAGGTACGGTTAGATCCCGCATCTACATTCTTTCTGACAGCCAGGCTGCGCTAAAGGCTCTTGGAGCTTACGGGGTATCATCTGGCCTGGTCATGGTGTGGAAATTCTCAACGAACTTGGTATGAAAAACTCCCTTACACTGGGATGGATTCCTGGTCATGAAGGGCATGAGGGTAACGAAAGGGCTGATTGTCTAGCCAATTGTGGAGCCCGACGACCCTTCATCGGTCCGGAACCATTCTTTGGGATACCTAGGGGGTATGCTGGGGAAAAACTCAGGCAGTGGAGAGAGACTGAGTTTGCAAAACATTGGGAAACTTCTACAGGCCAAAGACAGGCCAAAAGATTTATTTCCCTTTCCAGCGGAGTATCAAAGCGACTATTGTCACTTGACAGGGGTAACCTTAGGACGTTGACGGGATACTTAACTGGGCACTGTGGGCTCAGGTACCAGCTTCACAAACAGGGCCAGTCAGACACTGAAGTTTGCAGGTTTTGTGAGCTGGAAAATGAGACATCGGAGCATGTTCTACACCAAAAATTACACCAAGGTTTTTGGCAGTGGAGACCATTTCAGTTCTCTGACTGTTCAGGGTTAACATCGGTTCAAAAGACAATTTCAGAGTTTTATTCTTAATCATTAAATATTTAGACTTAGATGGATTTAAACATAAACCATTTGCATTTTCCCATGCTTGAATGTGTTCCAAATCAATATTAAGTTTCGCAATACAATCGTTTATTCCACCTATGTTACTGTTAGTATACAGTTGTACATCATCTGCATACATGTGGATATTACAATACGACAATTGTCGTGCAAGGTCATTCACATAGATTGTGAAGAGTAAAGGCCCAAGTATCGAACCTTGCGGTACGCCCCTTAAGACCGGTAACGCATGTGATGTTTTATTGTCCGCGAAGACAGACGGCGACGATCCGCCAAGTATGAAGATATCAAACGAACAGAAGTGTAAGAGAAATTAAATATTGTACGAAACTTTAGGCAGAGAATGTTATGGTCCACCATATCAAATGCTTTTGAGTGGTCTAGTAAGACTAGGAAACAAATTTCAACTCTATCAACACTTGTACGTATTTCCTCAGACACGTCTACGAGGGCTGTTATGCAGCTGTATTTAGGCCGGAAACCTGATTGTCGACTTGTTAGTAAGCAATTATCATTAATATATTTAGTCATTTGTTGATGTAGTAGCCGCTCAAAAACTTTAGATAAATATGGTAATATGGCAATTGAACGATAATCTTTGTTTGATTTTGGAGTCGGTATGATTTTAGCATATTTCCAATCTTGAGGATAAATACTCTTTGTAATAATGTTATTAAATATATGTGTTATAAAGGGAAGCATGTGTGGTAAAATAGTTTTCAAGAACTTCGGGTGAATTTCATCAAAACCAGTAGTATTTGACTTTATAGATTGACAACTTGAAAGAACATCAATTTGATTTATGCAATCAAAAGCGAATAAACCGTTCTGATGTTCCGTATTTTGATCATAAAAATTCGAGTTTGGAAGTACATTAGGTAGATTTGTAAAAGATTCATTAATTCTATCTACATCTATTCCATTTTCCACTACAGAGGAAAATTTACCAACGCCGATTTCCCATCTTCCATGTTTTCTTCGTTCCAACAGCTGATGAGAAACGACCCGAATAGTAATCATGGGCATGGGTTAGTAATGCCTAAATAAGTTTATATTAAATAACATACAAAATCAACAATTGAAATTTCCGCACTCTATTTGAATTGTATGAAACTTGCTATAACTTGGAATACTTTGTATAGCTAAAATTGGTGTTCAATTTGGGGAAAATGATCAAATTTGCTATAGACTTTCCGTACATATTTGGGTCTAACTTTTGTATTATTTTAGCTATGAGACTGGTTGATATATCACTTTAAAGCGTCTGAAAGCGTGGCTGAAGTTGGTCTGCAACTTATTCTTTAATTTGATAATTTCTGATTTATTAAAAAAAATTTAAATTTTTGAGAATTTTTCTACAATTAATTAATTGTTTCTATCCTTTTATAATTGAAGGCATGATTGAGCCACGTGAATAGTTACTATTTTGAAATGAAATTTACCCATTAAAGGTCGAAAGCCATTTGATCTTAATACGCGATTCGGGATACTTTATCGTAGCTTTTTAATATTTTCGTATTAGTTCTTAGTTTTTTATCAATGTCATTGTCAAATATCAGTTTGGTACTCCTTTTGGTTCCTGAGTTATAGTATAGTATTAAATAAAGAAAACAGTTCGATTTTTCAACATTTGTATGAAAAAAGACCCAATCAGAGTGCCAGTATAAGATTTCGTAAAGGCAATAATAAAGTAATGAGGAACAGCATAAGCGTGTTCGTTTACTTACTACAAGTTACTACTTTTACTACAGCTGCAAAATTTCAATATAAAAAGTAAACAAAACTTTTCAATTGTAGTAAAAGTAGTAAGAATTTCGACTAATCGACCACACCGCATATATTTTTTCAGAAATTTTAAAGAATCCATTTTTCGATATACATATGACGATTTAAATTGCAGATTTCATTAAATTAAACTTTAAAAATTTTACGAAAAACGTCGCCGGAGTCTGAAAAGTCCTCAAAATTTGTTTTAGATGATTACAAGGATTTAACTCAGAGATTACTTTTTAACAACAATACAAAAAGTTAATATTTCCTGAAAAGTTTTGAAATTATTTTCATTATTTTTATATTCACTTTATTTATTAGAAGCTGATTTTTTATACTTCAGTTATAAATTTTAACTAAAAACTTCTAATGTTTAAAAAATTCTTGTTTTTTATTTATTTTTTCGGAATGTTTCGCAGACCTCCTAGGATGCGATTAGGGACGCTCACGGGTTCGTGATCAACATTTGGAAAACTTTGTATAATTAAATTTTCATATCGGTTTTGGTAAAGCTGTGGGAGTCAGATGTTGTTATTAACAAAAAGAATTACTGGCCAATTTTGCTTTGACGCTACACCAACATTCCGTATTTTAAAGTTAAAACACTTTTCAGTTTGGGAGGAAGTGCAGGATCTAACTCTAGTCAATTACTCGCAGGCAATCAAAAATTGAGTATTTCAAAAGAAATTATTTCAGGAACATAACTATATACTCTACGATATCAACATGTATACTCAGAATTTCCGAAAGACAGACTGGAATAAGTTCAATACGATCCTTTGGAAAGACCTAAAAAAGAATTCCACTATATCTTTCCGAATGCAATTTGTAGAATTTCAAGTGAAATTAATTGTTAATTCTATTTGGAATTTGTCAAATTTGATCTTAAATCTGAACAAAAATAACAGTAATTAATTGTTTTCTTACAATATTGAGAACATTTTAAGAGAAATTTAGATTTTTTATTTCGAAATGAGAAAATTCTAAAATATAGTAGGAGTTCTGCAATTTTAATGAAAAAAATTCAAAATAAAATTTATTCTTTTTTCCAAAAGCAACTTAAGTGGTTTTTCACGTGGAAAAATTTTACTCGAACTTTAATTTTACTCAAATTTTAATTTAAATTATAAAAATGAACAATTTTTCAATTTTATATCAAAGACACAATCAGAATATACAAAAACTATGATTTTCCCCAAGAAAAATAATACTCTTGTACATTAAATTTGCGTGAAAACAATCTCTACTCAGTTTTTATGTGAAATTCATTGTCGTGGAAAATTATCATTTTTATACCCTACACCACCATGTGGTCAGGGTATTATAAGTTTGTACTGATGTTTGTAACACCAAAAATTATTGGTCGTAGACCCACCTTATAGTATACCGATCGGTTCAGAATTTTTTTTTATTTCGATTTAACGATGTCCGTCTGTCCGTCCGTCTGTCTGTCTGTCCATGCATTCTTGTGCGCACTCTACAGGTCGCAAATATTAAGATATTTTGATGAAACTTGGTACACCGACTTATGTCAGCCCAAGGACGACGCCTATTGATTTTGGTTAAAATCGGTCCATGTTTACACCTAGTGCCATATAAGGGTCCTACCAAAATTATACTGTTTATACGCTGCAGATCTTAAATATTAAGATATTTTGATGAAATTTGGTACACAGAGCTAAGTTGGCCCAAGGACGAAGCCTATTTTGGTGAACATCGGTCCATGTTTAGACCTAGTGCCCATATAAGGGTCCTACCAAAATTATATTGTTTATATGCTGCAGGTCGCAAATATTAAGATATTTTGATGAAATTTGATACACAGACCTATGTTGGCCCCAGGACGAAGCCTATTGGTTTTGGTGAACATCGGTCCATGTTTAGACCTAGTGCCCATATAAGGGTCCTACCAAAATTATATTGTTTATACGCTGCAGGTCGCAAATATTAAGATATTTTGATGAAACTTGGTACACCGACTTATGTCGGCCCAAGGACGACGCCTATTGACTTTGGTTAAAATCGGTCAATGTTTAGACCTAGTGCCCATATAATGGTCCCCCACCAATTTTTTTTTTTTACTATAGACCAACACTCAGGGGATGCCCCCTACTAATGCAATGCATTGTGTTGATATCAGGAAAATAGGTTATGGGTAGGAGGAAAGAGGGAGTAGTGTTTGTGAACGTTTCATTTGAATTTCCCTAAATTGTAAGTATCAGGAAAGACATCTGCGGGGAGTTTATTCCACATATCGACTAATGAACGAATTCTCTCTATAATGTGTTGTGCGACTAACTGGACAATCAACCACAAACGGATGAGATCTACTGTACAAGCGCGTGTTATGGCCAAAAACACGGGGCATCGGGATAAGTGCACTTATCTCAGCAGAACACCTCTCATGGTAGTAACGATAGAACAGTGTTACACAAGCCACATTCCGACGATGCTCCAACGAGTCAATAGGGCTGGATACCCTACTGTCATTAATGAGCGCCAACGCCCTCCTTTGTACACGGTCCAAAAGCTCCAAAATAGTCTTTGAAGCCCCTGCCCATATATGGGAGTTGTATTCCATCTTCCGCCGGATATAGGTGGTATAAATAGAAAGGAGATCAGAAGAAGTGAAGTAGTTCTTACACCGGTTAAGAAAGCCAAGACACTTGAATGCCTCTTTCGACACTTGAATGACGTGATCTTTCCAACGGACATCACACTGGATTCTCATGCCCAGAACATCAAGAGCTTCTGATTCCTTAATATTGATACCACCCATGTATACAGATGACAATGATGGCTCCGCGGTTTTATGAGTCAGCAAATAACATTGGGTTTTACGTTGATTAAAATCGACCCTATTCACGCGACCCCACTCAGAGATTGTAATAAGGTCCTGATTGAGTGTGTCATTCATAATATGCCTCCTGCCCCCAATCTCTGCAAGGCTTGGCCTATGATCGAAGGAATATGAATGGCAAATGTTGCTGTCATCTGCAAAAGAGTAGATAGGATTGGAAGTCTGACAGAGGAAGTCATTTAGAAAGATAAGAAATAGAGAAGGAGAAAGAACAGAGCCTTGCGGTACCCCTGCATTCAACTGAAACTCATTAGATGAGACCCCATATATAACAACTCTTATAGTACGATCCCTGAGAAAACTCGATATAAATCGAGAGAAGTCATCACCAACACCAAAAGCAATGAGCTTTGACACGAGTGCTTTATGCCACACACGATCAAACGCCTTGGAAATATCCAGCGCAACCACTTCGCTTTCACCAAATCTGTGAATTGACCGACTCCAACGTTCCGAAAGAAACGCCATCAGGTCTCCCGTAGAACGACCTCTACGAAAGCCATACTGTCGATCATTAAGAAGCAAATTGGATTCCAGATAATTAATAAGATGGTAGTTTACCATGCTCTCCATGACCTTCGAGAGCGCAGAGCAGATTGCGATTGGGCGGTAATTTTCAGGGTTGGTAGCCGCACCCTTTTTGGGGATTGGCTGAACATTGGCAACCTTCCAGCACGATGGAAAGATACCCACGCGATACGATGTGCTAAAGAGGGTTGCCAATGGACGCGATAGCGTTGAAGAGCACTGTTTCAGTACCAGTGCTGGTATACCATCCGTGCTCGCTGACTTATTTACGTCAAGATTCGCAAGAACCCTTTTAACGGCTCGTGGACGAAAAAATATCTTGGGCATAGTATGTGATACTCTTTCGAGCACGGGCAGTGGTTGATCGCTTTCCGGCAGAAAAGAGTTTTCCGCGACCAGTTCAGCAAGCAGGTTGGCTTTATCAACCGGGTCAGTGAATATTAGGTCATCCTTTATAAGAGTTGGGATAGATGAACTAGCATTGTCCTTTACTCTTTTAACGAATGACCAAAAGGTCTTACTGCCCCGTGGAGCAGCAAGAACTTTAGCACGCAGACGTTGTTCGTGCAGACACTTTTCACGTCTTAGTACTTTGGCACACTCAGTTCTCGCCTGTTTACGCAGCATGTCATATATATATTGTTTATACGCTGCAGATCGCAAATATTAAGATATTGTATTGATGAAATTTGGTACACAGAGCTAAGTTGGCCCAAGGACGAAGCCTATTGATATTGGTGAACATCGGTCCAAGTTTAGACCTAGTGCCCATATAAGGGTCCTACCAAAATTACATTGTTTATACGCTGCAGGTCGCAAATATTAAGATATTTTGATGAAATTTGGTACACAGACCTATGTTGGCCCAAGGACGAAGCCTACTGATTTTGGTGAATATCGGTCCATGTTTAGACCTATTGCCCATATAAGGGGTCCCCCCAAAATTATATTGTTTATACGCTGCAGGTCGCAAATATTAAGATATTTTAATGAAATTTGGTACACAGACCTATTTTGGCCCAAGGACGAAGCCTATTGATTTTGGTGAACATCGGTCCATGTTTAGACCTAGTGTCCATATAAGGGTCCCCCCAAAATTGGCTTGGTTACAAACTGCAGATCGCAAATATTAAGATATTTTAATGAAATTTGGTGCGCTGACTCACATTATAGAAAATTTTGACGCAAACCCCGTTTTAACCCATTCGAATTTCGGATCCAAACATTAGTTGGCTTTTACCCAGACTGGTGTAGGGTATTGTATAGTCGGCATGCCCGACTTTAACCTTTTTACTCGTTTTTATATAGAGAAGTATAACAATTTTTTTACGTGAAATCCGAACAACTTACGGTGCTTTACTATCAAACAGTATTTTACTTTTAAAGTCGACTTTATATTTATACGGCTTTGTTTATTTTGTGTATGAAAATCCTAAAGAAATATGTACATTTTCAAATATTTTAATTGGTTGAAAATAAACTAACCAATCTGAATGCTCCAAAAATAAACTATGTCAAAGCATGCTGCCACCCAAAATTTTAACTAAAGTCAACAAAAATATACATTTGGAAAATTTAAATAGTAAGGGCGTTTATTTTTATTTAAAAAATTTTCAATTAAAATTGGAATTTTGTATTAAAAAATGCGAAATTTTAAAATGAAATTTCTTTTTGTTATTTGAAATTAGAAAAATTTCAAACGAAATTGATCTACATACAATTTTGAAAATCTAATTTGAAATTTAAATCTTTTAACTACATTTCTCCACAAACTTTAATTTTTTTATAATCAAAATTATCAGTTTTTTAATGAATTTGTTAAAATATCTCTTGAGATTTTTTAAATGATGACTGGTTAAATGAAAATAAGGAAAAAATTTTATATTTCATATTATTATTCATAACAAATTTGTATTCCTTTCACTTTATCCTTTTTTTCTCCTCTTTTTTCTCTCCTTTTTCCCTCTTTTTCTTTTTTCTCTTCTTTTTCTCTCCTTTTTCCCTCTTTTTCCTTTTTTTTTCGATTTCGCTGAAAGGGGGGGGGGGGGGGGGGAATTTCCCTATTCCCCCCCCGCCCCTGGAGCCGCGCATGTATAAGGTATTATGTTATTAAAATAAGATATGTATATATGTAAATGCATATAATTTTTTAAAATTTATTTCATGTTTTTATACATACACTCAAAAAAAAAAGTCAGTAAAGTCAGCAAAAAATTTTGCTGTGTCAGCAAATTTTTAGTCAGGAGCGTGCTTGCAAAAAAGTTGGTAATTTCAGCAATAGGTTTACCAAAAAAAATAGTAATCTTCAGCAAAAGTTTTGCTAACATTTAGTCGACTGCAAATGAAAAAAATCCTTGCTAAAATCAATAAACTTTTGCTGAATATTAGTAGACTGAAAAAAAACTCAAAAAACTTGTAGCGAAATTTTACTTTAGTTAATTTATTTGCTGAAAATTTAAATATAGAATGTGTGTAGAGTTGTTTTTCTTTTTTTGTTATTTCCGTTTCCAGACAAGCTGCGACATCTATATCTTGTCTATCTGGTTGTCGTCCACGCTATGCATGCGGTTGTCAGCACAATTTTTGTAGCAAAATAAATTAGTAAAACATTAGTTTAGTGCTAAAAAAATATAACTAAAATTTTTGCTGAAAACGGAATTTCAGCAAAAAAATTTCTGAAAACTAGTACACTTGATATACAAGACGTTTTACAAATTTTTCTACTAACTTATTTTTTTGAGTGTATAAGCATAACTTTTTACACAGATAACGGGCCGCTATTTTCGTATGCCAGCTCCAAATTAGTCAATTAGCGTTTTTTTTTTTAATCACCTGGATTTAGAATTTTTCATACAAAAAAGAGATTTATTAAATCCAAAAAAAGCTGGATTTAATAAATCCACAATAAAAGCACATATATACGAAACAACCTATTAATTTAATGTCAGAAAAAAAATACGAATGAAATTTAAAAGAGAAACAAAAAAATTGAAAAACTAACAAATAAAAGGTTTTTATTAAATTTTTTTTATGAAATATGTTTAGAAAAAAAAACTACACCTCACCAAACACATATTTCCAATCTTGGACATGGAGAAATAGCTGAAATAGAAATGACAATTTTTCACTCTACTGAAAGTAATTTAATTAAACCCAATTAGTGAATAATAAATATTGCAATGGAATTTTTCAATTGTGTAAAAATATAAATTGAAGTGATAATACTATCACTGTTTTATATAAAATATAATTAAAACTTAAAAGTTAAAGTGAAATCCTTCATCATCAGATTCGGTATTAAAAATTAGGGTGAAAGAAGTATTGGACAGAAAATTCTTTTTAAGTAGGGAGAATCTAAACCCATCTGTTGAGCAATTTTAGAACTACTTTTTGGATTTATTAAATCCAAGTGATTAGAAAATACGGCTAATATTTCGTACACTTATTACTAATGCGTGTGAAAATATTTGTTCCAAATTTCAGTTCATTTGGTTTAACTATGTGGATATTTTTGGTCCGGTACCGGAAAAAATTAATAATTTTATTTAAAAAAAACTTCGATACCTGACTCGTATTTCCACAAGGTAGAGCCGAATGAGTCCAAACTTAGGAAAGTTATTACATATACAGCCAGGATTATTGGTGCCAAATTTCAGTTCATTTGGTTCAACTATGTGGATATTTTTGGTCCGGTACCGGAAAAATTTTATTTAAAAGAAACTTCGGTACCAGACTCGTATTTCCACATGGTAGATCCGAATGAGTCGTAACTTCGTAAGGTTATTACATATACAGCCACAATTATTCGTGCCAAATTTCAGTTCATTTGGTTTAACTATGTGGATATTTTGGGTCCGGTACCGGAAAAAATTAATAGTTTTATTTAAAAAAAACTTCGGTACCGGACTCGTATTTCCACATGGTAGGTCTGAATGGGTCCACACTTTGTAAAGTTATTAGATATATAGCCAAGATTATTCGTGCCAAATTTCATTCGGATATACCATGTGGAACTACGAGTCCGGTACCGAAGTTTTTTTTAAATAAAATTATTATATTATCCCGGTACCGGACCAAAAATATCCACATAGTTGAACCAAATGAACTGAAATTTGGCACAAATAATCGTGGCTGTATATGTAATAACTTTACGAAGTTTGGACTCATTCGGATCTACCATGTGGAAATACGAGTCCGGTACCGAAGTTTTTTTTAAATAAAATTATTAATTTTTTCCGGTACCGGACCAAAAATATCCACATAGTTGAACCAAATGAACTGAAATTTGGTACGAATAATCTTGGCTGTATATGTAATAACTTTGCTAAGTTTGGACTCATTCGGATGTACCATGTGGAAATACGACTCCGGTACCGGAAATTCGAATGGGTTAAAATGGGACTTGTGTCAAAATTTTCTATAATGTGAGTCAGCGAACCAAATTTCATTAAAATATTTTAATATTTGCGACCAGCAGTTTGTAACCAAGCCAATTTTGGGGGGACCCTTATATGGGCACTAGGTCTAAACATGGACCGGTGTTAAACAAAATCAATAGGCTTCGTCCTTGGGCTGATATAGGTTGGTATACCAAATTTCATCAAAATATCTTAATATTTGCGACCTGCAGCGTATAAACAATATAATTTGGGGGACCCTTATATGGGCACTAGGTCTAAACATGGACCGGTGATAACCAAAATCAATTGGCTTCGTCCTTGTGCCGACATAGGTCGGTGTACCAAATTTCATCAATATATCTTAATATTTGCGACCTGCAGCGTATAAACAATATAATTTTGATAGGACCCTTATATGGGCACTAGGTCTAAACATGGACCGATTTTAACCAAAATCAATAGGCGTCGTCCTTGGGACGACATCAATCGGTGCACCGAGTTTCACCAAAATATCTTAATATTTGCGACCTGTAGAGTGCGCATAAGAATGCATGGACAGACAGACAGACGGACGGACAGACATCGTTAAATCGAAATAAAAAAAATTCTGAGCCGATCGGTATACTATAAGGTGGGTCTGGGACCAATATTTTTTGGTGTTACAAACATCAGCACAAACTTATAATACCCTGACCACATAGTGGTGTAGGGTATAAAAAACTTCGGTACCGGACTCGTATTTCCACATGGTACATCCGAATGAGTCCAAACTTAGCAAAGTTATTACATATACAGCCAGGATTATTGGCGCCAAATTTTAGTTCATTTGTGTGGATATTTTTGGTCCCGTACCGGAAAAAATTACTAATTTTATTTAAAAAAACTTCGGTACCCGTCTGGTCTTTTTTTGACATAACTCGAGAACCACTAGTCCGATTTTGCTCAAACAATTTTAAAAAATTAAAAATTACAATTCCTTTAATCTGTTCATATAACGTTTTTCTATATACTCAACAGTTTTGCCGGTAAAAATAAATGTTTGTTACCGCTACCATAAAAATCAATAACCTTTTGTTTATTACTTTTTTTTAATATTTTAGGCAAAAAATATTTTTTTCTTCATACATTTATTTTTACCGGCAAAACTGTTGAGTATATAGAAAAACGTTATATGAACAGATTAAAGGAATTGTAATTTTTAATTTTTTTTAAATTGTTTGAGCAAAATCGGACTAGTGGTTCTCGAGTTATGTCAAAAAAAAGACCACCAAAGGTCAAATCGATATATCTCGATTCCCAGCGAAACGCCGGGACACGTATAACTTCTTTTTTACTGATATAACTTTCCCCGGTAGTTTGAATCCTTCCCGATCACTGACACCTACCATTTGTCTCACAGTGTAATCAATTTTTTAAAGCAGATACCGGTTATACCAGTTTTCCAGTGAATCCCGGTATTAACACCAGAACCGGGAAACCGGGAACAGAACCGGTATTACCGGGAATACCGGTAATACCGAGAACCGGGAAATGGGGGCTCTGATTTAAATTTTAAAATTTACAATTTGTACTCACATATAATTTTTTTTTCTTAACGTCGACAAGGCCTTGTTGACTGCTTCTTAACGAGAAAGTGTAGTTCCAGAATAAGAGCGCAGAGGCTATCGATTTACGCTCTGAGAAAAATTGCGCCCGAAATAACGACGTACAGCGGCAGCGACATAATTGAGCATGTGTTATATATAACACGAAGACTTTAGGCAACTCATATGTCTCTTAGTTTACTGCAAACATAATATACAATGCTAAACGATGAACTAACGAGCTACTAATAATGTTCAATATCTCAGTTGAATAAAGAAAATAAAATTTTAATAATTTAGAGAATAATCACAACTGGGTCGATTGTCGACCGACGACAGCAAAAGTCGTCGCGATTAATTTAAATTCAGCGACAGTCGACCGCCGACATTTGTTGACGTTTTGAAAAAAAAAAGGAAAGCAAAACAAGAATATATTTGTATTTGTTTCGCCAAGGGTTATCCATTAAAGTGTTTTAAGAATTCGTAAAAATTTCACACACGAATGAGAAGAAAAACACACAGAATTTGAAGAAATTTAACAGCGAACGAGAGAAAATGAAGGACGTCGCGAAAACAATAAATTTAATAAAAACGGGTTTACAAGCAAAAAACATCATTAAAAACTACCCAAGTAAAAAAATTGATCTCGCGCAATATCTAATCATATCCAATTTTATATTGTCTAAGATCTGCTGTAATATCTGGCTGATCCAATTAGATCTCAAAATTGGGTGTATCCAATGATATCGTATTAGATCCCATTGTATATATGGGGATAAACTAAGATCAAGTTATATCTCTAAATTGGGAGGTCCAATGATATCTTTGGGGATAAACCTAGATATAATTTGATCCGAAAAATGGCGGATCGAATTAGATCCAGCTATATATTTGTGGATAAACTTAGAGCTAATTTGATCCGAAAAATGGCGGATCGAAATAGATCCAGCTATATATTTGTGGATAAACTTAGATCTAATTTGATCTCAATTTTGGCAGATCGAATTAGATCCAGCAATATATTTGTGGATAAAATTAGATCTAATTTGATCCGAAAAAGTGGCAGATCGAATTAGATCCAGTAATATATATGGGGATAAACTTAGATCTAAATTGATCCGAAAAACGGCAGATGGAATTAGATCCAGCAATATATTTATGGATAAACTTAGATCTAATTTGATCCGAAAAATGGCAGATCGAATTAGATCCAGCAATATATTTGGGGATTAAGTAAGATCTAAATTTATCCAAAAAATTACAGATCAAATTAGATCCAGTAATATATTTCCGGATTGCGTAAGATCTTAACTTTTCCGATAAATTGCAGATGGAATTGATATATTTGGGGATTTGGTAGGATCTCAATTTATCCCATAAATTGTAGATCAAATTAGATCCAGCAATTTATTTCGGTATTAAAATGGCAGATCCAATTAGAAACAGTAATATATTTGGGGATTGACATCTAAAACTATCCAGAAAAATGACAGATAAAATTAGATCCCGCATTATATTTGGGTACTACGTAAGATCTCCATTTATTTGGGATTAAATAATATCCCAGACAGATATTGACAACAGTTCAAAAAATAATACACTGACAGAGCACTGATTTTATAAAAATTACAATTAGGTTGTTCATAAGGGGTATGCTATCTGTTGTATCGTTGTATCGTCCTAACAAAAAACAGAGTTGTTAAAATTTTTATTTGTGTTTAACAACGATTTTCTAATCAGTTTTCTATCTGTTAGCACACTCAAACATAGGACACTAAACATACGTTAAAATTTTGTATCGTGCTATTCTCAAATGTTGAATTTTTCAATTTAATTTTTAACGACTCTGTTTTTTTATTAGAACGATACAATAAATAGCACACCCCTTGTGAAAACCCTTAATATTTTGTTAAAATAAGGTTTAAACTCAGAAGGTCTCGAGTTCGATAGCGTTCACGGCTATGCATTTTTTTATAAATTGAATTTCTTTTTATAAATTATAATTATATTTTTTTTATTAAATTGAATTTTTTTTTAAAAAATAATTTTATTTACATCTTTTTAACGCTCTACACCATTTCCAATTGTATCAATTGTTTTTAAGATTTATCAATTGTATTTCAGAAATAATCAATTGAATTTCAGTTTTATCAATTGTATTTCAAAACTTATCAATTATTTTTCAGATTTATGAATTGTATTTCAGAACTAGTCAATTGAATTTCAGTTTTATCAATTGTATTTTAGAAATTATTAATTGTATTTCCGAAATTCATAAATGTGTTTCAGAAATTATCAAACTGTATTTCAGAAATTATCAATTGTATTTCAGAAATTATGAAATATATTTCAGAAGTTTTTCTCTATTAATTATGAAATACAATCAACAAGTTTTGAAATAGATTTGATTATTTCTGAAATACAATTAATTTCTGTAATACATTTTATAAATTTCTGAAATACATTTAAAATTTCTGAAATACACTTAATGGCTTCTGAAATACCGTTAATATTGTTGTTGCTGATGAGTTACCATATATGACCATATATTGTTTAAATGGCACCATATATGACAATATATTGTTTAAATGGCACCATATATGGTATATTTTCCCTATTAAAAAAAATAATATGGAGCTTTATATGGTAATATATAACTTACAGTGATCCATGTACCATTTGATCCGGAAAACGGCCCGATAAAATTGTATCAGTTGTTTATCAGTTTTTATCTGACCTGATTAAATTATGTGTTAATCAGATGAAATTGTATCTGATTTTTGACCTGACACAATTTTATTGGTTTATATCACATGTTATCTGATATATTTGTATTCAAAATTATATAGTTATATCCCAATTTTGACCTGATATATTGTATCAGTTTAAAACTTTGATACAATTGTATAAGGTAAATGTCGGATACAATTATATTTTATTTATATAAAATTTAACCAATTACGATCAAACCTGACCCCATTACATATAAACCGATAAAATTGTATCAGGGCAAAAATCGGATACAATTTCATCTGATCAATACATAATTTAATCAGTTCAGATCTAAACTGATACAATTAGATAAAAATTGATAAAAATATATCGGGCCATTCTTCGGATGAAACTGTATTTTTTTACACTCAACCAAAAAAGTCTGTAATGGCTACTGAAAATTTTGCTGTTATTACGGGAAATTTAACTGTTTTGAGGCCAGCGGTATTTTTTTCTAATTTTAGCAACACATGTCTGCTGATCTGTAGTACAATAAAAATAGTAGAAAAAATTAGTAGCCGCTACTAAATTTTAGTAAAATTTATGTAAAATGCAATTCAAAATCGATTTGCTAAAATCAGTTAAAAAACTTACTAAATATCATAATTTTAGTACAATAAAATTAGTATAAATAATTAGTTACAGCTCGTAAATTTCAGTAAATTGCTGTAAACTGTAATTTAAAATCAATCTGCTGAAATTAGCAAAAAATTCTACTAAATATAAAAAAACTGTAAAATCTAAAAAAAAAATTTTCTTTCGATTGTAACAAGCGTATAATTACTTCATCGTACTTGAAATTTGGAGTCAAAATTGCAAACGTTTCTCCAGTTATTGCCGTTTTCTACATTGGAGATGCAATAAAATTTTCTGGGTGTTATTTCTAAGCTAAGAATAGTAACAAATATAAACTAAACAAGAATAGTAAAAAATAAAAAAATTAAATACCCGAGTAAAAATAGTTATATAGGAAATTATTTAATTTAATATGAACTAATATGTTTATATATATTCAAGTGTGACACTATATCCTTGCGGATATAATTATGTATAGCTTTGAGTTTTTCAAAAATTTCTTATATGATGCCATATATAGATAAGTATAAATATATATGTCCCCATATATATTACTATGTACCATATCTAGTTACATATGCTATGACAATTTTAATACAGTGTCATATATAATTAAAAATGGCTTTATCGGAAAACATATAAAGTTTTAAGCTCAATGTTAAATTTTTTTCTAAGTTGTTTTAGATATATTTAATAGTCCAATGTAAAAAAAATTCTATGTTTTTTTGAGATATGTACATTTATGTATGATTTCAAAATATAAAAGGCATACTCATTATAACTCCTAAATTCCTTGTAAACCTTGTATAAATACAAGCCATATTTTTATGTATGGAATTTGACATTAAACTCATAAACATACCCGGTTTACACAGTTTACGGGTAGAATACAAGTTTATATGAGAAGGCTTAAAGTGCTTGGTTGCAATTATGTTCAACTTCTTCTAAATACTTAAAATTTTAATTCTTAACTTAAGGGTGTTATTTTTCAGTACTTTTTAATTGTTTTTGTTTTGATCTTGAAATATTAAGCGTTATATAATTATGTCTTTCTACATCAAATTAGATGTAATTATATCGGGTAAAAATCCGGATAAGATTATATATGATTTAATATATTTAGATCTTATCCGGTATAATTTTATCCACCATTTTTCGGATCATAGCATATCTCCAATTATATTAAATAAGATATCATTACATATGACATCATATTATTTTTTTTTACTCGGGTATTTTTAAATTAGTATATTTTTCTGCTAAATTTAGCAGTCGGTTTTGAAAAATTAGTAATATATTTTTCTGAAATCAGCAGCGAAAATTAGTAAAAAAAATCCGTAATTTGTAATAAGAGAATAGCAAAACTGATTACTAAATATAAAAATTCTACTAATAATCAGTATAAAAATAGTATAACATCTAGTTTATTGTTTAAATGATACCATATATAATTATATATTGCTAAAATGCCACCATATATATTAAGATATAGCTCTATATACAACTATATATGCAATAAGATCAGCCATGATATGTAATATATAATCATATATACCATATCTAATATTATAAAGGCCAATATCTAATAAGATGAAATTATATATGGCACAATATAAGGAAAAATTTTGGAAAAAGTCGTCATATATAATTATATATGGATATACATAACGACATGTCTAATTATATATTGTAATATATGCCACATATGATTATATATAATTTTTTTTATTCGGGAATAAAAAATAATTAAAATTGATTATTTATTATTTATTTCACTCTTAAAGTTGTTTTTGTTACTGCTTTAATCAATAATCGTAAGAAACAATAAAAACAGTGCCCTGTTAACTTTTTCGGTTTTCCTTTTGTTTATCTTATTCTTCACGGGAATTAACAGAATCCCAATCCATATAAATTTTAAGAGAACCAAAGAGAACACTTTTTTCGTATGGGAACTCTTTAGCCTTTATCCTCGTTGGTTTCGCCACAATTCTTCATCAATTCAATTGGTTTTACATTAATTCTTGTTGTTTTACATTTTATTGTATTTAATTATGCTTTTTGCGGTAAATTATGTATTTTTATTTTCAATTATATACCTTCTGTCAAAAAAAAAAAATTTTTTATAAACAAAGTACGAATTTTTGCACCTCTAATACGAACTTCTACAACTCTGTTCTAATGGCAACCATTAATTAGTTAAAAATGTGGCATCAATTTCACAAATATTTCGAGTATGTATTAGTGTGTCGTCATGAAAATAAAATAGATTCTATTACGACGACAAATCGCCGGACGACATGACGTTGTCGTTGTCGACCCAGTTCTGATTAATCTCTTAAACATTTTTTTTTTTTTGCAAAAAAATAGAAAAAGAGTTAGAAGAGCCATTGATTGCCTTTCTTAGTTACACTCTTAGATATTAAAAAATGTAGTGAACACCAGCAAAAATAACAATAGAGTTGACAACATTGGTGAGAGTATGAGAAAGAAAAAATGGGAGAATAACAAAATCCGCCATTAAACAGCTACGCCCAGCGATTTTTAAAAGTCAAAATGTATGGAAAAAATCGCTGCTCTCTTATTCTGGGCCTACACTAACTCTGAATGAAATTTTGAAATTTTATTTGTTTATGATTCTGTAAAGGTGTTGGCAACCAATTCAAATGACCATGTAACTGATTATGAATGTGTTTAAGATGATCTTTCCTTCTTCCCCAACTTGAATTTCAACCGAATGGATATAAAAAAAACTTAAGATTTAACAATGGAAATTGATGTGTGCAAATCAAAATCAGAATTCTAAATTAAGCAATATTAAAAAAATTCAAAATTTAAATGTTGAATCGACTGCACTAGTAATATGGTGCAATAATCAAATTCTACAAGTGTGTTAACCATATGACGTTTTCATAATATAACTCCAAAATATTCGGTATGTAGTTTGACGTTTTTTCTATTAATTATTTCGTTGCTCTCTTTTTGTTTCCAAAATTCCCAATATCACCCAGTGAATATTGCAAAAGACGATAATGCTCTCAGAACAATAAACTGTTCTGAGCTCCTTAGGAGTAATCTCCCTTGAAGCCTTAAAAAACTTGATTTCGAATTCAAAAAAAATTTCCTTGATGATAAAGAACAGATTTATTTGATTAGGGGTTTAGTGAAGACACAGTGTTCTAGTCGATTATACGTATTAAATATTAAACGAATTACGCTTTGCCTGCACAATCGGACTCTGGAGAAAATCCTTCCAAACTTTTAAAAATCGTATCCCGAATCTATTGATTAAAAGGTAAATACCAAAATTTGTTACCTCCTATTGAAATCTTTTTAAAAAAACTACATATGTACCTCAATATACCAATCTCAATGTTGAATAATTAAAGATAATGTTGTCCACATAGAAAATCGTTGTCAGACAGCTACTCTTTTTGTTCACATGGAAACTTTTTTTTTTAATAAATAAAATTTTCAAATTGACTCATACACAAAAGGTATGCCTACTATCGATTCAAATAATTTAAATTTTAAAAATAATTCCTGGAATTCAGATTTCCTTTTTCCCACACAGTTCCCAGGGATCGTAAAACAAATCGTCCTCACAAAATATAGAAAGTCGAAAAAAATTTTTCCTACACCATTAAGTGGAGAGGATATAATAAGTTTGTGCTGATGTTTGTAATAGAAATGGGCGCGTGACACGAAATTTTCGTGTCACGCGTGATCGTGAATTAAAATTATATCACTCACGTGAGTCGTGCGTGAGTTAAAAAAATGTTCGTGCGTGAGTAAATTTTTGTGCGTGAGTTTGCATGATTATATTAAACCAGATTGCGATAATTTACAATTTTGGAAAAATTCCAGAGATATTCCCCTTCGTCAAATAATGTGTATTCCAGTCAGTTTAGGTACTAGCGAACGGGTGTTTTCTACTTCTGCCAGAATTCTTATGGATCGTCAGGGGCAATCGTCAGGGGCGACGTTTTTAGTGTTTCTAGAAATATTTGTTAAGTTTAAGTGCAAACTCAATGAGAATTTCTTCTCAACAATAAACAATAGAAAATAAAAGTTTTTCTAGAGGATCAGTAATATTTATAATTGCACAAGCACTTGCATATTAGTTAAATTTGTAACAAATTTTTTTTATAGTTAAGCTAATTTTAATTCTAACCCACATTAACCTTCGCACTCCTGATTTTCTAACCCACATTAACCTTCGCACTCTAGATTTTCAATAATCGATAACTTTACGATTTTTGGGCAAAAGAAAATATTCTTTCCACTCAGTGACTAATTTTTTTACTTTTATCAGAAACTGTTAAGTTATTCAAGATATTCAAGATTCGAATATTCTTTATAATTTTTTTCTTTAGTTTTTCAATTTGTCTACGTTGTCGCCTGAAACCCACCCAGGGGGGCTTATTTCAGGATATTGGGGTTTTTATCACTATTTAGTATAAAATCGTACAGAAAGCATAATTACTTTTTAAAAATATTGTTTTTATTCATTTATTATTCAAAATACAATAATATTTTGACAAAATTTATCTAAAATTTATTATTCATTGTTAGTCCTTTTTTTTTAAATACTTTGTTGATACAAATTACAAGAAGTTTGAACAAAAAATTATGCATATTTATGCTTATGGTTCACGGTATGTATTGTTAGCCATACTTTCTATAGTTTTTTGTTATTATTCTTTTTTTCATCTCTTCTTCATTAAACCATTATGTAGCCCATTATATATTGGAGTAAATGCATTTTTTTTATTTAAAATGTGTGTAAAATATGAAGAACCCACCCGGATGGGTTTCAGTATACTACGTATGTAAAAATCTTTAGGAGTACGAACGTTAACAATAAACAAATAACCTGAAGTTAACACAAACTGAAAGTTGAAAAATTCAAATTTTTATGGAGTTTGACATCTGTAAATCTAAGTTATCTCAAACCTAAGGTTAATTTGTTTATTAACAATAAATAAATAAAACTTATATTCAATAAAGAAAGTTTTCTTAAATAATTATGATAAAAACAGGGTTGGCAGGCAATGTCGCTAAAATACCGTTATCGATTCAAAACCCTTTCAGCGGTAATAACCCTAAAATGCCGTTCCCGAAGTAACCGAAATACCGCTATCTTTAAAATAGCGGCACCGAAATAACTGAAATACCGTTACCCTTAAAATACCGATACTGAAATAAATTAAATATCGATACCCTTAAAATACCCTTACCGATATAAATGAAATACCGTTACCCCTAAAATACCGTTACCGATATTTTAATTTTCTGTTTTTGGCAATTGCACTGGATTATTGAGTATTTTTCGTTCATTAAGTTAGTAAATTGGTTCTGTTTTTAATCTCGTTTGTTTTTCGTAAAAAAAATTGAGGGATGCATCGAAAAAACTGACTACCGATATCCTTAAAATACCGTTACCGAAATAACCGAAATACCGCCAACCTTAAAATACCGTTATCAGAAAAATTTTTTTATAACAGTTATTTTGTGACTTAGGCCCGTTAACTTATCTCAATTTATACCCTGGTTAAGACCTCTACTAGCTTTAACCACTGGTAAACATATTTTTTGAATAACTTATCTAAATTTTAACCAAGCATTTCTTCTAACCAATGCTAAAATTTAACCATAGAAAATTCTGTGGTTAAGAAACTTCACCATGGCTATTTTAGAACAATTCACCCTAAATAAAATATTTTAATACATTAGACTTGTAATTATGATTATTAAAAAAATTTAAAGCGCAGCTCTAAGCAAACTTTGACTAAGAATCGTTTATGACTAGGGTTTGGGGTTCGAGAATTCCCGGGCGGGAATTCCCGGGAAAATAATATATTTTTCCCGGGAAAACGAGAAATTTTAAAAATATTAAATTTTTTAAATTGTTTTTGTTTCGAATAGGATTTTTTAATTTTAGTCATAAAAAACATTTTAAATACCAAAACAAAAATGTCATTGTTAAAATCTTTTAAAATGGAATACATTTATTTGACACAGAAATAAAATCTTTGCCAAGTAATTAGGAGCATTTCAACTAATAAAGATTTTTCGCATAACTTATTCAAAATTTAAGTAGTAAAACCTAAAAACCTGGTAAAATGTTTAAAAGAAATATGAAAAAATAGCTTTGTTTCTTACAAATAATCGCCCTTAGTATCTAAATTTTTCAAATGTATAATTTAGGTAAAGTCGACTTTAGTTAAAATATTGGGTGGCAGTATACCTTGACTTGGTTTATTTTTGGAGCATTCTGATTGGTTAATTTATTTTTAACCAGTCAAAATATTTGAAAATATAAATATTTTTGTAAGGTTTTCATACACAAAATGAACAAAACCGTTTGATTAAAAATAAAGTCGACTTTAAATTTAAAATAATCCTTTATATAAAGGGTCAATAATTTTATAAGTAACGTTTTCATTAATAAATATGAAAAGAAAAGACTAATGGTTAACGGTGGTATCTAAATTTGGTTATCCGACATCTAAATTTGGTTCACAAAAAAAAAAAAAAATTGATGGTCATGCAACTTCTCTTGAAGAAAACAACAACAAGAACAACGTTTCAGCTAAAATTAGCAAAGTACCCGAAGAAAAAAGTGTAAGCTGAATAGGCATTAAAGGTTTTATGGTAGGGTAAACATTTCCTGAAATGGTATCCAAATTAGCCGCAGTCAATCCGCACCATAACTAGATCTTCGTTTATTCGAGAAAGTTTTTATAATAAAAACCTGGCATTGCAAAAAAATGAACCCGATATAAAGAACATTATATTAAATTACTACAATCATGTAAAAGGTATCATGATAAAAGAAATATCGAGCAATATTTCTAACAATAGGAGATTTACTATAATCTTAGATGAATGGACAAGAATATCACAAAAGAGATATTTGAACATAAGTATAAATGGAAATAATTCATTTTATAACCTGGGGTTGGTTTATATACAGGAAGATGTAATGCTGATGAAATAAGAAGAATTGTAGAAATAAGACTAGAAGAGTTTTATTTGTCTTTGGAAAATAACATTGTGGCCAATATCTAATGGGCCAAGTGTGATGAAACGGTTTGTTTCCGACAGTCCAGTAGTAGGTGCTTTCTGCTGGAATCATGCAATTCATTTGGCAGTGCTGCGAGTAATTTATGTGAAATCAAATGTTCAACATTCTGATATTTTTTACTTTGAATTCTCACTACACAAACTGCATTTGTACTGAAATAGTTTTTTTTTAACAAAAATTACTTATATAGGTGGTTTTCATTAACAATTTAGTTCAAAAATATTTACCGGGATCAAATTTTTTCATTCCCGTTTCCCGGGAAATAAAAAAGTCCGGGAAATCCCAAACCCTATTTATGACACATGTAAGTATTTTCGATGTGCATTTCCCCCACTTTACCAAAACTTATAACAATTGCATCAGTACTTAAAATCGGGCATAAATTTTTGCTATTTAGGATTTAGGTTTCTGTGATAGCTTACAGAAATTGGCCTCATATAAGGAAATAGGAAAAATTTATTTTTTATTGGTTCAGGAAGCCAAAATCTGTCTTGAATAATTAAAACCAAAAATGGTGACCAATATTACAACAATTTGACACGAATTATACACCTCTACAAAATGAAAAGTCGCTGTTGGTAGAAGCTTGATACATACTTTTAGTATTTTACTTGCTGATTCCAAATCTCTATTCCGAATTCTCTATCACCTCTCAATTTTGAGAAAATCGTGATTAAAAACGCGAAAAATAGCTTTCTACGAATTTTAAAATACTATACAAAACGCATTCAAATAGCTTAAGACTTTTTGTTACGATGGTAGTAAAGAATAAATTTTGCTCTCTAAAATACATAGCACAACAACTCCTCAAAAGAGTTTTATTTTATGACGGTTTATTTTATGACTGCAAAAAATAAGAAAATAAAACTCCTCAAAAGAGTTTTATTTTATGACGGCAAAATAAAACCCTCTTTTTAACAGTTTCATCCGATATTTTAATTTTTCGTTGAAAAATAACTCTTAACTGTGGAGTTGGGATTGTTTTCTTAAGACCACCATAGATTCTGAATGAGCTCTTGAATACGAATCTATTGGTATATAACAGTATAGGCCTCCGTTGACTCTAACATGAAGAGTTTTTGAGTTAAAATTTTCTGGATAACTGTTATTTACGGTCCCTGCAAAAAACCGTTATCCTTAAAATAAATATGGATAAAAACAAATTTCATATTTTTCGTATTTCGTGAGCGTGATTCAAAAAAAATTTATATAAAAATTTTCGTGCGTGATTATTATTTTTCTTTCGTGAGCGTGAGTGAGCGTGAATCAAAATTCAATCACGCGCCCATCTCTAGTTGGTAACACCAAAAAATATTGGATCTAGACCCACCTTATAGTATAACGATCGGCTCAGAATCATTTTTAACGACGTCTGTCTGTCTGTCCATGCACTCTTGTGCGCACTCTACAGGTCGCAAATATTAAGATATTGAAATTTGGTATACCGACTTACGTCGGCCCAAGGACAAAGCCTATTGATTTTGGTTAAAATCGGTCATTTTCAGACCTAGTGCCCATATAAGGGTCCCCCAAAATTGGCTTCTTTACACGCTGCAGGTCGCAAATACGAAGATATTTCAATGAAATTTGGTACACATTTGTCCCAAGGACAAATCCTATTGATTCTAGATAGGATCGGTCCATATTTGGACCTATCGTCCATATGGGCTATATTTCGGATTTTCTCTTCTTTTATCATTTTATAGAAAATTTTGACACAAGTATATTTTAACATTAGTTAGCTTTTAACCAGACTGGTGTAGGGTATTATATAGTCGGCATACCCGACTTTAACTTTTTTACTCCTTTTTTTATAACGATGTTTTTACTCAGTAGCATTGCAGCTCCACAATGCGTATGTATATTTTTATATCACATTCTTTGATAGTGTTCATTTGCGAACTGTTTTTCAAGTTTTCTCACATTAAAGTTTAAAGCAAAATAAAATTTTTGAATAAAATTCAAAAACTCTACAAATTTCATGTACAGTTTAGTTATGGAAATAATATAAAAATAAAATTTAAAAAATTCTTAAACCGCTCGGGTCCGGCAGCATGTTAACGTTCGAACTTTAATTTCCAATATCTTCGCTAGGGCTTGCTGCAAGCTATAAAAATAATAAAAATATTTCTTTGGCAAAGATCTATATTTTCACGAAGTTTGGTCGAAAAATTTCCTGCCAATAAATTTCGGGCATGTAAGGGTTAATCGATCAAAATAAAAATCGGAATAATTGACAACTCTAATATTTGTACCACTGGTTCAGTCCCATTTTCACCTATCTCGGGACAGGTACTTTCCGGTACTCTTTTCACCAGTCAAAGGACCGGCACTTTAAGACCAGTTGCGTTTTCACCGGTTACGGGACAGGTAATCGGGTAGGTACTTTCAGACCGGTCCTATTTGCACTAGTCATGGGACAGGTCCATGAACTAAAAAGCTTCAACAAAGTTCGCCAACTTACCATCAGATGGCGCGCAACAACTGTTCTAAAATTCAACATCTCGCGCAATTACAGTGTTGCCATATTTGAAGCCCTTCATCTTTCACCACCTTTAACTACTACTCTATCCCCTTTCCGGAGGAAGCAACACGTTAATTAATAGGAAGAATTTCCTGAGTGTTGCTTACCCCTGTTTTCCCATGGGGTTACTTATCAAATTATTGGCCCTTAATATAAACAGTACCGTCTTTACCCTATGGGCACACGGGGCCCGTGCCCAGGGCCCCTGCACTCACGGGGGCCCAGAAATCCCGATACGTTCGTTTCCATGAAATCGTTCTGAATTGAAATGCTAATTTCTAAAAAAAATATTTCTAATACAAAAAAAATATAATAAAGAAATATTAAAAAAATGTATTTGGGGGATTTTTGAAATTAAATTTGGAGAAATATATCAAAAGAATCTGACAACCCTGGCTGTCAGACTATACAATGCCTATCTTATGCCTTTGCCATTTTTTTAATCTTAAAAAGAAAACCTTCGGTTTAAACTTCTTTTTTAAGCTAAAATATCGTTTAGTAAGCAAATAGTAAAAAAAAAAGTCTCGCAGTATTATAAATATGTAAAATTAAGTATTAACGAAGTACATAGGTAAAATACAACTTCAAAAGTAATTTGTTTAGCTACACAATCCATTAAATATAATATTTTCTAAGATATGTTAAGCTATAAAAGAAAAATTTAGGTAACTTAACATTAAAAAATATAAACTAGGTTAATCGACATGTATTTTTTTTTTTAACTTAACAAAAATATTTTGAAGTTGTATTTTACCTAAGTACTTTGATAATAAAATATACCGTTATTGCTGCCATCTATTTAGTACTACTATCAGTAATAGTCATAATTTAATTTCCTTATTTTTATCGGGATATACATTAATTGCATTAAAGGAATTAAATATGCTAAAATCCCAAAAGTATGAAAAATAATCTGTTGGAGGCATGTCCCTATCCGGATTTCATTCTTGCCTTAGGAACTCGTCAGGGAACGATGTTTTTAGAACTTCTGGAAATATTTGTTAAGTTAAATTACAAACTCAATTTGAATTTCTTGTTCTCGTCTAGGAATGTAATAATAAAACTAATATGCAAGTGCTTGTGCAAATTTGGATGTTACTGACACTTTAGAAACATTGTTTTCTATTGGCGTTTATACATGAATGGATGTCACTACATTGCTAAATCTGTCAAAATAACAGAGTAGTATATTGGAAGATGACAAGGCAAATTGTGGTAAATTCTTTGTTGTTGTTGCTGTTGTTTTTCTTTGATATTTTAAATGTTTAATAACGCTCCTAGACGAGAACAAGAAATTCAAATTGAGTTTGTAGTTTAACTTAACAAATATTTCCAGAAGTTCTAAAAACATCGTCCCCTGACGAGTTCCTTAGGCAAGAATGAAATCCGGATAGGGACATGCCTCCAACAGATTATTTTTCACAATTTGTAAAATACGTTTGGGATTTTATCATATTTAATTCCTTTAATATAATTTAATTTCTCCAAACGGCTGTAGATTGGAGGCATAAAAGTAACTTATTAATGAAGCATTAGAACAGTTTCCAGCACAGGCAATCAATGATGAATTATGTTGCAAGAAGCAAAACTACTGGACGAATTGAGAGGGATTTGCTGTCGCAATATGATACTGAAGTCAATTATTGGAAGAATGTACTTAGAAGAATTGTTGCAGTTGTGCAAATTTTGGCTTCAAGATGACTTGCTTTTCGTGGTGATAATGAAATATTGGGGTCTCAAAATAACTGTAATTATTTGGGATGCTTAGAACTAATTAGTGAATTTCATCCTTTTCTTGCTGGTCACTAGGGAATGCAAAATCCCACACTTTTAAATTTCCCGGAAAGTGGAAAATTTATTTTGAATTCCCGGGATTTCGCATGCGAAGTAAATTAGAAAATATTTTATAATAATTTAAAAATTTTTATAAAGAAAATATATTAAAGACCTCACATTTTTAGGTTCGTGAAAAAGCTCAGGCCGTGAGTAGTTTTTCTTGGAATTCCTTTAAATTTTCATAGTGGGAAAGAATTAATTTTATATTAGAAATTATATGCCTAATTATAAAGGGTGGTTAAATTTTAAGGGCCGATGTTGAATGTGAACCACACCTAACGTCAAGTTTTTTTCTGCATTTCATTTGACATTTCTCAATTTCAGACTAACTTAATTTGAACCATGGAAAGATACACAATCGAGCAACGCGTTAAAGTTATTCAGACTTATTATGAAAATGGACGTTCAAATCAAAATGCATATCGTGCGAGTTACAGAAACAACCACAAACACAACAACAACAGATACACCAAAGAAGCCACCTAGATTATTTTTATAATTAATTAAATATAAAAACTTTTTGATTGATAAACAAAATTACTTAGTTTATTGAACTTTAAAATATGTACTTTTGATTTGATAAACAAAATTACTTAATTGCGAAATTATTTTATTGAAAAATATATAAAAATATTTTAAGGCTTATAGATAAATTTTCTAAATTTGCTGCCGCTTACACTTTAACAGCGAGAAATAGCATTTGCGTAATTAAATCTTTAAAACACTTTCTGAGCCTACATGGCATCCCTAACGAGATTGTTTGCGACCAAGGAACAGAATTCAATTCAAACACATTCAAGGCCTTTTGCCAACAATATCAAATTAACTTACATTTTACGTCTTTCCAACAATCAAGCAGCAACGCCCCTGTAGAGAGACTTCACTCGACGTTAACTGAAACATATAGATTAATAGTAGAGAAAATTAAGGATAAAAAGTTAGAAATGGATCACGATAATATTCTGACAGAGACGATCATAACGTACAAAAATGCAATCCACTCTTCCACAAAATTAACACCTTTCGAACTCTTCTACGGGAGAACCTACAAATTTGACCGTCAGATCACATTCAACAATGAACACGAATACCTTTCCAAAATTAATCAGTTTCAAACTCAACTTTACGAATCTATTAAGAGTAAATTAGAAACGCATTGAGAAGCTTAATACAGACAGACAAGAACCATTAAATTACGAGGAAAATGACTATATTTACAGAAAAGAATGTAGGAGAAACAAACTAACACCAAGATTTTCCAAGCACAAAGTACAACAAAGCAACACTATTAACTAGACAAAACAAAAAACTACACAAATCTTAAATAAAGAAAAGACGATTTAAAAACTAAAGTAATTTCCATTTCAGATTAATAACCACAATACATGCACAAACACTGAACATACAAAACCTGAGCGATGCACAGGGTTTGCTACAGATAAAACTGGGAACAGCCGAAATAATAACAGACTACACCAACCTTTTACATATCATAAAACTCGATTCATATATAGCGTTTTTTTTAAATCACCTAGATTTAGAATTTTTCATACAAAAAAGAATTTTTCCAAAAAAAAGCTGGATTTAATAAATCAATAATAAAAGCACAAATATATGAAACAGCCTATTAATTTAAAGTCAGAAAAAAATACGAATAAAAATTAAAAGAGAAACAAAAAAATTTAAAAACTAACAAATAAAAGGTTTTTATTAAATTTTTTTTATGAAATATGTTTAGAAAAAAAAACTACACCTCACCAAATACATATTTTTAATCTTGGACATGGAGAAATACCTGAAATAGAAATGGCAATTTTTCACTCTACAGTAAGTAATTTAATTAAATCCAATTAGTGAATATTAAATATTGCAATGGAATTTTTCAATTGTGTAAAAATATAAATTGAAGTGATAAAACTGAAAAGGCAGACTTTTTATAGCTGTTTTATATAAAATATAATTAAAAATTAAAAGTTAAAGTAAAATCCTTCATCATCGAATTCGGGTTTAAAAATTAGGGTGAAAGAAGTGTCGGACAGAAAATTCTTTTTAAAATAGAGAGAATCTAACCCCATCTGTTGAGCACTTTTAGAAATACTTTTTGGATTTATTAAATCCAAGTGATTAGAAAAAACGGCTATAGTAACAATGTTATGAAAATTGAAGAATCATTAAAACATTTCACACTTTCATATTACAACAAAGGTTCTCTCGAAATGACAAAATATAAGCTAACGGATCTCAAGAGTAAATTGAATTCAATAACACCTAGATATCGGAACAGAAGAGGATTATTTAATGGTATAGGATCAGCAGTAAAATTCATTACAGGGAATATGGACAGCAATGATGCTTCTCGTATTAACGAAGTAATATTCAACCTGACATCAAAGGTACAAACCGAAACGAATAGACAAAGTATACTGAACACCAAGATTATTGAGAGAATGGAAAACATTACAGATCATATAAATAGGGAACAAGATACTATAGTTCGGTCATTACAACACTCACAAAATAGCATTATTTCCAACTCCAAACTTATTAACGACATTCAATACTTAAATCAGATAAATTATAATATTGATTTACTTTCAAATCATATCGCAAGTATTTCCGAAGCAATGATCTTATCCAGACTTAAAATTATACCAAAAATGATTTTAAATATGGAGGAACTAAAAGAAATCGAAAACAATCTAAAAGACCAATCTATTAAAATCGATACTATAGAAGACTTGTATGAACTCCTAGAGTTACAAGCCTACTACCATAACACAAATATCATTATACCCTACACCACTATGTGGTCAGGGTATTATAAGTTTGTGCTGATGTTTGTAACACCAAAAAATATTGGTCGTAGACCCACCTTATAGTATACCGATCGGTTCAGAATTTTTTTTTATTTCGATTTAACGATGTCCGTCCGTCCGTCCGTCTGTCTGTCTGTCCATGCAATCTTGTGCGCACTCTACAGGTCGCAAATATTAAGATATTTTGATGAAATTTGGTACGCAGACCTATGTTGGCCCAAGGACGAACAAGTTTGATTTTGGTGAAAATCGGTCCATGTTTAGACCTAGTGCCCATATAAGGGTTCTACCAAAATTATACTGTTTATACGCTGCAGGTCGTAAATATTAAGATATTTTGATGAAATTGGGTACACAGACCTATATTGGCCCAATAACGCAGCCTATTGATTTTGGTGAACATCGGTCCATGTTTAGACCTAGTGCCCATATAAGGGTCCTACCAAAATTATATTGTTTATACGCTGCAGGTCGCAAATATTAAGATATTTTGATGAAATATGGTACACCGACTTATGTCGGCACAAGGACGAAGCCTATTAATTTTGGTGAACATCGGTCCATGTTTAGACCTAGTGCCCATATAAGGGTCCTACCAAAATTATACTGTTTATACGCTGCAGGTCGCAAATATTAAGATATTTTGATGAAATTTGGTACGCGAACCTATATTGGCCCAATAACGCAGCCTATTGATTTTGGTGAACATCGGTCCATGTTTAGACCAAGTGCCCATATAAGGGTCCTACCAAAATTATACTGTTTATACGCTGCAGGTCGCAAATATTAAGATATTTTGATGAAATTTGGTACATAGACCTATGTTGGCCCAAGGACGAAGCCTATTGATTTTGGTGAACATCGGTCCATGTTTAGAACTAGTGCCCATATAAGGGTCCCACCAAAATTATATTATTTATACGCTGCAGGTCGCAAATATTTTGATGAAGTTTGGTACATAGACCTATGTTGGCCCAAGGACAAAGCCTATTGATTTTGGTGAACATCGGTCTATGTTTAGAACTAGTGCCCATATAAGGGTCCCCCCAAAATTGGCTTGGTTACAAACTGCAGGTCGCAAATATTAAGATATTTTAATGAAATTTGGTGCCCTGACTCACATTATAGAAAATTTTGACACAAGCCCCATTTTAACCCATTCGAATTTCGGATCCAAACAATACACCAGACTGGTGTAGGGTATTGTATAGTCGGCATGCCCGACTTTAACCTTTTTACTCGTTTTCAATATTCTTATTCCTCATATCCCTCATGATCAATACACAATTTCCCACACAATCCCCATACCTATTAATAAGACAAAAGAAATAATAATAAAACCATATATAGGGTGTTTTTTTAAGCTAGATAGAACTTTAAATTGTAAAAAGTAACACAAAAAATTAAATTTTGATGAAACATTTTTTTTTATTTGTTTCAGTATACTCTGACAAATCATCATGAATAGACTCACGCTTGAACAACGCTACGAAATTATCCAAATTTACTTTGAAAATCAGTCGTCGATTCGCGCAACTTATAGACGCAAAATTGTGTTCAGCGATGAGGCGCATTTTTGGCTTAACGGGTTTGTTAATAAGCAAAATTGCCGCATATGGAGTGAGACCAATCCACAAGAGACCCTACAGACTCCATTACATCCAGAAAAATGCACCGTTTGGTGCGGTTTTCACGCTGGTGGCATCATCGGACCTTATTTCTTCAAAAATGAGGCCGGAGCTCGCGTTATGGTCAATGGAGATCGTTACCGCACCATGATCAATGATTTTTTGTTTGAAAATATGGATGACATTGATCCGGAGGAGATGTGGTTTCAACAGGATGGCGCTACGTGCCATACGGCGAACGCAACCATCGACTTATTGAAATCAAAATTTGGCGATAAGTTGATTTCGAGAAATGGACCTGTCAATTGGCCTCCAAGGTCGTGCGATTTGACACCTCTCGATTATTTCCTGTGGGGCTACGTGAAGTCACTGGTTTATGCTGATAAACCAGCAACAATTGATGCCTTGGAGGACAGCATTGTTCGTGTTATTCGTGACATACGGCCAGCAGTGCTCGAAAAAGTGGCCCAAAATTGGACGTCCAGAATGCGCTTCGTCAAGAACAGCCGCGGTGCCCATATGCCCGAAATCATTTTCAAATGTTAATTTCACGTATTGATCTTTCCAATAAAAAAAAAATTTTGATTACAATTTAATTTTTTGTGTTATTTTTTACAATTTCAAGTTCTATCGGGCTTAAAAAACACCCTATAAATTTATAACAATGAGAAAATTCAATATTTCGATAAATTATGCAAGAAAATTGAAAACTTGTATTACTGCAAAGAAAGTTCACAACAAGAAACAATAGAAAAATCCTCATGCTTCGGAAAAATCATAAATAGCCTGGAAGCAAATTGTAAACTCATTGATGTAGGCCAGATAACGAAAGTCTCACAACCGGAACAAGGACTTGTGTTAATAAGAAATTTACCACCAACAGAAATGAAGACATCATGCGACTCGAAGAAACATATTATTGAAGGAAACCTATTAATACATTTCAAAACCTGTGATCTTATCATCAACGAAATTACCTACAAAGATAACCCAAACACATATTAGGACGAATTTATTCTAAACCCATCCACACAAGTAAGCATAAAACCTCTATCCACAATGGAAAGCTTGAGTATACCCAAACTTAAAGAGTACCATTTAAAAAATAAACTGGCCATTGAAGTCTTATCGAATAATACAGAACTACACAGACACATAAACTACGGCCTCTTAGTTGCAATAATTGGTGTAATAATTATCATAGTCATAACCAAACAGAAAATAAAATTCGCTGTAAATGAACTTCCCACTACAAATATAATCGCTCCTGACCATCAATACTTTTGGCCATCGCTCCATACTAAGGGGGGAGGAGGTACAGAAACAACCACAAACACAACAACAAAAGATACACCAAAGAAGCCACCTAGATTATTTTTATAAATAATTAAATATAAAAACTTTTTGATTGATAAACAAAATTACTTAGTTTATTGCACTTTAAAATATGTACTTTTGATTTTATAAACAAAATTACTTAATTGCGAAATTATTTTATTGAACTTTAAAATATATACTTTTTGATTTGATAAACAAAATTATTTAATTGCGAAACTATTTTATTAAACTTTTGTTTATGTAAGCACTCTTTGTATTTAGGTAATAACCCAGTCAGAAATCGCCAGTGGTACAAAAAATCAAGCACTGGCATACCACTGGGTAACCACGGTATTAAAAATAAATGACTGCCAGAACACTCATTTGGGACGCTTTGCCAGCGTTTGCAAAAAGCGTTTTACCAGTATTTGGTTTACAAAAATTTCGGTGGTTTATAAAAAAAACCACTGGCAAAGAATTGGCTTAGAGTGATATGCCAGGGTTTGCAGCCAGTGGTTATCCAGTGCTGCCTAGCCAATGCTACAATTGTTCCAAAAACCAATTCACTGGTAGAGCAATGATTTTATAAAAATGCTGACGCATCGTTAAAAAAGGTTTGTAGTCAGGAGGTTCCGAGTTCAAATCCGGTTGCAAGCAAAAAATTTTTTTTGGATTTTTTTTTAATTTAAAATTTTTTTTGTTCTATAAAATCAATTTTTTGGTTTGTGGAAAAGCTGCTTTAAGACAAACTTTTTTTTTCTCTCCCAACGCTGGCTTATTAGTTCCAAAAAACTGTTTGCCAGTGCTAGCTTTTTCGCACAGCCAGTTGTTGTCCAGCGATTATCACTCATTTATGTGTTTAGCTAGCAAATATTATAAGTCTCGTTAGCTCAGTGGGTAGAGCAATCGAGACTTATAATGCCAATCTGACGGCCTGGGTTCAAATCACGGCAGGACCAAAAAAAATACATATGAACTTTTTTAAATTTTATTATGGAAAATATATTTCCAGACCACCTATTTATTGGTTTTACCAGCGTTTTGTCAACGCTTAAAAATTTTGTTCCTCCAGTGCTTTTCCGGCGCTTTTTGAACAGCCGGTCCTTTTGTCTAATGATGTTATCATTTTGGGAATGGGAAAGCACTTTTTGCCAGTACTTGTACCACCTGTTAAAGCGCTTTGCCACCGCTTTCCCGTTTGTATTTTTCTGACTGGGAAGTTTCATTTTAAAAGAAAATAATTAATAAAGACAGAAGTGATTTTGGTGACAAACAGAAAACATTGTATTTTTTTCTAACCGGTGTTAACCATCGAGATAACTTGCGCTTCGTGATTTTTCGGTCAATTTAATCGTCCAAATGTGCGTACAATCGAAAAAATGACTCAAGAACTAAAGCCTCTTGACCATTCCAAACGTCGTCAATGGTCAGAATGGTGGCAAGAAATGGCAACAGTGGATGATCAATTTTCGAAGAAAATCATCTTCAGTGATGAGGCACATTTTCACTTCAGTGCATTCGTCAATAAGCAGAATTGCCTCATTTGGGCAAATGAGAATCCACGATTGATTGGTGAAAAACCATTGCACCCACAAAGAGTGACTGTTTGGTGCGGTTTATGGGCTGGCGGCATCATCGGGCCGTATTTTTTCCAAAATGAGGCCGGTCAGGCAGTTACTGTGAATGGTGTTCGCTATCGTGAGATGATAACGAACTTTTTATGGCCCGAATTGGAAGATATGGATGTGGACGATATGTGGTTTCAACAGGATGGTGCCACTTGCCACACAGCTAACGTAACAATGGCTCTTTTGCGCTACAAATTCAATGGCCGTGCCAATTGGCCGCCAAGATCATGTGATTTGACACCGTTTGACTTCTTTCTTTGGGGTTATTTATAAGAAAAGGTGTACGTCGATAAGCCAGCAACAATTCAAGAGCAAAAGGATGAGATAATTCGGCACATTAACGGCATAGAACCTCAAGTATGCCTCAGTGTCATCGAAAATTTGGACCATCGGATGGAGGTGTGCCGCCGAGGTCACGGCTTCCATTTGGCCGATATTTTGTTCCATGCATAATTGAACCAAACCAGTATATCATAATAATAAGAAATGAAAATAATTTCCTAAATAGTTTGTGTTTTATTCAAAATCAACATCGGCCCTTAAAATTTAACCACACTTTATATTAAAAAAAAATTAATAAAGTAGAAGTCATACTAAAATACTTGTCCGTCAAAAAAAAATAATATAAAAAACAATTTTACTTAATTGCAAAAATACATTTTTTAAGTTCCTTTTAATGCCTGTTTTAAGAGTCACTCAAATGCACTTAAAATGTTAATCAGTGTGTTCGTTTAATCAAATGTTTTACTACTTTTATTACAATTGGAAATTTTTGTTTACTTTTTAAATTTTTACAGTTGTGGTAAAAGTAGCAAATTTTAATAAGTAAACGAAAAAGAATTGTGTAAAATTTTTACTATTTTCAAAAGGTGGAAAATTTTGCATATGAAAATTTGAGATAATTAACTTCATTGTTTTAAATAGCATTTTTTGAAATCCCGGGATGCATTCCCTACTGGTCACATACAAAACTGCGGAAATCGAGGAAAAGAAAATACATAATATTTGTCAGCAACTATTTGCAATGAATTTATTAATATAATAGGACAGAAAATGATAAAAACGATTGTCAACGAAATAAAGGCGGCAAAATACTACTCTATTAGTGTGGATTCTACACCAGATCTCTCCCATGTTGACCAACTGACCTTTTCGTTAGATACGTAAAAGGCGGAGAGCCTATTGAGAGATTTTTGAAATTTGTGCCTATGGATAATTTGTGCCTATACAAACGGAGGTTCTGGTTCCGCTGGTGGAGCTATTCGGTGTGATAGGGGATATATCGGATAGGGAGACGAGGGCAAGGTGGACAACCTTGACCAATTGTAGGATATCTCGGACCCTATGGCTACTGCCTGATCCGGGGAGGACAAAGATTCTTCTTGGATTTGGCAAGCGGACGGTCGGAATGCTTGTAGGAGTTCTAACAGGACACTCCGCGATAGGCCGAATGGCAGTGCGTTGGGGTTACACCCAGGCGGACTACTGCAGGGGCTGTGCGGACGAGGAAGAGGAGGAGAAGTGCAGCATCTGCTTTGTGAATGTCCGGGACTGAAGAACGGCGACTCAGATATCTACGGTGCAGGTTCTTCGACGACCTGGACAGTCTACGCGATGTTTCTCTGTCTGGTCTTGCGAACTTTTTAAGGGGATCGGGATGGTTATAGATTTCTCGGATCGTGGTATTTCTTTCCATGTGGGAAGACTAAGGGAATCGCAATGGGCCCTATGGCCTCCGAGTGAACTCGCCGTTCTGGCGGGCTCCCATTCAACCTAACCTAGTAGCATATACTATTTTAAACTTTCTTGACAGCCTTGATATTCCTATAAAATATTGTCGCGGACACAGTTGCGATAACGCATCAAATATAAGCGGTTTTCAGACAAGAATTAAAGAAAAGTGTGAATTTGCAATTTTTGTCCCATGTGCTGCACATTCACTAAAGGTGTTCTGGTTATTGAATGTGTTTTAGAAGCAGTAGCTTATTTTCAATTCATTCAAAAATTGTTAAATTTTTTCTCGGCTTCGACCAAGGGATGGAAAATTATGACAGCGTATTTGATTATTTTTTGTAAATTACAACATTTTCACAAACACATTAGAGTCTAGAAATAGCAACATAAGCATGAAATTGTTTTTGGTAATTATTGTTAACACATGTGGTAGTCTAAACCTCATTTCAAAATTGAAAACGACGTAAGATAGATACGGCCTACGCAGGAACAACTGGGTGCAATGACTCCTGCCCAACAAAATGCCTTCTTTGCAAGGGAGGCAGTCAACCAACAACCGTCAACAATAACGGGAGAAAACGTCGTAAGAGAGATACGGCCTAGGCAAAACAACTGGGTGCAATGACTCCTGCTCAACAAAGTCAGTATTCATTAAGTACTGCCTAACTTGTAAAGAAAGCATTTTGTTGAGCAGGAGTCATTGCACTCAGTTGTTCCTGCGTAGGCCATATCTCTCTTAAGACGTTTTCTCCCGTTATTGTTGACGGTTACTACCTCCCTTTCAAAGAAGGCATTTTGTTGAGCAGGAGTCATTGCACCCATTCAATAGTTATAACAAAATTTTATATGAATTTTATACAAAGCCTTAAGATCCCAAAATGACTAATTGGAACATAAACGATTATGAGAGAAGGACTCGGATATTATTATTAATAAAATACGTACCAAAAATTAATTTGTTATTTTATTTAAAAAAAATGTTTGGCTGGGGCTTGAAGTTAGCACAACTGTTGTCAATGTACACATTTTATTGGATTTTTACGCACTTTCTGTGGATTTTTGTGCATTTTTTGTGGATTTTTACGCATTTTATGCGTACATTTACACGTGAAACGTGCTTTTTTACACACAAATTTAGTAAATTAACACACTAATTTCAAAATTTCATTTAATTTTTACGCACTTTCAATGTAAAATTAAAAATTATTTGTGCACCAACTTAAACACAATGTGCGTATTTTTTTTCAATTACGCACATAGAGTAAATATACCCAATTTATAGTAGGAGTTCAGTTGCCTACTATAAGTTGGGTAAATTTCAATAGAATTTAATTAGAGTGTACATTTGAAAATTTTAGATAGTATGGGCGATTATTTGTAAGAAACAAAACTTTTTTTTTCATATTTCTTTTAAACATTTTACCAAGTTTTTAGGTTTTACTACTTACGGTGCGTCTCATACTGTAGGTTTAACTTAAACTTAACTAAAAACAAAAGAAAATGTCAAAAAAAATTTACACAAAACAACAACAAATTTTTGATTTAACTATTAACTAAAGTTTAAACCAGAAGTATGAGACCCACCGTTAAATTCTGAATAAGTTATGCAAAAAATCTTTATTAGTTGAAATGCTCCTAATTACTTGGCAAAGATTTTTTTTGTGTGTCAAATAAATTGATTCCATTGTAAAAGATTTTAACAATGACATTTTTGTTTTGGAATATAAAATGCAGAGACTATTAATTATAGAGATAGGAAATCAAAACTTACACTACTTACCGATAGAGGGCGCTGAAATTTGGTATTACCTGAGCAACTATTTAGTATCAGCTGAGCTTATATTGAAAAACTCTAAAACTGCTGAAAACTTCTCAAAATAAGGAAAAAACAAACGCGGTATATATTCAAATAATAAAATTTGAAATATTTGTTTGTATTTTTTCCTTTGTTGTTTGTTATAATTTAAATACAAGAGAAAATTGTCAATTTTTTTTACAAAGTGCCATCTAGTGATAACGATTTTTTTATAACTTAGTTTTTTGGTGATGCCATACTCCTGATAAAATGTATAAAAAATCCTATTCCAAACAAAAACAATTTAAAAAATTTAATATTTTTAAAATTTCCCGTTTTCCCGGGAATTCCCTGCAAACTTTTCCCGGGATTTCCCGAACCCCAACCCCTAGTTACGATGTACTGTTCATTGACCACGCCTACTTGTACGCCTACTTTTTAAAAAATTATTAATTTGTTATGTAACAATGATTTGTTCGCTACGGAAATTTAAATTTTACAACGGATTTTGCTCAAATTTGGAACACATTCTCCTGTAGTGGGGTTCTCTAACTTTTTAACGAAATTTTTAACGACAAAATTCGGTAGTTAAGTTGTCAGTTTACTATGAAAACTTGTCAAGTTAACAACCGAATTTTGTCGTTAAAAAGTTAAAGAATCCCACTACTGACGATCCTGAATTTGTTATATAACAATGGATATTCGCTACAGAAACTTTTATTTTTCAACTGATTTTGCTCAAATTTGGTACACATCATCCTTTTATCTCAGGCCAGGTCGGCATATAATTTTCGTTGACCATGCCCGTTTTTAAGCCCACTTTTTTAAATTGTGAATTTGTCATAAATTTTAAATTATGAATTTGTAATATACATAACATACATGAGACTAATTAATTATTTGGACAAATTAATTGGTGATTTCATTACCATTAAATTGAAACTAATGCTAATGAAATTTTTGGCATTATTATTACTTGAACTAATGCTAATGCTTTGAAATACATCGATTTCATTACTAATGCCAATTGTATAGTAAATTCATTACGATTACTAATGCCTCAATTATAAGAAAGAATTTGCATTTGTAAACGTCATTTTATAGATTTCAAATTCATTTTTGAGCTTGCAAATGCGGAATGCGAAAAGGGTTTTGTGGTATAAAAAATTAATTAAAATACTTAATCAGCGATTTACATTGTGCAAAGGAATATATTGATGCAAGAAATTTACTTTTTGCAAAATTATTTTCGCAAACTTTTCTTCAAACTAACCACCAGCCTTTGGTATGAGTTATGGGTATTATACTAACCAGATTCTAATTTTAAAAAAACCACACTTAAAAAATTGCAAAATAATGGCGGAACGCGAAAAAAAGCTTTATGGTACAAAAACTTTATCAGCGATTTTCATTCTGCAAATAAATGTTTATACTGATGTAAGAATATTCCTTTTTGCAAATTTTTTTTTCCGCGACATTTTTTCGCGATTTTTTTTTCCACTAGCCACCGAACTATGTTCTATGAAATGGGTGTTATAGTCCCTAGATTATAAATTTAAAAAAACCGCACTTAAAAAATTGCAAAATAATCGCGGAACGCGAAAAAAGACTTTATAGTACAAAAGTTGAATTAAAAAACTAAATCAGCGATTTTTATCCTGCAAACAAACATACTGATGTAAGAATTTTCCTTTTTGTAAATTTTTTTCCCCGACTTTTTTCGCGATTTCTTTTTTCAATTAATCACAGAACTTTGTTCTATGAATTGGGTATTATAGTCCCTAGATTATAAATTTTAAAAAACCACACTTAAAAAATTGCAAAATAACCGCGGAACGCGAAAAAAGATTTTATGGTACAAAAGTTGAATTAAAAAACTAAATCAGCGATTTTTTATTCTGCAAACAAACATATTGGTGTAAGGATTTTCCTTTTTGGAAATTTTTTTCCCGCGACTTTTTTCGCGATTTCTTTTCTCAATTAATCACAGAACTTTGTTCTATGAATTGGGTATTATAGTCCCTAGATTATAAATTTTAAAAAACCACACTTAAAAAATTGCAAAATAACCGCGGACCGCGAAAAAAGACTTTATGGTACAAAAGTTGAATTAAAAAACTAAATCAACGATTTTTATTCTGCAAACAAACACACTGATGTAAGAATTTTCCTTTTTTGAAATTTTTTCCGCGACTTTTTTCGCGATTTCTTTTTTCAATTTATCATAGAACTTTGTTCTATGAATTGGGTATTATAGTCCCTAGATTATAAATTTAAAAAAACCTTACTTAAAAAATTGTAAAATAACCGCGGAACGCGAAAAAAGACTTTATGGTACAAAAGTTGAATTAAAAAACTTAATCAGCGATTTTTATCCTGCAAACAAATATACTGATGTAAGAATTTTCCTTTTTGTAAATTTTTTTTCCGCGACTTTTTTCGCGATTTCTTTTTTTAATTAATCCCAGAACTTTGTTCTATGAATTGGGTATTATAGTCCCTAGATTATAAATTTTAAAAAACCACACTTAAAAAATTGCAAAATAACCGCGGAATGCGAAAAAAGATTTTATGGTACAAAAGTTGAATTAAAAAACTAAATCAGCGATTTTTATTCTGCAAACAAACATACTGATGTAAGGATTTTCCTTTTTGTAAATTTATTTCCAGCGACTTTTTTCGCGATTTCTTTTTTCAATTAATCACAGAACTTTGTTCTATGAATTGGGTATTATAGTCCCTAGATTATAAATTTTAAAAAACCACACTTAACAAATTGCAAAATAACCGCGGACCGCGAAAAAAGACTTTATGGTACAAAAGTTGCATTTTTGTTTGCAGACTGTTAATCGCTGATTAAGTTTTTTATATATTTTTGTGACATAAAGCCTTTTTTCGCGTCCGCGATTATTTTGCAATTTATTACTTGTGGTTATTTAGAATCATAACCTAGGGTCTATAAGCCCAATTCATAGAATAAAGTTCGGTGGCTAATTGCAAAAAATACCGCTAAAAATGCCGCGCAAAAGAAATTTTGCAAAAAGGAAAATTCTTACATCAGTATATTGGTTCGCAGAATGAAAATCGCTGATTAAGTTTTTTAATTAAATTTTTGTAGTATAAAATCTTTTTTCGCGTTTCACGATTATTTTACAATTTTTTAAGTGCGGTTTTGTTAAATATATAATATAGGAACAATAATACCGAATTCATAGACCAAAGTTCTGTGATTAATTGAAAAAAGGAATCGCGGAAAAAGTCGCGGAAAAAAAATTCCAAAAGGAAAATTCTTATATCAGTATATATGTTTGCAGAATAAAAATCGCTGATTAAGTTTTTTAATTCAACTTTTGTACTATAAAGTCTTTTTTCGCGTTCCGCGATTATTTTGCAATTTGCAATAAGTGTGGTTTTTTAAAATTTATAATCTAGGGACTATAATACCCAATTCATAGAACAAAGTTATGTGATTAATTGAAAAAAGAAATCGCGAAAAAAGTCGCGGAAAAAAATTTCCAAAAAGGAAAATTCTTACATCAGTATGTTTGTTTGCAGAATAAAAATCGCTGATTAAGTTTTTTAATTAAAATGTTGTACCATAAAGTCTTTTTTCGCGTTCCGCGATTATTTTGCAATTTGCAATAAGTGTGGTTTTTTAAAATTTATAATCTAGGGACTATAATATCCAATTCATAGAACAAAGTTATATGATTAATTGAAAAAAGAAATCGCGAAAAAAGTCGCGGAAAAAAAATTTACAAAAAGGAAAATTCTTACATCAGTATGTTTGTTTGCAGAATAAAAATCGCTGATTAAGTTTTTTAATTAAAATGTTGTACCATAAAGTCTTTTTTCGCGTTCCGCGATTATTTTGCAATTTTTTAGTGTGGTTTTTTTTGATACATAACAATGAATATTCGTGGAAAGTTTTATTTTCCAACGGATTTTATTCAAATTTAGTGAGTAGGCATGATCCTTATATCCCAGGCCAGGTCACCGCATTCTTTTCATTGACCACGCCAACTTTTAGGCCTTTTTTAATATAGGAGTTCTTTGTGATCCATTTTGGATTTTTACTATAAAAATAATTATTTTTTAATGGATATTGTCGTAATTTTGTATTGATAATCGCCAATTCCAAGTTCGTTATTAATTGTCAAATGATCGAGCGTGTCATAATCCTCTTCATTTTTTGTTTACTGCTTTTCAAATGTTGCAGTGGTGGCGGCGGGCATGGTGCCATCTGGCGTGGTGTCATCGGGCGCGGTGGCTACAAAGCGTGCGTACCAAATAACATCTACAGTCAGAGTGATATATTAATCAATTTCTTACCAATGTGACTTTAAAGTCACATCCACTTTTAAGAGCCTATAAATTTTGATAGGAAGACGATATTACAATGGCGTAGAAAGAATGTGATACTTTGAGACCTTTTCTATAAACGATATTTAAAAAATTACAAAAATTTCACTCAAAGGGTTGCCATATAAATATTTAAAAAAAAATATTTTTGAATAATTTTCAAAGCCCTTTTTCAAAAAATATTTAATAATATAAGGAAGAGCTGCTTAGTAAAAGTGATATGTTGATTTCGAGAAAAATGTGTAAAAAATATTTAAGGGGAAAAAAAAACTTTCAGTTCGCACTTTAAAAATAAATTGACTGATCTTAGCAAGGGCTATTCGTTTTTGTTAAATTATAAGTATGTAGAAAATTAATCCGTTTTTATTGGTTATATTAAAAATGCGCTATTTTCTCTCAACTGCCAAAAAAGCATACAAAAATTCTCACAATTTTTTAGTTTTTAAGGCAGAAAGAAGACTTTGAAGCCCGGGCAAGGCCGGGTACAAATAAATACGAATTTTCTGTTACAGTTAATATTTCTATTTAAAATGTTTTGTTAAAAAAAGAAGACCTTTTAGCTCTCCAAGTCAGTTAAAAAAACGAAATAAATTATATATAATTTTTTCTTACGGATTTTGTAGTTAATTTTTTGAAAGTTAAGAAAACGAAATAAATGAAAAATCATTATTTTTTAAGGATTTTGTAGTTAATATAACATTTAAAAATAAATGAAAAGTTCTTTTGATTTAAATAAAAAGTTAGTATACCGGTTTTCAAATGATTTTTAATTTATTTTAAAATACATTTTCAGTTAATTTAAACTACAAACTATTTTCAGTGTAGCTATTTCAAAAAGTACAACTAACAGTCAAACCTACACATGTAAAGGTTTCGACAAATATTTTTCGGAACAAGTTGAGTTTAGGGGCACAGCTTTAATTTTTTTTTTCCCCTAGATAGTACTTTCTGGCCTGAAAAGAAATTTTTTTTGTCGGAAACCCTTATTTCGGGTGTTATTTGGGGTCAAAGTTGAAACATGGACTTGCCCGTATTTTCGCCACTTATTATCGCATTTGGACAATATGAGCACCATTGGAAAGGCGATTGCCATAAAAATATTTAATATTTATTAATCCATTACGCCCTATGCTCCAGTGGGATTTAGAGGAATATATATATGTATACACAGCGCATGTTGCAGGGACTATTTTCGATCTACAGTTTAGTCTTGGGGACTGTCCTCAAACTCTTCGTAGGTCTTGCGAATACTTTGAAGACATTTTTGACTAATATACCTAGCAATATGTCCTCAGAAACAGAATCTTGTAATATTACTTTTAATTATGATTATAACAATATATATTAATAATGTAATTAAAAAATGAGTTTATCCCTTTATTTGTGGACGGTCCGACGTGCTTTTGTTTGGTAAATTTACGCACAAGAATGGTGAAATTACACAACTTCTGAAAATTTTGTTCGCATTTTCAATGTGAATTTACAAATAGCAGGAGAACAGTTTCTACTATAAATTGGGTAAATTTAAACAAAAATTAATTACAATGTGTACCCTCATACAAAATATTAGCTTCTTATCACTCGCGAAAACATTCCCTAATTAGCACATATTTAGTACAGCTATGCATGTTGTTAAATAAAACTTCGTAAAGCCGGACTTCTTCCAAAGGAATGATTAATTTAGAAATCGTCCCACTTATTTTTATTGGGTATGTATAAAGGAGATAAAAAAACGAGGTAGACTGTTTTCGAAATTCACAATTCAATTAGAAATGGTATAGAAACATGTTTAAATAGATTAGATTTATTAAAATTCTATAACCGTGAAAATGAAAACACATATTTTCTGTTTATATATAAATATATGCTTTTGTATTGCTTTACATTTGCACAATTACTATTCAATTTATTGTAAAATTAAAAATCCGTAAAATTAAAAACCGTGACAAGCGCTGAAACACAAATTTCCTTTTACGAGGCATTCCGTTTCAATGTAAAGTTAGCAATTATTCTTTTATATCTTCTATTGTACAATAGTGTAAGTATTTATGTATGTACGGTTGTAATTCCATCAAGAGAATAATTTACCTCTTCTGTATTATTTGTCCGTCCATCCGTCTGTATTTATGCTCGTAGGTACATCATTCATTCATAATTCACGACAATGACAATCAAATAAGGAAGCCATAACTGTGGGGATACAATCACAACATTTCACGCGACATGCAATGTGGGTAAACATTTCGTATGTTTAAAGACCATAAAACGATTTAACCCCTATTTTATTGTGTATGTCTGTCTGGTAATGCTGTATTGCTGTGTCCACAAACACATACAGTAGTTGTATGCAAACCACTCCCTGAAGTTTTGACATTTATGGAAATGATAATAGGATAAGAAATGAATCAGGATATAAAACACAAAACCGCTGTGACACGCTTAAATCTGATTTGAAACGGTAACAATTTCCAGCTTACATTTGTACCAACATACAGATTATCCTTTGTCTACATCAAGACGACAATATGTTATGTATGCGGTACGATATGAGCAACCAACGTAAATAAACAACATCCATACAAGAGGCGGATTTTGGAAACAACAAACACAAGAAAGAAGGAAAATAAACACAACATTATGAGCGGCAGATAATAATCGCATGATACGAATCTAATAACACAATTTTATATGGTCTAAAGGAAAATAAAAACATTTTCAAATATTTGACATTTCGGCAATTTCATTCGAATAAGAATTATATTTATAAACTTTTTTTATAAATAGTGCTAATAAAATCCGACAGAAAACACGGCATTTCAGTATGGTCTGGCAGCCCACTTTTTTAGCCAAAATTAATGAAACCCATAAAAACACTTACTTTGTAATTGTAAAACGGGGTTATTTTAAATTGTCTTTATTGTACACTCAAAAAAATAAGTTAGTAGAAAATTAATAAAACATCTTGTATACCCGAGTAAAAAAAATTGATCTCGCGCAATATCTAATTATATCCAATTTGATATTGTTTAAGATCTGCTGTAATATCTAGCTGATCCAATTAGATCTCAAAATTGGGTGTATCCAATCATATCGTATTAGATCCCATTGTATATATGGGGATAAACTAAGATCAAGTTATATCTCAAAATTGGGAGGTCCAGTGATATCTTTGGGGATAAACCTAGATCTATTTTGATCCGAAAATTGGCGGATCCAGCTATATATTTGCGGATATTTTTAGATCTAATTTGATCCGAAAAATGGCGGATCCAATTAGATCCAGCTATATATTTGGGGATAAACTTAGATCTAATTTGATCTCAATTTTGGCAGATCAAATTAGATCCCGCAATATATTTGTGGATAAACGTATATCTAATTTGATCCGAAAAAGTGGCAGATCGAATTAGATGTAGCTATATATTTGGGGATAAACTTAGATCTAATTTGATCCAAAAAATGGCACATCGAATTAGATCCAGCAATATATTTGTGGATAAACTTAGATATAAATTGATCTGAAAAATGGGAGATCAAATAAGATCCAGCAATATATTTGTGGATTAACTTAGATCTAAATTTATCTGAAAAAAGGCAGATCGAATTAGATCCAGCAATATATTTGTGGATAAACTTGGATATAAATTGAATAGAAAATTGGCAGATCAAATTAGATCCAGCAATATATTTGGGGATTAAGTAAGATCTAAATTTATCCAAAAAATTACAGATAAAATTAGATCCAGTAATATACTTCGGGATTGCGTAAGATCTTAACTTTTCCGATAAATTGCAGATCGAATTAAATCCAGTGATATATTTGGGGATTTGGTAGGATCTTAATTTATCCCATAAATTGCAGATCGAATTAGAAACAGCAATATATTTGGAGATTGACATCTAAAACTATCCAGAAAAATGACAGCTAAAATTAGATCCCGCATTATATTTGGGTACTACGTAAGATCTCCATTTATTTGGGATTAAATAAGATCCCAGACAGATATTGACAATAGTTCAAAAAATAATACACTGGAAGAGCACTGATTTTATAAAAGTTACAATATTTTGTTAAAATAAGGTTTAAACTCAGAAGGTCTCGCGTTCGATACCTTTCACGGCTGTGCATTTTTTTTTATAAAAATGCGCATTCTCCTTGCTGGTCTTATCGAAATTTTTTCAATAATTTTTATTCTTTGTAATTTACTTGTAAACATTGTATCATCTTTCTTTGATTTGAAAATAATTTAAACAGAAAATGATATTAATTTATGATCTTGAGTCAAACTAAAATAACATTTATTTACTTAAAAATAACAGATCAACTAAAAACATTTCCCCCATTCAAAAGAATTTCTTTTTATAAAATTATAATTTTATTTTCTATAAATGTTTTTATAAAATTATATTTTTTTTATTAAATTGAATTTTTTTTAAAAAATACTTTTATTTACATATTTTTAACGCTCTACACCATTTCCAATTGTATCAATTGTTTATAAGATTTATCAATTGTATTTCAGAAATAATCAATTGAATTTCAGTTTTATCAATTGTATTTCAGAACTTATCAATTATTTTTCAGATTTATGAATTGTATTTCAGAACTAGTCAATTGAATTTCAGTTTTATCAATTGTATTTCAGAAATTATTAATTGTATTTCCGAAATTCACAACTGTATTTCAGAAATTATCAAACTATATTTCAGAAATTATCAATTGTATTTCAGAAATTATGAAATGTAATTTAGAAATTTTTCTCTATTAACTATGATAAACCATCAACAAGTTCTGAAATAGATTTGATTATTTCTGAAATACAATTAATAAATTTCTGAAATACATTCCATAATTTCTAAAACACATTTAAAATTTCTGAAATACAATTAATAGCTTCTGAAATACAGTTAATATTGTAGTTGCTGATCAGTTACCATATATGATGGCACCATATATGACAATATATTGTTTAAATGGCACCAATATGGAGCTTTATATGGTAATATATAACTTAGATTATTTGATTTGATCCGAAAAATGGCCCGATAAAATTGTATCAGTTCTTATTTGTATCAGTTGTTATCTAATTGCATCAGTTTAGATCTGACCTGATTAAATTATGTGTTAATCAGATGAAATTGTATCAGATTTTTGACCTGATACAATTTTATTGGTTTATATTACATGGTATCAGTTTAGGTGTTAATAGATATATTTGTATACAAAATTATATAATTATATCCCAATTTTAAAACTTTGATACAATTGTATAAGGTAAATGTCGGATACAATTATATTTTATTTATATAAAATTGAACCAATTACGATCAAACCGATAAAATTGTATCAAATCAAATATCTGATACAATTTCATCTGATTAACACATAATTCAATCAGGTCAGATCTAAACTGATACATTTAGATAAACAATTGATAAAAATATATCGGGCCATTCTTCGGATGAAACTGTATATCTATACAGATATAACTTAATCACATATATGACTATATGTAACTATTTTTCCTCGGGTTGTTTAAATGATACGATATATAAAAGTATATGGTACAATATATGGTAGCATATATTATCATATCTGCATCTGTATTAAAAATGTCGTTCATCAGGTACCATATATGAGCATATATTGTTGAAATGGCACCATATATGACAATATATGGTTTAAATGGCACCAAATATGTTAATATATTTCTTAAATAACAGCATATATAAACATATATGGCACTATATAGTAGCATATATTATCATATCTGGAACTGTATTAAAAATGTTGTTCATGAGGTACCATATATGAGCATATATTGTTGAAATGGCACCATATAAGATAATATATGGTTTAAATGGCACCATATATGGTAATATATTGCTTAAATAACACCATATATAAATATATATGGCACTATATATGGTAGCATATATTATCATATGTGGAACTGTACTAAAAATATTGTTCATGAGGTACCATATATGGGCATATATTGTTGAAATTGCACCATATATGAGAATATATGGTTTAAATGGTACCATATATGATAATATATGGTTTGAATGGCACCATATATGATAATATATAGCTTAAATAACACCATATATAAATATAATATAATATCATATCTGGAACTGAATTAAAGATTTTGTTTATGAGGTACCATATATGACCATATATTGTTTAAATGGCACCATATATGATAATATCTAGTTTAACTGTCACCATATATAATTATATATTGTTTAAATGATACCATATATAATTATATATTGCTAAAATGCCACCATATATATTAAGATATAGTTCTATATATAACTATATATGCAATAAGATCAACCATGTTATGTAATATATAATTATATATGCCATATCTAATATTATGAAGGCCGATATCTAATTAGATGAAATTATATATGGCATAATATAAGGAAAATTTTTCGGAAAAAACGTCATATATAATTATATATGGATATACATAACCACATGTCTAATTATATATTGTAATATATGCCACATATGATTATATATAATTTTTTTTACTCGGGTATCAACAAGTGTACTAGTTTTCAGCAATTTTTTTTGCCGAAATTCGAATTTATTTTGCTACAAAAATTGTGCTGAAAACCGGATTTATAGCGTGCACTGAGAGAATTATCTGCATAATATTAATGAATTTTTGCATAAAACCAATGAAGTTTCACTGAAACTCGTCCATGAAACTTTTCATTGAATTAATGAAGTTTTCCATAAAATTTTGTAGAAAATTTCATTTTATTTATTATAACTTCCATACACTCAATGAATTGGTTTCATTAAAACTAGATTCATAAAATATATGAAGCTTTTTCATCAAATTTAAGAAATTTTTCATTTGGTTTGTGAAGAAAACTTCATTAGTTTACTGACGAAGTCGTCTGTGTGGACGACAACCAGATAGACAAGATGTAGATGTCGCAGATGTATAACATACAGACAAGGAAATGATAATTAAAAAAAAAACAACTCTATACAGTTTCCATATTTAAATTTTCAGCAAATAAATTAACTAAAGTAAAATTTCTGTACAAATTTGTTTGGTTGTTTTTAGTGCACTTCTATTCATCAAAAAGTTTAGTGATTTTGGCAAGGATTTCTTTCATTCGCAATCGACTAAGTGTTAGCAAAACTTTTGCAGAGATTACGGTGTTTTTGGTAAAAATAAGCTCGCTGATTTTCAGCAAACACCTTTTGCTGAAATTACCAAGCTTTTTGCAATCACGCTCCTGACTAAAAATTTGCTGACACGGCATCATATTTTGCTAACTTTACTGACTTTTTTTGTGTAGTTTCGGTTAAAATTAGTGTTCAAATGGCTAATACTGCATTTAGACTGAGGGGAACTAGGTGGTTTCTGGCCCTCACTATACAGAAAAAACTAAAAACGAATTTTAACAACGAAATTGATTATATCAATTAAAGTTTTAATTGATTTTGCACCTACCACTCAAATGATACTATTAATTACTAAACATTGTATACACCGAAAAAATTTCTCAGTTACTGTTTACTAACTTTTTAACTGAGGGTCAGGTGAAATACCCCTTACTAAGAATCAGTTAATGAAAATAATTAAATTTGACTAATTTTATTTTTAAAATACAATCCAACTGAGAACTCAGTCACTGGTAATACTGCTTTTAGTAAAACCAAATAAATATTAAAAGATAGTTGGGAATAACAGTGGATTGAAACAAAAAAAAGTGGTAATAAATCTGTATCTTTTAAACTATACGTCCGATTGCATCAGTATGTATAAGATAGTTGTTAAGGAGGACCCAGGCTTTCTGAATTTTGGATTCATGGTTATCCTGTGTTATCACAGGGTGACTTATTGGGCGTCAAAGTAGACCACCTCAAAAGTAAAATAGCTTTTGGACCGTGTAGCTCTTTCAATTATTTCCCAATATGGTTGATTTTTTATATTTTGGAATGAGCTTGGAGAAATGAGGAAAAAATATGCTTACTTTACTATAATAACTGTTATGGGTTTTAAGTTATTTCATTTCAAAAATAAAAAAAACTCATTTTTCTCTTCGACTTTTTTTAGTTTTTGGCCGATTGTAAATTCGATATTACAACGATAATTTTCTAAAAAATACTGACATATAGGCAACATTTTAGGAAATGAAACTGCGGAAACCTTTTTTTAAGTGTCTCGAACCATTTAGTGTTGAGAAATTTCCAAAGTCAAACATTTTTCATAGTAAAGTGTTGTTTTTTCAAACGCGTCGTATAGACCAAATACAATTAACATTGTCATTAATATGATTTTTATTAATTCTAATTTAGTAGGTTTGAGGTTAAGAAGAAGAATAAACCCTCCTCAAAAGTTATAAACACATTAAATTTGCAAATCAGACTAGATCTAGTTTCTGCCTTTTTATGGACAGGCTTCATCAGTGATCTTCCATTAAATTGTATTATTGTTTATATTTTTATTGTCAGATTGTCTCTATATGAATAATTTCAGAAGTGATCAAACAGACATATACAAAAATTCTACTTCAGCTTTTCTCTGTTTATCTTCTTATTTCCTCCGTGTCACCTTTTCACAAATATTGCCACATTGACGTATGGTTTGTACGTACAAGTGCAGGCAATTTGTGTATATTGGAGATGGACAGCCAACAGGGCATGTTTATTTTTTATAGTAAAGTGTTGTTTTTTCAAACGCGTCGTATAGACCAAATACAATTAACATTGTCATTAATATGATTTTTATTAATTCTAATTTAGTAGGTTTGAGGTTAAGAAGAAGAATAAACCCTCCTCAAAAGTTATAAACACATTAAATTTGCAAATCAGACTAGATCTAGTTTCTGCCTTTTTATGGACAGGCTTCATCAGTGATCTTCCATTAAATTGTATTATTGTGTATATTTTCATTGTCAGATTGTCTCTATATGAATAATTTCAGAAGTGATCAAACAGACATATACTTCAGATTTTCTCTGTTTGTCTTCTTATTTCCTCCGTGTCACCTTTTCGCTGATCGAAAAAATTGCATTTTGTTTTCAAAAAGATGCTATCAATTTTTCACTTTTTACTGAGAAGTTATTTAATAAAAGTTAATGTTTTATTATATATTCGTAGAGAATGGGGTTCTAAGATGCTTTTAATCTAATTTGAAGTCGGTACAACATTCACCCTACGTACAGCATTGACCGAAATTGGTCTAATTTTTATGAGAATTTTTGAGTTTTCGATCATATAACAAAAAAGTCACGCAGATTTTGCTTCTTTCAGAAGCAATATAGTGCCATATATTCTGTTTAGATTTCAAGAATAAAAAGTAGCGCCAATTCATAAACGAATCCAGAAAACATGATTTTATAAAAAATGGCAAATTTCCATAGACCATAATTTTAATTGCAAAAAAAGTATAGTTCGGCTTATTTTTTTAAAATTATTTCAATTGTTTTGCATGAACAATAAAACGCTCTTTATTGCTGCAAAAAATTGTTCACATACCTTGGATAGTTTTTAAGATATTGAAAGTCAACTTTCAAAGATGATTTTGTAAAAAATACACTTTTTTGTTTTTTCGTAGATTTTTCCCAGAAGTGTTTAAGGTTTTTTTGAATGTTACTTAAAAATTAACAGTGGAATAAACTAGACATGTTTTCCTTTTCATTGATGTATTAAACGTATATAAAAAGTATTGATAACAGGTAAAATTATTGCATTTAAAAAACACAGCTCAGGTCAAAAAATATAACCACATGCAAATATTGTGCAAACATTCACTTTCTTGTTTTTTAGTTTTTTCGTAGATTTTCCCAGAAGTGTTTAAGGTTTTTTTGAATGTTACTAAAAAGTTAACACTACAATAAACTAGACATATTTCCCTTTCCATTCATGTATTAAAGGTATATAAAAATATTGGTAATAGGTACAATTATTGCATTTATTATTTTTCCATTAACAATATTTACATTTACAATGAATGTTATTTTTGTTCGGTTTAAGATCAAATATTACAAATTCTAAATAGAATTTACAATTTTTATTTTACAACCAACAGAGAAAAAAACTTTCCTAGAACCAATGGTTGACAATTAATGCATTTTCAAGTGACACCGCATCACTATAATCAGATTGTCTTTATGGGGTCCTCTCTAGGCTATAATGTAGATTTTAGTTTTTTATATATACATATATGTTAAATTTCAAAGAAATGCATTTTGAGAATTAAATTCAAACATTTTTACTTATCCTTTTTCCATTATTATAACTAACGAAAACCACATGTCTTTAACAAAGCTATTATTTTTCCCTATGTTGTAGTTGTGCTTATTTATTGAAGTTCCTTCAATATGTAAAGCAATGATTCGTGCTTTTTAACATTCAAGCTTTTAATTCTATTTATAGAAATTAGAACTAAAGACAAGAAACTTTTACACGGTTGTTTGTTTTTGTGTATAACATCCTAACACAACACGCCGTATAAATGACTAACATGTTGCAATTAAGGAATATTACTTAACAATTTGGACTGTACCTTGTCTGTGGGTATTTTATTGTAGATTTTTAGTTGATCTGAAGATTGTTACAATGAATGTTATTTTAGTTCGGTTTAAGATCAAATATTACAAATTCTAAAGGTTTGTTTTTTTCGAATTTTGTATAAATATTCCATACAAATTTAAGCATTTTTAAAAATTTTAAGTAGGTATAAATTTAGCTTCTTAAAAATTAAGTAGTTATAAAAATGCTTCCAAGTCTTGAAAATTCTTGGCTTTTCTCTTTTAAATGTAAACCAAAATATTTGTCATAGAATTTTTTAAAATTTTAGTATTTTAAAATTGATAAAATATTAAAAACAATAAATGCTAACAAATGAATTATGTGGTTGTTAGCAAAGGGAGAGCATGCCACTCAAGGTAATTGCTCTATTTCGCGTTCCGGGTAAGCCCATATACGAAAACAGATTTCGTCCAAAGTCGGCCCCAAATGTTAAAATTTTATTTGTTTACAAAAAAATAAAAACAAGTCACGTAAATACGGATAGTCGTTTTTTTACAAGTAGTTATAGATATAGATATAAAATTCGAAAAAAACAAACCTTAAATAGAATTTACAATTTTTATTTTACAACCAATAGAGAAAAAAACTTATGAAAAAAACTTTCGTAGAACCAATGGTTGACAATTAGTGAATTTTCAAGTGACACCGCATCACTATCATCAGATTGTCTTTATGGGGTCCTCTCTAGGCTATAATGTATTTACATATTTACATTTTTTATTAAATATATTGATCCAATTGGGGAAAAAAGCTGCATAGAGAGAGCTTTCTGGATAACATTTCAATGAATTCCCTTTACGCAATAATTCATTAACATTGTGCGAATAATTCATTAAAATCATGCAGATAACTCACTCAATGTGTCATAGCAGACCCCTACGTACACCTAAGGGGCCTAGAGACGATTCTTTGGATGGCCAGTTCCCTACTTGGGTCATCGATGATCTATCTACCCTACCGGTCCGCCAGTCCGGTAATCCTGCGGAAAGACAAAACAGGGGAAAAGAGCCCTAAAATGCCAAATTTATCGGTTCCTCCATCCATCGCAACACCCCGCTTACAAAATGAAAAAAGAAACCACACAAAATTCAACAACAGAAAACTAAAATCGGAAAAAACCCACTACCCGTGCAATAACATAGGCGTGTAGGCACTTGGGCAATTCCTGAAGCGCTTTCGTCCCCTGCCAAAGGGACTCATCAGCAGGATTAACCTACTAGATTCTTAGAACCATTGTGGGACGCATATACTTATAATATGCTCCAGTAGAAAATGCCCATATCAGACCAGAATAACAAAATAAATCCCAACCCATCCCAAAAAACCATAAATCAGAAAACTCAAAACTTACCCCATCCATTCAAGTATCCCGCCCGATGGTCAATAACCCCTGCCCACAACAACCGTGGACCATAACACACACTCGCGTAACCACACAATAACATTCAAATTAAAGATCTTTTAAAGAATTTCAAAATTTCTACAAAATATTTGAATTATTGAAGAAATGTTCTCCAAATATTTATAAATCTTGGAATAACGAAAAGCAACCTAGCTCAATAATTAATCAAAAAAATTTATATTTTCCAAATACTGAAATTGTTACATGCAAAGGACTCAGAAAAAATAAATTTTGTGTAGCCTCAAAATGTAGCAGGGGTTTTCATATAACCTCTTATGTACCTTCTGAATCGTGTAAATTCGACTTATGCAAACTTAATGTCCAAAAGAGTTTACGAGCCCTAGAACTTACACCTTACTAGATTTACAAATTTTAGAAAGACTTTTCACCATTATGAACTTCGTTTTAAAACGTTGACATTTCAGCTTAATTGTGATTTGTATTTCGTATAATAAAATTTTTTTAGTTTTACAATTTTAACAAAGATTTGAGGCCTTCAAAGTTCGAGTGAAAACCTAAATATTTCTTCGTAAAATATTCAATTTTATTTAATTTGCTCACTCATTTCTTAATTATTTTCTGAACTTAAGAGCGATGGTAAATTAGCTACTTTTTTGAGTTTTTGTTTAAATTAAAATGAATTGGGTATAACATTGGGGATTTAAACATTTAAAATGGGAATAAGCTAAAACTTTTTGGGCAACACTGCTCCCCAATAAAATGAAACGGTATTGCCAGAAAAACAAAACAGCAGTCAGCGCCATCTGTCAGGGGTCTCCCATGGTGCTGATGAATGGCAACACCGGTTTTTAGTGCAACAGATGGCGCTGACTGCTGTTTTGTTTTTCTGGCAATACTGTTTCATTTTATTTGGGGAGCAGTGTTGCACAAAAACTTTTAGCTTATACCCATTTTAAATGTTTAAATCCCCAATGTTATACCCAATTCATTTCAATTTAAACAAAAAATCAAAAAAGGAGCTAAGTTAGCATCGCTCTAAAGTTCAGAAAATTATTATGAAATATGTGAGCAAATTAAATAAAATTAAATATCTTACGGAGAAATATTTACGTTTTCACTCGAACTTTAAAGGCCTCAAATCTTTGTTAAAATTGTGAAACTAAAAAAATTTTATTATACGAAAGACAAATCACAATTAAGTAACCATTTCAAAATAAAAGTCGTATATTAAATTTTCGAGAGAAAAAATTCTATACAATTTTCACACGAAGTTCATTATGATGAAAAGTCTTTTTTTCTAAAATTTGTAAATCTAGTTCTAGGGCTCGTAAAGTCTTTTGAACATTAAGTTTGCATAAGTCGAGTTTACACGATTCAGAAGGTACATAAGACGTTATATGAAAACCCCTGGTACTTTTTGAGCCTACACAAAATTTATTTTTTCTGAGTCCTTTGCATGTAACAATTTCAGTGTTTGGAAAATAGAAAATTTTTTGATTAACTATTGAGCTTGGTTGCTTTTCGTTTTTTCAAAATTTATAAATATTTGGAGAACATTTCTTCAATAATTCAAATATTTTGTAGAAATTTTGAAATTCTTTAACAGACCTAATTTGATCGACTTTAATTTGTAAATCTAGTTCTAGGGCTCGTAAAGTCTTTTGAACATTAAGTTTGCATAAGTCGAGTTTACACGATTCAGAAGGTACATAAGACGTTATATGAAAACCCCTGGTACTTTTTGAGTCTACACAAAATTTTTTTTTTCTGAGTCCTTTGCATGTAACAATTTCAGTGTTTGGAAAATAGAAAATTTTTTGATTAACTATTGAGCTTGGTTGCTTTTCGTTTTTTCAAAATGTATAAATATTTGGAGAACATTTCTTCAATAATTCAAATATTTTGTAGAAATTTTGAAATTCTTTAATAAACGCATATAATTTATACGAAAAGTCTTCTTATTTTGGGCCTAAAACTAAATCTTTTAAAATTTACAAATTTTTTAATCTGTCCCCAAAACAAAGTCGAAATCCCTAATTTGGGTCCAAATCCCCTTACCTAACAACTCTGTAAAAGCTCTTTTGACATAAAAAAATCCTCCCTTGACAAAATTTCCCAAAAGAAAATCCTCCTTTGACAAAATTTCCCACATGCTAGCGACATCTATATATTATATGTCTCTGCCATCTGTTGCATTAAAAACCGGTGTTGCCATTCATCAGGACCATGGAAGACCCCTGATCAGGGCCCCAAACCCCAACCGCAATCAAGATACCAACCGTGTCAGTAAGCAGCGGCAATAACACCAAACTGCCTATCGCGTGAAATCAGTCCAATAACCCCACAACCTCCGCCATATCCCAGTCACAATCCCAATCTACTCAGCGGATCCTACACCCAAAAAATTCCATCGGCCACATCCCAGTAACACAATACATCCAAAGCCAATTTTTAATTTTGTTTCGTATACAGCCCAACTCAGGCAGTATAAGAAACAAAATTAAAAATCAAAATGCCAAAAATCAGCACTCTAACAAATTTCACAAAACACACCAACTCCCTCACCGCAAAAAAACCAATGAATGGACGTCACCAATAAATTTACAAAATTAAAATAATCCCTAAAAACCGTCAATAAAACATAATCAACACATGCAAACAGATGTATACATGAAACATGACAATTTTTATAATTCAGGGAAAACTGAATTTAAATAAGAAAAAAAATAAAAAACAAATATAATTAATCAAAAAATTCATTAAAAATTAAAAAACTTGGCAACCCCAAATGGGTTGAAAAGAAAAAAGTTACTTTATAAAAAAAAATAAAAAATTTGTCCGGAGTGGACATTTAGAACTATGGTAGCCGGTTGGCTACCGCTTCCACCACAATTTATGTTGGCTTTATAGCCACTACGGTGGCAACCCTGACACCGTTGCAGTTGTTTTTGTAGAAGCTGTTGTTGACTATGTTGATGTTGTGGTTGGTGCTGTCTTTGTTGATGTTGGGTTTTCAACTACGGGTCGGTGAACTTTGAGGCGACGTGAGCTGTCAGACATGTTTTACCTACGGAGAAGAAAAAAAAAAATACACGTGTTAATTTTGTTCGGATACGGGTAGGAGAACAAGCTTCACAATGGGCCCAGTAAAAATGCCTGAAGCTGTTCTCACCTCTCAAACGCGAACTTTCTCATCGGGACCTTTAAAAACTTTTTCTATACGCCCTAACCTCCATTGTAACGTACAGGATCAATTGCAAAACTAATTGACTAGCAGATAGGAAAATGCCGTATGTGGAAGGTGAAAACTATAACTTTCTGACAAAATATTTCTTTTAATGGAAAAAAAAGGTAGACGAGGGGGAGTCTTTGTACTGCTAGCTAACAGTCTGGTGGGGGGGTTCGTGTCTCCTTAAATTCCCTGTACCCACATACCCTTTGTACTCCTACACATAATAATAAAAACTCCCTTGCCACTGTTTTATCGATAAATAGATGTGCAGTGTAAACTGAACTAAAAGACACTTACATCGATGAACAAACACATTACTTTTTAAGCTGGATGTTAGCCAAACTATCATATTAATATCTTATAACTAATTATAATTAGAACTATTGCTTAAGAAATAAGACCGAGAATTAATCATTATTATTTAAAACAAAACTTTTTACTTTAATACGTGGAGACCGAGCAATATCAAGTATTATAAATTTAAACCTATAGTAATTAACTTTAAAAGGATTTAGCAATTTTTAAAATGTTCCTTATCGGATCATTCCCAAAAAAAAACTAAAACTTGTGCTGGGATTAAGATTTATGTATGATGTAATATTGTTCGTTTATCGAAGCCAACTAAAAAGCAAAAACTACTGTTGCAAGTTCGAAGTTATTTTATTTATCGCAAATAATTTGATTTTTTTTTTTATTGTTAAAATCAAAGGCATACAATAAAAAGTTCACTTACAAACATACAACCGTTCGAACTTATTATGTAGTTGTTACTTCTTTAATAGGTATGTAAAAATATGCAACCAACTATCGAAACAAAAGCAAATTTAAATTGACTCACCATAATCTTTAAATTTTTACCCATTGCATTGCATGATGACATAGAGGCCTCTGCGAACATGGTGCTTGTGGTTGGTTCCAATAATGATCAAAAGATGTATGCTTGCATATTTTCTGGTTTTGGAGCTTAGTGAAATTTAATTAGTATGAATAATTGATGACGTGAATAATAATAATGATATTCTAAGGTATTCTATTATTAGTTTTTCCTTAAACCTCTCTTCATTTTCCCTTAAATCAATGTATCTACCAAAATTTAGATTATTCTTGGCTTATTTAAAAGTTTTAATGACGTAGTTTAGTATACTTTGAAGTAGTGTTTTTTTTTGTTGTTTTTAGAGTGGGACGTAATTTTAAAATTAGGAATTATTATTTTTTTTGTTTTTTCGTTTTTTGTTTGCAAATAAAATTTAGGTAAATTTAAATTGGTTGAAACATTTGGTAAAAATGATTATATAGTGTATTGCTATTATACTAATAACCCTCAATTTTATATTCAACTTCGGAAGTTAAAGACGAAAGTGTTTAGATTTATCCCTTAGCTAAATTTGTTCAAAGCTTTGTAATCTGTACGACTTAGGGAAAAGTTTTAAGATGTTGTACTCGGATTATTCAGATTACTGTCCAGATAGAACAATTGAAAACGTTTTTCTAACAGGTAAGCTTTTACATACAGACGGACTGGACGGATTCCATGGAATTAAAAGATTGATTTTTATAGGTATTAATACGGTAAAACGAAAATGATTATTTTGGGTAACAGTTTATAAATACTTAGCCCCGACAACACCGAGGTTACATGGAGGATATAATGACGGAACATGAGGGCAGAAAGGTCCCTCTCGAGAGGGATTCAAGCGTATGTGACGTTACGTAGGCTATAATGCAGCAGCGGCCTCAACCGTAATTCCGATGTAATGCTTATTACCAAAAGTAAATTCAAATGTACAATGTAGCCAGCAAGGATGATCAAGGGTATGCGTATTTTTCTTTGGTTTTCTAGAGAAAAAAAAATTGGAATTAGCGCCTGGCCTGAACTATAAGTTAGGTTAGGAAATAGTTACCCGAGTTGTAAGGAGTATTATTATTTTTACATGCACCGTAGTGCCTGTAAAAATATTTGATAGAAATTACAGCACTTCCAAATTCCGTATTTAAATACCTTGCGTTGAAGTATTGGCGATCTGTGGTAATAAAGACGGCAATGCCCGTAACCACGAAGTCTATTCGGGGTTCAAACTCGATATCACGTTTTTCCGTGTATTAATCAATATTTTGGAAAGATTAATTTTTATTGATAAAACGGGCCGTAATTGATGACTTATTTTATATAAATTATATAATGCACACGCGGATTACAATGTTACTTTCGGATTTAAAAAGAAACTTATTTTCTTCATGAAATTTTTTTAATATGATTAACACTTGTTACCTCGTTGAAAGTATAATGCAAAAGAAATTTTCCATGACGAAGTTTGACACAAGAGATTATCGAAAGTTACATGAATGTCAGTGATGGTATACTAATTGCTGTTCGATACTTGAGGGCTTAATCACATTTGCATTTAACGTAGCAACGTATCAACTTACGTCGTATTGTTATGCATTACTAACTAATTTAATGTATTAAAATAAAACTAACAAATGCTAATATTCTACAACAGGAGTTAAATATATTATTTTATTTTTTTGATATACCAATTAAGATGATCCATTTCGGAACAAACTTTCATTTTGAACCTATATGAACAAATCTGGCTCAGAACTGAAATCTCTTGAATACAATAACCTATTCACACTGACAAAAGTTTACTTTCTATTAGGTAGCGTAGATTTTAAATTAAAAAGGCACGCAATCAATATTTAACAAGGACCTTTCGAATGCATTCTCAGAATATTATTATACACTAAAAAAAATTTTTCAGTAAGATTCCTTCATTCTATATAATTTCGTTATAGAATAAAATTTTGTTTCGACCTAAATTTCACGTCGGTGAGATTGTTGACACATGCCTACACTCAAAGAAAAATTAGTAGAATCGAAAAGTGAAGAAAAAAAAACTAATTTGTGTCTGTTGAAGTAACAGTCAAAAATGACAGAAAATGTAAGTTGAATTTAATGGAATGTTAGTAGTCCTGTTTTCAAGTAAAATTTCATGTGGTTTTAATTACCTTTGCAGGGGGCTTTACGAACAAAGTATTTTAAGTGTAGTAAACAAAAAGCAAATTTATAATGTTATTAAATACGATAAAGCGAAAGAGGTTTGGGTTTTAAGTGGAATTTCATCCAGAGTAAATTCCATATACACAGGATTTCGACCCCCAATCCTTTTAGAGTACACATTTTCAAATTTAACGAAACCGTGCGCTACACCATTCATTCGGGGGTAAGTTATCCTGACGGATTACTACGATATCCCCTACCTGAAATTCCGTCTTAGGATATTTCCACTTCACACGTCTGTGGAGTTCCTTCAGATATTCTTCCTTCCATCGAAGAGCAAATTGATGGTGAAGAATTTTTAGCTTCTGCCACCTATTGGCATGACTGAGGGACAAATCGGACATACTGGGTTCAGGAGGAGCTAACAAGGGGGCACCAATTAGAAAATGGCCAGGCGTTAAAGGAACAATTTCATGGGGGTTTTCATTAATTGAAGATAAGGGCCGTGAATTAAGGCAAGCTTCAATTGTAGTGAGCATAGTGGAAAACTCTTCATGCGTAAATCTCTGAGAGTGGGAGATCTTTTTCAAGTGGGTTTTAAAACTTTTAACGCCAGCTTCCCAAAGTCCAGCTATATGAGAGGCGCCGCACTGTGGGAAAAATGACCAATCTAGCTTATAAAAAATATTTTTTTTTTTTACAAATTTATAAACCTATAGCATATAATAATTCAATGATAGTTGATACTTAAAACTGCATTCAACATTTTTCGATTTACATGTTAGTTATGAAAATACAGGGCTGTAAATGTATGCAATGGATAAGTAGCACGTTCATGAGTGATTTTGGTTTCACGTTTCCCCCAATGTATTATGAAAAGTTTTAATTCGCTATTGAGCCTATATTTTTTTTTGATAAAACAAGTCCTAAAGAGTACGTGGACACGATGTATTGTATAGAAAATCATTTTAGTAATACCCCTTGCGAGTAAGTACATAAAAGTATATTTTTGTCAAAATTCCTTAATGTGTAAAGAGATTAGAAAAAAGGACCGCTAAGTACCGCCAAACTAATTTTTGAATTTGAAACTAGACTTAATGAGGTAAGTCTGGAGAAAAATTTGGGTGCCACAAACCGCCACAAAGTAGAGTTTTAAGGGCTTTTTTAAACAAATATTACTTGTGGGCGATATTCAAGTGCTTTCACATAAATGCATTTTTCCTTTTTATACAATTGCAATATACGGCAAAGGAAATACCGGAAATTTAATTAATATTTCTTTATAAGTTGCGTTTCACTAAGCTTAAAGCTACAGTTTTTTTGAAAATGCAAATTACTTATAAAGAATGTTTTGAAGTTTGGCGAAATGCCAATTCAAGTTCACAAAAGATAATTTTTGTGATTAGTCACGTTTTTTCGAAGCTTGGACTAGTCAATGATAAAGGAAGTGAAAAGTGTAAAAAACTTGAAAAAACCTTAAAATTGTTGTGTAGCAGACTCACCAAAAAATGGAGCGAATGCAAACGAACAACACAAGTTTTTGAACGAAATCACAAGGAATGGTTAAACACAAACATTCATTTGTCTTGTCTTGAAAATGACGATATACCGGGTCCTTCACAATACCGAGGACGTCCATCTAAAGCCTTCACAGAATCAAGCGACGTATCTAAAAAACTGAAGGCGGCTGATCTTGTAAAAACTACAAGTAAAGAGGAATTGATTTTCGCTACCAGTGTAAGTCTTTACAAATCTGGTAAACAGGATGCTGCAGGTTTAATAAAAGATATACAAAAATCTCCAGGAAGGGCATACAAAATTAAAAGAGCCCTCTCCATTCCTGATAAAACTTGCATACCATATACACCTGACGAAGCCTTAGCGCTATATATAGACGGAGACTATACTAAAAATTCGTATATGCTAACGCAATCAGGAGCTAAAAGTCGTAATGCAAACATTTATCCACCATACAATGTAATTCGTGAGGCAAAAAAAAATGTTATCCCAAAGACTCCTCAATATATGTTACAAACTTTTCTGCAGAAGTCAGTCTTCAAGCTCTAGTGGACCACAAAGCTAGCAGAATCATATAATACCAAAAAGACGTAATTATGAAATCGGGAAATATGTCATCGTCAAAAAATATTACAATGATATACAAATGGGGTTGTGATGGAAGTAGTGGACACTCCACATATAAGCAAAAATGTCCAGAAGGTAAGTCTGATGAGAATTTATTCGCAATTTGCTTAGTCCCATTGCAACTTAAAGATAAAGATAATATTTTGTGGCAAAATCCTCGACCGTCATCAACCCGATTCTGTCGGCCGATTAAATTAACATTTGAAAAAGAAACAATTGACCTTATAAAAAATTAAGTAAATTAAATAAAACATCAAATTGAAAGTATAATAGAAACAAAAGTTACAGACTTAGATCTCAACGTGGATCATAAATTCTGTCTTACCATGATTGATGGTAAGGCATTTAGTGCAATCGCAGAAACATCAACATAATCATGTGGAATATGCGGAGCTACTCCAAAAATCATGAATGATTTAAATAAGATTAAAGATTTAAAGCCAAATGAATCCTTGTATGCCTATGGACCTTCCACACTGCATGCATGGATAAGGTGTTTTGAGTGTATTTTGCACATAGCCTATAGGCTTGACACAAAAAAATGGCAAATAAGAGGCGATAACGATAAATTAGCCCTTGCACAAAGAAAAAAAAATTATTGATGATTTAAAAAAATATATGAACCTACTTGTTGATATACCAAAGCCAGGGTTTGGAACAACCAATGACGGCAATACGGCTAGGATGTTCTTCGAAAACCCTGGCTTGGCATCATCAATTACAGGAGTTGACGAAAAATTAATAAGTTATTTGGGTGTTATATTAAAAACAATGGCATGTGGTTACGCAATAAATACAGATTCCTTTAAAAAAATTACTGAAAGTACATCCAAATTGTACGTGGATTTATACCCCTGGTATAACATGCCACCCAGCGTACATAAAATTTTAATGCATGGGGCTGATGTTATCAAATACGCGTGTTTGCCAATTGGAATGCTTTCGGAAGAAGCAATGGAATGCAGAAATTCCGTAATTACCGGGAATTCCACACTCGAAAAATGACGCGTGAGAAAACTATGCAAGATTTACTCAATACACTGCTTTATTCATCGGATCCTTATATTTCATCAATATCAAAAAAGTCATCCATCAACTATCGAGCCTTGGAGCCTCTTTCCAGCGAAGTTCGTGAGCTGCTTTGTGACCCAATGATTCCCGATCAATGCGAAGAAGCCCAGGACTCAGGCTCTGAAAGCGAATAATTTGCAATATTTTTTTTTCATGGAACAATTATTTTAAGTATTATTTTTTTAAGTTTTATTTATTGTTGAATGTAATTTTATTTAATTTATTTAGTTTAAAAAATAAAAATTAAATAAATATAAGTTTGAATTTGGTTTTATGCAATATTTTTTTTTTCTTAATTTGTATTATATATATTTTGATAATATTAGCAAATTTTTTTGTTGATCTTTAAATAAATAAAAATAATAATGAATGAATTAAAACTTAGTATATTAGTTTCATTTATAATGTCAACTTAAATGTTGTTTTCTCTAATTTAAAAAAAAGAAGGTTTGATCCTTTTTTTGTTACGAATAAAGAAAATTGTATATATTTATTTATTAAAAATACGAAAAGTTTATTTTTTAAAGTTTAACTCATATCCATACTTGATGACAGTAATTTTTGATATAAATATATATTGCAAAATACTATTTCTGTGATTTAATGTACATATAAAAATGTTTTTAATTGTGTTTTGTTTAACAAAAAATTTTAATTTATTTTGTATAACTAAATACATTGCTCTTCGGAGCTACATCGTATTTGAAATGTTACTAAATATATTAACAGGAACCCCTATCGGTGAATGATTAAATCTATCAAATTACATAAATGCAACATAGGGCAATACTTTCGGAAAATTTTCATACCAATTTTAAAGAGATACTAATGTTCAGTGTAATTTCCACTAAAACCTTCCTTTTGGTGCACCCTGTAATTAAACAGGGTGTCTACAAATACAATATATTTAAAGAAGACTCTATTCGCTACAATCGCTCCATACATTTCTAACTTCTCAGATCAATAGTTTAAGAGATACGATTTTTTATAAAGATTGGTGATTTTTCCCACTGTGCGCCGGGGGGTATAAAGTGCCATTGCACAATTTGACAATTTTTCTGGGAAAAAAGCTGTCGTTTAAGGTGAGAAAGAAAATGCTTTCGATCTACCTCTATTAAATTAGAAGCACCTATAAATGCAGTCCCATAATCCGAATATAAATGGGAAGGGCAACCTCGTCGCGAGAAAAAACGGGTAAACGCTGCTAAGAACGTTTCTGATGACACGTCGCCAGTTGCTTCTAGATGTATTGCTTTTGTTGCAAAGCATACGAAAACCACTACATAGCCCTTTGATGTACGGCAACCTTTGCCACTATAAGATTTTATATCGAAAGGTACAGCGAAGTCTAGAACTGTGTGAGTAAAGGGTCTCGTTAGAGAAGTTCTTTCTGGAGGTAATGCGGCCATATTTTGTTGTCCCGATTTCTTTTGATGTAATACACAAATATTGCAATTACGAATAGTTTTATTAATTAAATTCTTAAGATTCGGTACCCAAAACTCCATTCGTACAGTTCGAAGCATTAACGACTGACCACCATGTATGGTACACTTATGTATATGTTTTATGAACAAATCCGTAAAAGTCGCGGAATAGGGCAAAATTCTAGGGTACCTTTCATCATATGTCAGCCCGGGTGCATGAACAATCCGACCGTTCATTCTAACAAATCCATTCGGGTCAACAAAAGGATTTAAAGACAATATATGACTTTTAGATGGGATAGGAAGTCCTTTTGATAGGATAGAATATTCGGGGAGATAATTTTGCTGACATACGAGAACAAGCCGATCTCTTACGAATTTCATTTCCACATGAGTAATATCGGTAGTGTCGTATAAACGTTTATGTGTTCGCAAAAAATTAAGACAGCGAAACTAATATGCAATAATTCTCATTGCTCGGGGTAAATCAGAAAATAATTCGAGAATATCAGTTATTTTCTTTGGGGTATCATGAGAAACGACACATTCTAATTGGGAATAAATATTCACCGATTTCCGTGGCCATTGATGCCTTGGTTGAGACAACCATTTTGGCCCATGCCACCATAAGGGGTTCTCAATAAAATCACGAGCAAGAGATCCACGACTTGCCAAATCGGCGGGGTTGTATTTGGAAACAATGTGAGACCAATTCTCAGTTCCAACCTTTCTCTCAATTACTGCCACTCTATTCGCTACAAAAGTTTGCAAATGGCACGGGGGTTTCTGAAGCCAAGTCAAAACAATGGTTGAATCTGTCCACAGGTAAATCTTTTCTTTAGGAAGATTTAATTGGCCACACAATGATTCAACCATGTTTGCCATTAATGCCGCTCCACAGAGCTCTAAACGGGGTAACCCAGCAAAATTTTTCATTACCAAATAAGTGGTTATATAATAGAAATTCATAGCTCCGCACAACTTATTTTTTGGCGTCTAAGCTCATTATTTTTGTTTGGCGTGGTCGTTTTTATAAGTAGTCACGCTTACCCGCTCGCTTACGAAAAAATGAGAAATAAGTAGTTATGAGATTTTAAATAATCAGTGGTTACACACATGATTACAAAAAGTTTAATTATAAGTGGTTATCGATTGCTTACTTGATTCTTAAAAATAAGGAGTTAAGCAAATACTATTAGCTTAAGAAAATACATTCAGAAAAATTTAAGCTTTTTCTAGTGTGTAATTTTAGGACTCGTCATAAAAATTTAAACATAAAACATATTTACATGTAATAAATAAAAATGTATAAAATTTAACTGTGTAAAAAGTACTTATTTAAAATATTACAAGTAAGTCATTATTTTATATTTAGAAACAATGAATACAATAGGCCGTTATTAGGAAGTCATTATTTTATATTATAAAATAATGCAAAAGGTAATGATATATCATTTTTGGTAATGCAGATAGTAATGAGGTGTCATTACCAATATTTTGCTGGGAACGTCTCATATTTTACTGGAGCTACTTTTGTTTTGGATGCAAGCAAATACGATTGTATCCCAAACGGGGAAGAGATGGTGCGAACGTAGATTGTTGCAGCGTATGTTTTTCGGAAGCATCACAAAATCCATGGATTTCATAATCATTACCGGGGTGATAATTAATCCATCGGGGTATATCAATCTTCTCAATGTACGTGTAATCATCGAGAAAAGAGTGCCATTGAATCAACGTGGTAGAATTCAAGAACTCATCCCAATCTGTCTTGTCTTTCCATATTTGTTGCATGATCATTTTCGCAACTATAATTTTTGGGAATAGCCAACCGGCGGGATCAAATAATTTAGCAATTTCAGACAAGACTGCACGTTTGGTGACCACATTTCTACCCGGCTGCAAAACGAGTTTAAAATAGAAGCTGTCTTTTAGAGCATTCCACCGCAAGCCTAGGGTTTTAGTAGAGCTCGCATCTGAAATTTTCAAGTAATCTGTTCCAAGCAGATTCTTGTCGGGTAAAGTTTCGAGAAGACGTATGTGATTCGCGGTCCATTTTCGGAGAATAAAACCCGCCGACTCGAGAACTTTAATAAGTTCATTACGTCTTCTACAACCATCTTCTAACTCATGCGAGCCAGCTAGCACGTCATCAACATACATATGGTTCTTCAAAATTTCAGATGCAGCAGGACATTGAGCCTCACACTCACGGGCCAGTTGAAGTAGTGTCCGTATAGCGAGATAAAGGGCACAATTTACTCCAAACGTTACAGTTTTTAGCTCAAAGTCCTTTATATTCTCATTAGGATTACGACGGAAAAGAATCCTTTGAAATGTGGTTTGATTGGGGTGTACGAGCATCTGACGGTACATCTTTTCAATGTCCGATGCGTTAACAACCACTCGAAGCTTGGTAGTAACGCTATCGGGCTTTATAATGGCATGATGGGGCATTTAATAGCTGGACGATTCATTAAAAGGGGGTTTACCTCGCTACCATGCCCTAAAACCATATATTCGTTAATTACCTCATCATACTGCGACTTCAGTTCAGGGTTCTTCTGAAGCCTTGCCTCATTTCTCATAAATTGAGAAAGAGCTATATTACGAGAGTTTCCCAAAGACAAATTAGTAGGAAAATCGGATTTAAAGGGTAAAGAAACAACATATCGGCCATTTGAATTCCTATAAGTGGTAGATCGATGAAGTTTTTCACAATAGTCTTCGGTTTCAGTTATCCGGGAAACTGGGGGAACCTCTTCGAGTTCCCAAAAATGAGAAAGTTGATTGTTCAGTTGAACGTGGTTGAAAAATGACGTAACCGATTTCAAGAGTTCGGGTTGACCTACTTTACCGGTTACAATCCAACCGAAGACTGTCTTCTGGGCAATAAGATTGCCCTTCGGGTGTTTTCTGACATCGGGCAATAATATATGGGGATAAATGTCTCCGCCGAGAAGCAGATCCATTCGAGAACAACTGATGTCAGGCATAGTAATATCGGGAAAACTATGATTAATTGTGTTAACAAGTGAACACGAGGGTAAACTACCAGTCAATTTGTCAACAACATATGCCTCAGTTTGAATTTTAAAACTGGGGTCAATTGGAGAAGCAATTGAAAGTAAATATCTATCCGATGAAATGGCAGTAACGGTCTCATGAATGCCGGAAATTTCAGCCATTGGAGTCGAAAAAGTAGGGATACAAAGTCTCTTTTGCAACCGTTTCGAAATAAAAGTTGCTTGAGAATAGGGGTCTATTAATGCCCGGGCTGAACTCAAAATATCCTTTGTGCCAACTTCAGAAATCGCATTTCCTAACAGCACGGTAGAATTCGGGGCACAATCTACCTGGGCAGTATAAGTCTGATAAGATCTTATGCCTGTAGACGGTTCATCATCGGGATTTAATGAGACCTGAGCGGGATTATGGGGAGATACATTCGAGTTTCCAGTAGTATCAGAAGAGTTATGCGGGACATTTTGATTAGAAAAATTATCAGAACTCGATCTTACAGGCTGATTTCCTCTGTGAAGAAGCGAGTGATGCTTTTGCTTACACAAAAAGCAAACGTGAATGCTCTTACAAGACTTAAATTCATGGGAGGTAGCAAGGCAATTGGTACAACACTTTAGTCGTTTTACTGTTGATAATCGCTGATCAACATTTTGTCCTAAAAATGTTGGACACAATCTAAGTGGATGTCGTTCTTGGCAAAGAGCACATCTACTCACGGTTTGGGTCGTGTTTGTCCTAGCCACAAAAGTATTTATTCTCTTCGAATCATTCAAAGATTTCCTCGGGTTAACGGGAATCGAGTTCCGAGATTGATTTTGTGTGGGATTTAACTGTGAACGAGAGGATAAAAATTTATCCATTTCATCACATTCGGGTAAATCTGGATTACGTTTCACAGATTCTTCCCAAAGACTTAAAGTGTGTTCCGGTAATTTAATAGAACAAACGTACAGAAAAATAACATTGTAAAACATTACCGGGGTAAGTTTCAATAAAGAAAGATTTGCAATTATATCATTTATGGTGCATTGCAACCTTTTAATATTAGGGCCAGTTTCCCGCTCTATTGAAGGAATACTGAAAAGAATTCCCATTTGAGCATTTATGAGACTTCTTCCAAGCAAGATCGAACCCCTCATTAGTCAAGGGGCACTTGCTTATGACACTATAAGCCTCGTCTTTTACCAAACTACGAAGATGAAGTAACTTTTCAACGGGGCTTATACGGGTATTAATGCACATAGCCGTGAACAAATCACGAAACGTAGGCCAACTTGTATAAGTGCCATCAAATGAATCCATTTTACAAGGCGGAAGATTAATGGTAGAGGCTGGAAGCAGGTTTAACTTTCTGGCCTTTTCTGCCCTTAAACGCTCTAAGATTTCGGTAACAAAGGAAACACCGCTAGTATAGGTAGTGTACGAAGACATATACCTATGTTTTATTTCCTTAAGGATCTTTTTGTTCGGATCAGATTCAAGGTATAAAGAATCGTAAGATGCCCGAATAGATTCCCATAAACGATTTAATTCTTTTTCATGGGCGCTTAGTGAACCGATTTTATGATCCGCAGGAGGGAGAGCGGTTATAAATGTTTCAAAATCAATCAAACGGTCACAATTTTTCACTAATTCGGAAATATCAGACATGTTCTTGGATATGTCACTCTTTTCTCGAAGAAAAATGGGTAAGAAATATAAAGATCGAATTAAATCTTCAAAAAAATCGAAAAACGGATGAAAAATTAAAAAATCATGGTAAATTTTCAAAATTATTTCCAAAAATGGGTAAAAATTTATGAAGATCGAGTTAAATCTTCAAAAAACAATGAAGAAACGGATGAAAAGTTCTTGAAATTGGGGTAAAATTTCGCAAAAAAATTTATGAATTTCAAATGAATTTTAAACAAATCGGGAAAAAATTTAAAAACTTTCGCTAAAAGTCGATAAAAAATCGGAAAAATTTATCAAACGCGCAAAAATGTATCAAAATATATAAAAACTAGCGGGCGCAGCCCGCTACGTTGTTAGCGTGCCTTAAAGTTTAGGGGGGGGGGGCTGTGCCCCCCCCCCCCGACAATTTTTTTTAAATTCGCTTTTTATTTAAAGTACAGTTTTTATATAGTAAAAGCCTTCACCCAGTCACCACAAATAAATAATTCTGCACAACAATGGGTTTAAAATAAATAAATATTTGATCACTTTTTCTCAGGAAAGTGGATTGTTAGTAATGAATCCATAATAAATTGCAATATACGTGTGTATGTTAAGATAATTTGGTAAAGTGCGAACTTAGGTAGATAGACCCGTAAGTAGTTTTGTTCATTTGTGTTTTGAATGAAAATAAATAACGTAAAGCAGGGTTGTTACCGTGCCTTAAAGTTTTTTTTTTAATTCCAGTTTATGTAAAGGTAGACCTGGCAATTCAAGTAAATTCACAAATTCAGTTGGAAAATTTACTGCGTCGGTTTGTTCCACCGGTGCTTCGTTACATGAAGTTTAAATATCGGAATATATAAGTTCCATTCCTTTTCTAAGGTTTTTTCTCTTTTAGAAAATTTGTTTAACTTTTTCGAGAGTATGTTTCAATGCTACATAAGTTTCATATTCTGTGGATAGTGTTTGAACAGGTAATTCCCTCTTCCCATCCATTTGCATTGTCTATAATTTCAATTCCACTCGTTCAACGTTTATATCCATTTCGTTCCACTTGTGTAGTGTTTCAATTCCACTCGTTTCCTATTTAGTTTCTTAATTTTAGTGTTCCATATACACTTGTTCTTTAAGTTTTAGGTTTCTGGCTAAAGACGCATGCGTTAAGAGGGGGGGCAATTTTCCCCTTTTGAACCACCATTTTTACCACGTTCCTGTCCAAAGTCCTAGAGATGCCTTGTCGATAAGTTAGCCCATACTCCAAGGAAAACATATTATATATTACAGGTTTCTAGCCGAAGGGTTCGGTTAGGCCATCAAGGGGGAGAATTATTCCGTTTTTACCCCTCCCGGTAGGAATTTCCAAAAATTCCGTCTTAGAGGACGTCTGAGTTGGAGGAGGAACCTACTACATGCATAATTTTAGGTCTCTATATCCAGCAGTTTGGCCAGGCTATCAAGGGGGAAGTTTTTTCCCTTTTTACCCCTCCCGGTATGAATTTCCAAAAATACCGTCTTAGGGGACGTCTACGTTGGAGAAGGAACCCAGAAACCGAATTTAAGCTCCCTAGATCCAGCAGTTTGGCCAGGCTGTTAAGGGGAGACTTTTCCTGTTTTTGACCCTACCTGTGGAAATTTCCAAAAATCTCATCTTAGCGGATGTCTACAATAGAGGAGGAACTTTAATACCAAATTTCAACTTCCTACCTCCACCGGTTTGGGCAGGCCTTTAAGCGGCACTCTTCGCTTCATTAATCCCCATTTTTGCAATGTCCCTGTCCAAAAAGCACCTTCCCGGTAAGTGAGCCCATACTCCAAGTAACATATGTTTTACATTTCAGGTTTCTAGCCAACTTTTACTATTTGTGCCCCTCTGTGTAGGAATTTCCGAAAATCCATCGACAGGGAATTTCAGCTTCCTAGTTCCAGCAGTTTGAGCAGGCTGTCAAAGGGGACACTTTTTCTGTTTTTGTCCCTCCCGGTTGGAATTAGGCTGGAAGAGGAACCTAAGTACCGAATTTCAACTTCCTAGTTCCAGCAGTTTGGTCAGGTCGTTAAGGGGCCACTTTCCCTTTTTGAGCCCCCATTTTATAACGACCCTGTCCAAAATTCAAAAAAGTATCTTTCTAATAAGTTACCCTTACTCCAGGGACCCACATTTTAAGTTTCAGGTTTCTAGCCGAAGGGGGTTTTTACAGGCCCCCAAGGAGAGGCTTTTCTTCTTTTTGCCCCTCCCTTTAGGAATTTACAAAAATTCCATCTTCACGGCTATCTGCTATGGATGAGGAACATTCATACCAAATTTCAACTGCATTGCCTAAGTGGTTTGGGCAGGCCGTTAGTTGGGACATTTTTCCCTTTCAACCACCATTTTTACTATGTTCCTGTTCCAAAATAGAAAAATTACGTTACCGGGGAGTTAGTCCTACTCCAAGGAATACATATTTAAAATTTTACGTTGGCCAAAAGGGATTGGGCAGGCCGTCAAGGAGGAGACTTTTCCCCTTATTTCCCCTCCCGATTGGAATTTAAAAATTCCGTCTAATCGGACGCCTACACAGAAGGAAAACTCACACTCCGAATTTGCTTTTGGAATATCCTATAGGGAATTAGTCGATGTCTACTACAGTGGAGGAACCTTTATACCAAATTTCAACTTCTTACCTCCAGGGGTTTGGGCAGGCACTTTTCCAATTTGTGAGACTGTTTATTGGGAGACTTTTCCCCTTTTTGCCCGTTCCGGTAGGAATTTCCAAAAATCCCGTCTTAGCGCATGTCTATGCCGAATATCAAGAAACCTTGTTTTAGTGGAGATATCCGTGGGGGGGAGGAAAAAAAGTAGTTTTTTTGAAATTATACATATATTATTTTAAATGGTACTTTTTGGAAAAACGAAATTTTTTGGAAAAAGATACTTTGGTTTTACAAAGTATTTTATTTGTACTTTTTTTAGAAAAGGTATTTTTTTTAAAAAGGTACTTTTTTTGGAAAAATGTATTTTTTTTGGAAAAATGTATGTTTTTTGGAAAAAGGTCCTTTTTTTGGAAAATGTACTTCTTTTGGAAAAGGAACATTTTTTTAGTAAAAGGTACTTTTTTGGGAAAAGGTACTTTTTTTTGGAAAAGGTACTTTTTTTGAAAAAGGTATTTTTTTGTAAAAATGTATTTTTTTTGGGAAAAGGAACATTTTTTTAGAAAAAGGTACTTTTTTTTGGGAAAAGGTACTTTTTTTTGGAAAAGGTACTTTTTTTGAAAAAGGTATTTTTTTGGAAAAATGTATGTTTTTTGGGAAAAGTTACTTTTTTTGGAAAAGGTACTTTTTTTTGGAAAAGGTAAATTTTTTTAGAAAAAGGTACATTTTTTGGAAAAAGGTACTTTTTTTTGAAAAAGGTACTTTTTTTTGGAAAAAGGTACTTTTTTTGGAAAAAGGAATTTTTTTTGGAAAAAGGTACTTTTTTTGGAAAAAGGTACTTTTTTTGGAAAAAGGTACGTTTTTTGGAAAAAGGTACTTTTTTGGAAAAACGTACTTTTTTTGGAAAAAGGTACTTTTTTTGGAAAAAGGTACTTTTTTGGAAAAAGGTACTTTTTTTGGAAAAACGTACTTTTTTTGGAAAAACGTACTGTTTTTGGAAAAAGGTACTTTTTTTTGGAAAAAGGTACTTTTTTTTGGAAAAAGGTACTTTTTTTGGAAAAAGGTACTTTTTTTGGAAAAAGGTACTTTTTTGGAAAAAGGTACGTTTTTTGGAAAAAGGTACTTTTTTTGGAAAAAGGTACTTTTTTGGAGAAAGGTACTTTTTTTTGGAAAAAGGTACTTTTTTCGGAAAAAGGTACTTTTTTGGGAAAAAGGTACTTTTTTGGGAAAAGGTACTTTTTTTGGGAAAAGGTACTTTTTTTGAAAAAGGAATTTTTTTTGGAAAAAGGTAGTTTTTTTGGAAAAAGGTAGTTTTTTTGGAAAAAGGTACTTTTTTCGGGAAAAGGTACTTTTTTCCCCCGGGCAGTCCCTGTAAAAATTTCCAAAACATTTATTTTTACCGGCAAAACTGTTGAGTATATAGAAAAACGTTAAAAAAAAGGAATTGTAATTTTTAATTTTTTTAAAATTGTTTCAGCAAAATCGGACTAGTGGTTCTCGAGTTATATCAAAAAAAGATATATCTCGATTCCTAGGGGTGACCCAGCGAAACGCCGGGACACGTATAACTTGTTTTTGACCGATATAACATTTCCCGTTGGTTTCATCCCATCCCGATTTTGACTGTCGCATAGTGTACTTAAACAATTTTACACTTATAAGCGATTATTCGTTAAAAAATTCGAAAAACTCGGGTAAATTTTCGTTTGTTTATTTCAAATTTCAACTTTAAATTAATTCGAAACAAATATTTTGCTCAGTGTAATATTATTTGATTGCAAAAAAAGGTTTAAAAAAGCTCAATTTACAATAGTGTTGCAATAAATCACATCGGGTACTCGTCACGAGTAAATTAATTTTCTTCAAAAAACGAAAATTACAAATTAACGAGAAATAATCGAATAATAATTCAAGATAATCGATTGTGTTTTTTGTTTCGCTATGAATCACGGGAATAACACTTTTTATCCGATTATTCGTTCGATTCAAATGGTGCAACACTAATGTAATGTGTGTAACAATATAAACAAAGTAAACTACCAACAAAAACAATACAAAAAAAGAACCACTTGTACTCACAACAAACGTATGAACAATTGGAGTATATTTTATTAAAATGATATATTCTTTTATTCAGGCACCAGTAGTGGGATTCTACAACTTTTTAACGACAAAATTCGGTAGTTAAATTGACAAGTTTCCATAGTAAACTGACAATTTAAAAAAGTTACAGAATTGCCCCTCAGAAAACGTTTTTTTTTTTTTGTTTTTATCAAAAATAAATATCACTAAAGTTCAAAATGTTTTTATTTCTCAATCGAAAACAAAAAATTTCAAATGTACTTTAAAACAAAAATATCCCTCAAGTTGAAATTCGAAAAATATCTTTAGGTATAAATATCAAAGATAAAATAATTGATAAAAAAATAAAACTTTTTAAAACGTTTTAAAAAACGATTTTTTTTTTGTTTTTCATCTTTGTACTAAGTACAAAAATATGAATAGAATTTTAAAATTTTTGTTTTATTTTTATGGTGGAAATACTATTATGGTTTTTGGTTTCAAATCTGTAGAAAATCATATAATACCCTGGAGTGAACTGTTGAGCGGTATATACATACAAACATATATTGCAAATATTTTTTTTTTTTTTGCTAAAATGTTTGCCAATTGACCAGCATTTTGCACTAATATTATTCATTTTCGGAATGAAATCGCTGTATAAGTTTTCTAATTAAATTTTTGCACCATGAAACCTTTTTCGCATTCCGCCATTAATTCGCAATTTTTTAATTGCAGATTTTTAAAATTTATAACCTAGGGACCATAATACCCATATCTCATAATTAGTTCGCAAAAAAAAAATTGCCAAAAAAAATTAGCAAAAAAAAATTTTTTTCCATTAATGTATTCTTTTGCAGAATATAAACTGCTGATTAGGTTTCTTAACTATTTTTTTGTATCATAAATGCTTTTTTCGCATTCCGCCAATATTTTGCAATTTTTTGAGTGCGGTTTTTTAAAATTTTTAACCTTAGGACAATAATTCCCATATCTTATGCCGAAGTTTGATGGTTAGTATGCAAAAAGTTTCGCGAAAAAAAATTTAGCAAAAAGAAAAATTTTTCCATCAACATATTCTTTTGAAGAATGTAAATCGCTGACTGAGTTTTTTAATTTATTTTTTGTACCATAAAGCTTTCTTTCGCGTTCCGCCATTATTTTGCAAATTTTTAAGAGCGGTTTTTTTTTAACTCACAACCTAGGGACTATAATACCTATATCCTATACCAAAATTATCTGGTTAGATTGCAAAAACAAAAAAAATTGGGAAAAAAAATTTCCAAAAAGGAATAGTTTTGCATCAATATACATATGTATATGTATGTAACATATGTATAGCAGAATGTTAATCGCTGATTAAGTTAAAAAATTTTGAGTGCGGTTTTTTAAAATTCATAAATTTGGGACTATGGTACCCATATCTTATGCCAAAGTTTGGTAGTTCGTACGCAAAAAATTTCGCGAAAAATAAAATTTGCAAAAAGGAAAATTTCTGCATCAACATATTCGTTTGCAGAATGTAAATCGCTGACTGAGTTTTTTAATTTATTTTTTGTACCAAAAAGCTTTTTTTCGTGTTCCGCAATTTTTTTGCAATTTTTTAAGTGCGGATTTTTAAAATTCATAATCTTGGGACTATAATACCAATATTCTCATATCAAAGTTTGGTGGTTAGTTTGCAAAAAAAAATTCGCGAAAAAATTTTACGAAAAGAAAATTTTTTGCATCAGTGTATTTGTTTGCAGAATGTAAATTTCTGATAACAATTTTTAATTCATTTTTTGTACCATAAAGTTTTTTTTCGCGTTCCGCCATTAGTTTGCAATTTTTTAAGTGGGGTTCTTTAAAATCCATAATACATATATCCTATACCAAAATTAGCTAGTTAGATTGCAAAAACAAAAAATCACGACAAAAAATTTTGCAAAAAGGAATAGTTTTGCATCAATATATTTGCTTGCAGAATGTTAATCGCTGATTATCATGCTTTGTAGAAGTCTTTTCGGCGGAAATTTTTATTACTTTTTAATAACGCAAAGGTATATATCATTGGATGCAGAAATATGTCTCTATGAATGTTGTTTTAAGAATTTTTACAAAATTTATATGTTTTATTTTTTATTTTGTTTTTTCCTCAATATAAAAAAAGACGTTTTTTTTTTGTTTTTTCCTCAGTACAAAAATAAAAATAATTCTCCACTTTCCTGAAAATATCAGTACGGATATCTTTAAAATTTTGTTTTCGAAAAGAAAACAAAAAATAAAAAAATTGATGAAAACAACATATCCATTAAGAAAAATAAATTCATTTGTACACATGTGATTTTTTTTATTGAGGAAAAAACCAAGGACCGGAAACTTTTTATTTTTTGGTTTTTATCAAATATAAATATCGTAAAAGTATTAAAATAAAAATTCAAACGTACAAAAAAATAAAAAGAAAAAAATATTTATTTAAAATACCCCTCATGATGAAAATAAAAAACTTTTTCTGTTTTAATTTTCTTTCAAAAAAAAAAAAAAAAATAAATAGATGGAAAAAAAGAAACTTTTTTTGTGTTGTTATAAATAAAAAAAGAAAAATATATATAAATATATTTTTTTTTAAATTTTCTTTTGCTGTAAATATCTGGCTTAAAATGTGTTCTTTTTTCCGCGACTTTTTTTCGCTATTTGTTTTTTGCAACTAGCTACAGAACGTTGTTCTATGAATTCGGTATTATAGTCTCTTGAATGCATATTTAACAAAACCGCACCTAAAAAATTGTAAAATATTGGCGGAACGCAAAAAATACTTTATGGTACAAAAATTGTATTAAAACACCTTATCAGCGATTTTCATTCTGCAAACAAATATACTGATCTAAGAATTTTCCTTTTTGCAAATTTTTTTCCCGCGACTTATTTTCGCGATTTTTTTTCAATTATCCACCAAACTTTGTTGTATGAAATGGGTATAATAGTCTCTAGATTACATATTTAACAAAACTGCACCTAAAAAATGGCGAAATTTTGGCGCAACGCGAAAAAATACTTTATGGTAAAAAAATTGTATTAAAAACCCTTATCAGCGATTTGCATTCTGCAAACAAATATACTGATCTAAGAATTTTCCTTTTTGCAAATTTTTTTCCTGCGACTTTTTTTCGCGATTTTTTTTAAATATTTACCAAACTTTGTTGTATGAAATGGGTATTATAGTCTCTAGATTTCATATTTAACATAATCGCATCTAAAAAAACGCGAAATTTTGGCGGAACGCGAAAAAACACTTTATGCTAAAAAAATTGTATTAAAAGCCCTTATCAGCGATTTTCATTTTGCAAACAAATATACTGTTGTAAGAATTTTCCTTTTTGCAAATTTTTTCCCGCGAATTTTTTTTCGCGATTTTTTAATTTATCCAACAAACTTTGTTGTATCGAATGGGTATTATAGTCTCTAGATTTCATATTTAGCAAAACCAAACCTAAGAAAACGCGAAATTTTTGCGGAACGCGAAAAAAGACTTTATGGTAAAAAAATTGTATTGAAAAACCTCATCGGCGATATTCAGTCTGTAAACAAATATACTGATGTAAGAATTTTCCTTTTTGCAAATTTTTACCCCCGAGACTTTTTCGCGATTTTTTTTCAACTAGCTACCAAACTTTGTTGTATGAAATGGGTATTACAGTCTTGGGTATTACATATTTAACAAAACCGCACCTAAAAAAATTGGTGGCTAATTGCAAAAAAATCGCGAAAACAGTCGCGGAAAAAAATGTCTAAAAAGTAAAATTCTTACATTAGTATATTTGTTTGCAGAATGAAAATCGCTGATAAGGTTTTTTAATACAATTTTTTTACCATAAAGTGTTTTTTCGCGTTCCGCCAAAATTTCGCGTTTTTTTAGATGCGATTATGCTAAATATGAAATCTAGAGACTATAATACCCATTTCATACAACAAAGTTTGGTGGATAATTGAAAAAAAATCGCGAAAAAAAGTCACGGAAAAAAAATTTGCAAAAAGGAAAATTCTTACATCAGTATATTTCTTTGCAAAATGAAAATCGCTGATAAGGGTTTTTAATACAATTTTTTTACCAAAAAGTGTTTTTTCGCGTTCCGCCAAAATTTCGCGTTTTTTTAGATGCGGTTATGCTAAATATGAAATCTAGAGACTATAATACACATTTCATACAACAAAGTTTGGTAAATATTTAAAAAAAATCGCGAAAAAAAGTCGCGGGAAAAAAATTTGCAAAAACGAAAATTCTTAGATCAGTATATTTGTTTGCAGAATGCAAATCGCTGATAAGGGTTTTTAATACAATTTTTTTACCATAAAGACTTTTTTCGCGTTCCGCCAAAATTTCGCGTTTTTTAGGTGCGGTTTTGTTAAATATGTAATCTAGAGACTATTATACCCATTTCATACAACAAAGTTTGATGGATAATTAAAAAAAATCGCGAAAAAAAAGTCGCGGGAATAAATTTGCAAAAAGGAAAATTCTTACATCAGTATATTTCTTTGCAAAATGAAAATCGCTGATAAGGGTTTTTAATACAATTTTTTTACCATAAATCTAAAATTTTAAAAAATAAAAACTGTTTTTCTTAATAAGGAAACTTTTTTTTTCTACAAAAAAAACTTTTCTTTTTTTTGTACAAAAACTTTTTTTTTATTTTTTCTTTTTCTTTTTTTGTTTGGGGTTGAAAATAAAAAAATATCATTTGTATAAAAATCATTTGTAATTTTTGTTTTTCTTTTTTTTATAAAGATAAATATATTTTCAATTTTGGATGAATATAAAAAAAAATAATTTAGAAATTTACTTTATTTTGAACAAAATACTTTTTTATTTCTTGATGAAAACTTAAAAATAAAGTTTTTGGTTTGTAAAATCCGGTGCCTGGAAAAAACAAAATAAAACGTTGTAAAAGTATTAATATCGGGTGCCTGCTTTTATTCACTTAATCACACGAGTTACTTGGTTTGATTTAATTTAATTTATTTTCACGGGAAAAAATAAATTAATAACTTATTGTCGGTTTGTCCGTCCGTTTGTTTAATAGAAAAAACAACGAGTAAATGTTATAATCACTATTCTCTTTAATTTCTTTTAATTTGTATGCACTTACGGGGGGGTAAACACTTATTTTGCAATTAAAAAAAAGAGAATTAAACAAATACAAAAACGGCTTTGAATTTTAAGAGTTAAAAGAACGAAATCTAAGGTTTTTTCTCTTATTGTTATTTTAAATAAAAGCAAACACATAAATAAACAAATGGAAGGCGTTTTTTGCACTTAATTTGTTGGTAGGATTTATTTTATTTTAACGCGGGTTCACTGTATATATTTATATTTTATATTGTTACTAGGGTTTGGGATTTCCCGGACTTTTTTATTTCCCGGGAAACGGGATAAAAAAATTTGATTCCCGGGAATCCCGGGAAATATTTTTGAACAAAATTGTTAATGAAAACCACCTATATAAGTAATTTTTGTTAAAAAAAACACTATTTCAGTACAAATTCAGTCTGTGTAGTGAGAATTGAAAGTAAAAATATCAGAATGTTGAACATTTGATTTAACATAAATTACTCTAAGCACTGCCAAATGAATTGCATGATTCCAGCAGAAAGCACCCACTACTGGACTGTCGGAAACAAACAGTTTCATCACATTTGGCCCATTAGATATGGTAGCCACAATGTTATTTTCCAAAGACAAATAAAACTCTTCCAGTCTTATGTCTACAATTCTTCTTATTTCATCAGCATTACATCTTCCTGATATATAAACCAACCCCAGGTTATAAAATGAATTATTTCCGTTTATACATATGTTCAAATATCTCTTTTGTGATATTCTTGTCCATTCATCTAAGATTATAGTAAATCTTCTATTGTTAGAAATATTGCTCTATATTTCTTTTATCATGATATCTTTTACATGATTGTAGTAATTAAATATGATGTTCTTTACATCGGTTTCATTTTTTGGCAATGCCAGGTTTTTATTATAAAAACTTTCTCGAATAAACGAAGATCTAGTTATGGGGCGGATTGACATTCCGTCGACTGCGGCTAATTTGGATACTATTTCCGGAAATGTTTGTCCTACCATATAACGTTCAATGCCTATTCAGCTTACACTTTTTTCTTCGGCTACTTTGCTAATTTTAGCTGGAACGTTATTCTTGTTTTTGTTTTCTTCAAGTTGCATGACCATCAATTTTTTTTTTGTGAACCAAATTTAGATGTCGGGTAACCAAATTTAGATACCTCCGTTAACCATGAGTCTTTTAAGGCAAATATTGCACTGCGCTGCATTGTCCTTTTTTGAGAAGTATTTCCATACTCCTGACATTTTATTCTTTATTATAAAAGAATATATTAGTTTGAAAGCAGGTGTATTAAAATAAAGTAAACTTACTTGAAAATATCACATTTATTAATGAAAACGTTACTTATAAAATTATTTGCCCCTAAATATAAAGGAGTATTTTAAATTTAAAGTGGACTTTATTTTTAATCATACGGTTTTGTTCATTTTATGTATGAAAACCTTACAAAAATATGTATATTTTCAAACATTTTGATTGGTTGAAAATAAATTAACCAATCAGAAACCAAGAATCCTTATTAGTTGAAATGCTCCTAATTACTTGGCAAAGATTTTTTTTGTGTGTCAAATAAATTGATTCCCTTTTAAAAGATTTTAACAATGACATTTTTATTTTGGTATTTAAAATGTTTTTTATGACTAAAATTCAAAAATCCTATTCCAAATAAAAAAAATTTTAAAAATTTAATATTTTTAAAATTTCCCGTTTTCCCCGGAAAAATATTTTATTTTCCCGGGAATTCCCGGCAAACCTTTCCCGGGAATTCCCGAACCCCAAACCCTGATTGTTACACTTAATTTGAACACTGTTTAATTTCAAATTACGTACCTTTATTTTAAGGGGGTTTTATGGGGTAATAATTTTATTGGGGTTTATACTTAATCCTCAGCAGCGAATCCAAGAAAATTCGGGTTAATTTTCTGAAAATAAAATAATTTTCGGAGAAATTATTTTAGAGATTTCGGGTTCTAAATTATCCGGGTTGAAGGACCAATGTTTTTCTCGTAAAATAATTTCCAAAAATTATAGAAAATAAATAAAAAATACGGGTTAAAATTTTTTATAAAATCGTTAAAAAATAACTTTCTTTATTTAGTAAAGCAAAACGGGGGTTGAAACGTACCTTTTAATCGGGTTGATACAAGATTATTAATTGTTAGCTTAACAAAACAAGAGCTCTAGGGCTACGAGTAAATGCCAAAGAGCGCAAGATTGTTTCGTTAAGCCAACAATAGGTGCGTTCGATGCACTTTGCACTTCATTGGCAGCCCCTGTTTTCACGCAGAGCACATTTTTAGCGTTTGCATGCGATGTTCTGTTTCTCCTAATTGACACATATCCAACGACGAATATTCAACTCGAAGACAGTGTTGCTATCAGCCCCTTACGGGCACGTTTGTACTGATAGCGGCCTACCTTCTGGTCCAGACAAAATGGGTTATTTTTACAATTGATCCAATTGGGAAAAAAGCTGCATAGAGAGAGCTTTCTGGATAACATTTCAATGAATTCCCTTTACGCAATAACAATTGCAATTATTGCATTTATTATTTTTCCATTAACAATATTTACATTTTTTAATAAATTAAATACTAAAAATTTGGTATAAAATATTCCAAAGTGTCAAAAGTTAACATATTTTTAATTTCTTTGGCTTCGGAATCATCTTCTAAACTTATTTTTGGCAGCCATTTCTAATAGAATATATTACTGGATCTGAAGTTATAAGTAAGTGGTGCATTAAATCAGAATTTTGGGCAGTTTTTGAATGTTTGTGTGTTAAATTTCCAATAGTGTTTAACGTTGCTGTTTCTAGCTTCCTGCGCTTCTTCTGTTAGGTCTTCTAAAGGAAGGATACTATTTTCTATTATTGTTTTTCCATGGAATAATGTTTTGTGTACGGTCGGTGTTATTGGTGGCCAATAATACAAGCTACTTAATAATGATTTTGTTTCATTAGCTAAAATATGGAATTTATCAGAATTTATACCTTTTTTGCTATTAATCACCGCTAACAATATTTTAAAACGTTTGATTAAAGTTTTGTCTAGACCTGTTATTTCAGATGTTGTCTCAGGATCTTCAAAAAAACGCCTGGCTGTGTTTCCATCATTAGAGCTTCCATAACCGTGAAGAGGTTTATCCACAATTAGACCCAACTGTTGCTTAAATTCATTTTGAATTCGTTTCTTTTCCTCCGATGGCATGTTTGGCAAATCTGTGTTATTTTTTACACGTTTATTTTCATTACCTAGAATTTTCCGATATTTTATATCATATGCTAAATGTAAACAATATTCCACAAATCGTATCTTTGCATGAAGAGGAAATATTCCAAATTTCAAAGCTTCTTCCCAGCAAAATCTTTCATTACCAAATAAGTGGTTATATAATAGAAATTCATAGCTCCGCACAACTTATTTTTTGGTGTCTAAACTCATTATTTTTGTTTGGCGTGGTCGTTTTTATAAGTAGTCACGCTTACCCTCTCGCTTACGAAAAAATGAGAAATAAGTAGTTATGAGATTTTGAATAATAAGTGGTTACACACATGCTTACAAAAAGTTTAATTATAAGTGGTTATCCGATTGCTTACTTGATTCTTAAAAATAAGGATTTAAGCAAATACTATTAGCCTAAGGAAATACATTCAGAAAAATTTAAGTTTTCTCTAGTGTGTAATTTTAGGACTCGTCATAAAAATTTAAATATAAAACATATTTACATATAATAAAAAAATTTAACTGTGTAAAAAGTACTTATTTAAACTAATACGAGTAAGTCATTATTTTATATTTAAAAACAATGACTACAATAGGCCGTTATTAGGAAGTCATTATTTTATATTATAAAATAATGCAAAAGGTAATGATATATAATTTTTGGTAATGCAGATAGTAATGAGGTGTCATTACCAATATTTTGCTGGGTTCATTAACGACAGTTTCATTGACTATTTCGTGAAACTCTGAGCTTTTCTTTGCGCATATATTACACTTCCAGGTCGATGCGGTATCTGTGACGGCATTGGCTACTTTTCCATTAATCATCGTAAATACTAGTTGAATTGAAATCTTTAGGATACATCCATTTATTTCCACGTACAAAGGAGATAAGTTGGAAATTCCTAACTCTATTTCCTCCGGTATGTTTTTTGTTGAGCTTACAGTTTCCTTCACATACTCAAAACGCACTGGCCGACATAAAAACTTAGAACCTGGTGTAAAATTTGTCCATAAGTCTTCGTAATTCTTATTTAATGCGAAGTTGATGGGGAAGTGTCTTCTTTAAATAACCGCATTCTGAGCGGTACCAAAGATGTCACTTGAATAATCAACTTCTTCATTGCGTGTAGTTTGTTGTTTGTATTCAGTAAATCCAGACGTTCCATCGCAGCCCCATTTACATATCAACGTCAATTCAGAATTGTGGCATTTTTCTAAGTCTTTCTTCCTAAAATTAGAAATAATTCTCGATACTGTCTTATCTAGCAATTGGGAAAGTTCAACACTGCCACTTTTAGAGATTACTTCTACTGGTGATGGCACAATTTTGTTTCCCGTTTCTTTAATTGACTGACTGTTTGGTAAAATATCGTATCCTTTTTCCTGTAGTGCTTTTCTCAAGATACCATACTTGTTTCTCGATAATCCTAAGCTTAGTAAATATTAAAGCTAACGCATCTTCTTCTGTGAAAGATTTTGATGATTTTAGAGTTGAAATACTTTGCACGATACGATTCAATCTGTAGTATGTTTGACTACTCTGTATTGCATACCATAAGCATGCAATACGATACTCTTTTATTTGTCCATACTTCACTAAACTTATAACGTGGGATATGCATAGTAAGAATATTCCACTATTGTACATTTGATAATATTAAGTAGCTTTAAGTATTTTAATAAATAAATAAAGCAGTCTCGGCGTAGACAGAAAACTAACCAGTTCGTCTTATTAAATATTATAAATCGCTCGGGAGATGCTGTTGGTAATACGTCTACAATTTTTCCACCTTTTTTTGGTTTTGTTTGCATTAAAACTGCTTTGAAGGAATCCTTTATTTCGTTCGATGAAAATTTTTTAACGACTTCTTCTTGTCTTATTTTTTTTGTCTTTTGTTGAACATTTTCATAATCCTTTTTTGGCCGACCTAATTTCTTTCCGGCGATCTCTGCATTGAGCTCCATATTTAACCAATCATTATATTTCTCCTTAAACAGTGTCTTTGATATCTTAGTTTCGTATTTCATTTCATAACTTTTATAAAATTTTTCAATTTTGATATTTCCCTCAGATGTAATATTTAAACCATAGATGCGATGGATAGTATCAAGACGTTTTGCTATTTTTCCCGCACGTAAGGATATATCTCCTAGATTTTTCCAAATGACCTCGCACAAGGAATAATGTTTTAATGTTATCTCCATGATAAATTATACTTAATAAGTCAACTATTTAAACAATATCGCGGCTTATATATTGAATTATAATTCTCAACAGGTGAAAATTTAGTCATGTATGGGATGTATGTTTTGAATGTAATAATTGTACCTTATACCAATATTTATACCCTACACCACTATGTGGTCAGGGTATTATAAGTTTGTGCTGATGTTTGTAACACCAAAAAATATTGGTCGTAGACCCACCTTATAGTATACCGATCGGTTCAGAATTTTTTTTTATTTCGATTTAACGATGTCCGTCTGTCCGTCCGTCCGTCTGTCGTAAATATTAAGATATTTTGATGAAATTTGGTACACAGACCTATATTGGCCCAATAACGCAGCCTATTGATTTTGGTGAACATCGGTCCATGTTTAGACCTAGTGCCCATATAAGGGTCCTACCAAAATTATACTGTTTATACGCTGCAGGTCGTAAATATTAAGATATTTTGATGAAATTTGGTACACAGACCTACATTGGCCCAATAACGCAGCCTATTAATTTTGGTGAACATCGGTCCATGTTTAGACCTAGTGCCCATATAAGGGTCCTACCAAAATTATACTGTTTATACGCTGCTGGTCGCAAATATTAAGATATTTTGATGAAATTTGGTACATATACCTATGTTGGCCCAAGGACGAAGCATATTGATTTTGGTGAACATCGGTCCATGTTTAGAACTAGTGCCCATATAAGGGTCCCCCCAAAATTGGCTTGGTTACAAACTGCAGGTCGCAAATATTAAGATATTTTAATGAAATTTGGTGCGCTGACTCACATTATAGAAAATTTTGACATAAGCCCCATTTTAACCCATTCGAATTTCGGATCCAAACAATACACCAGACTGGTGTAGGGTATTGTATAGTCGGCATGCCCGACTTTAACCTTTTTACTCGTTTTTATATACCTTTAATACATGAATGGAAAGGGAAATATGTCTAGTTTATTGTAGTGGTAATTTTTTAGTAACATTCAAAAAAACCTTAAACACTTCTGGGAAAAATCTACGAAGAAACAATAAAGTGAATGTTTGCACAATATTTGCATGTGGTTATATTTTTTGACCTGAGGTGTGTGTTTTAAATGCAATAATTTTACTTGTCATCAATACTTTTTATATACGTTTTATACATCAAAATGAAAAGGAAAACATGTCTAGTTTATTCCACTGTTAATTTTTCAGTAACATTCAAAAAACGTTAAACACTTCTGGGAAAAATCTACGAAAAAACAAAAATATGTTTTTTACAAAATCATCTTTGAAAATTGACTTTCAATATCTTAAAAACTATCCAAGGTACGTGAATGATTTTTTGCAGCAATAAAGACTGTTTTATTGTTCATGCAAAACAATTAAAATAATTTAAAAAAAATAAACCGAACTACACTTTTTTGCAATTAAAATTATGCTCTATGGAAATTTACCATTTTTGATAAAAATCATGTTTTCTGGATTCGTTTATGAATTGGCGCTACTTTTTATTTTTGAAATCAAAACAGAATATATGGCACTATATAACTGTATTTCTGAAAGTAGCAAAATCGTCGTGACTTTTTTGTTATATGATGGAAAACTCAAAAATTCTCATAAAAATTAGACCAATTTCGGTCAATGCTGTACGTAGGGTGAATGTTGTACCGACTTCAAATTTAGATTAAAAGCATCTTAGAACCCCATTCTCTACGAATATATAATAAAACATTAACTTTTATTAAATAACTTCTCAGTAAAAAGTGAAAAATTGATGGCATCTTCTTGAGAAAAAAATGCAATTTTTTTGATCAGCGAAAAATGTTTGACTTTGGAAATTTCTCAACACTAAATGGTTCGAGATACTTAAAAGAGGTTTCCACAGTTTCATTTCCTAAACTGTTGCCTATATGTCAGTATGTCTTTAAAAAATTATCGTTATAATATCGAATTCACAATCGGCCAAAAACAAAAAAAAAAGTCGAAGAGAAAAATGAGTTTTTTTTATTTTTGAAATGAAATAACTTAAAACCCATAACAGTTATTATAGTAAAGTAAGCATGTTTTTTCTTCGTTTCTCCAAGATCATTCCAAAATTAACCATATTGGGCAATAATTGCTCATTCCAAAATTAACCATATTGGGCAATAATTGAAAGAGCTACACGGTCCAAAAGTATGTTACTTTTGAGGTGGTCTATTCTGACGCCCATTAAGTCACCCTGTGATAACACAGGGTAACCATGTATCAAAAATTCAGAAAGCCTGGGTCCTCCTTAACAATTATCTCATACATACCCTACGGGGAAAGGGACCGGTCCAAGATGACACGCAGGATAGGTCCCAAGGGGGCGGAGACCGGTCGTTGATCGGTCTTTTTGTTTGAAAGAGACATATCACTTTAACATGACGTTGTCATTGGAAATGACCAATTGCCACAGTTTAGACACCTTGTGACCGTAAGGTGCTGTGTCTAAAATTAGCTTTTCAAATAAACTAATAAAAAATTAAGAATTAAAAATAATCTTCTTGGCGTCGAAGTAGGGCTCGATAACACAACCTCCTGCTTGTAAGGCAAATGCTCTACCGTCTGAGCCAATGTTGCTTATGCGTGATGGCAAAATATTTTAAAAAACAGGCCGCGAATTTTATTTTATATTTCGGTATCGGTCAAGTTTTTTAAAAGCAACAGTAAAAGTAACGAACAGAAAATACTTAGAAAACTAATTCATTCTCTTTGGTACATATTTGTACTAATTTAGTAATATGCTATAAGGTTTTAATTGAAAATGCCGTTTGAGCTTGGTTTTTTTGAATGTTCTTTATTAAGAAAATTGGGCTTAATTTATACTATAAAAATGCTTACTAAGTATTTCTAGTACAGTGGGAAGTGTAGCAGTGGAGTAGACATTTTCAGTTAGACAAAAAATGAACAATGTACAATACCGAAAGGGTTGACTGTTTAATAATGTTCACAGTGGTAGTAACTAACGTTTGATTGAATATTCTCAGTCAATCTAGCCGTAGTCTCAGACAATTCAACTGTAACCACAGTAGCTATTTTACGTTGGTAACTTGATAGCCTTTTACTTCAATTACCTAAAATAAACTTGTTAGTAATAAACGAATTCAATTCATACTATGCATGCTACACCTTCCCTTTTCAGAAGAATGTTCATATAACTAGGTTTTATGAATATTCTTTTACAATAAAATAAAGAAAAATTAAAGTAATTTAATAACTAAAATTGTGTTTTATGTTTTTGTTTTTATTAATTGAAATTTTATTATGGTGTTTTTTTTTTGTTTCATTGATTATAAATTTTAAGTCTATCCTTATGAACTGTTTGTTCTTTATTATTCTTATTATCAAATATAGTTACATTATTTCTTAAATCTCGGTTTTTAATTTTATATGGTCCTTTATATTGGTTTTCCAGTTTATGCCATGTTTCATTCTTAAGTAAAACTAGATCTCCTATTTTAAAATTAAAATCTAATATATTTCTATCGTAACCTGACTTTTGTCGTAACTTAGATCTATCTAACATATGGCGCGCCCTTCCATGTGCTACTTCTAATCTAAATTTTACTTCCTTAGCGTAATCATCTATGTTATAAAGTGGACTAATTCTATCTACTTCACTAAATTGTTCAAACTTATTTGGTAATTTACCAAAAACTAATTCATATGGACAGTAGTCGTGAACTGAAGACGGTGTGGTGTTAAAGCAGTACGTAAAGTACTTAAGCCATTCATCCCAATCGTCTTTGTCAACGGATATGTAGGATCTTAAATACTCATTGAAAGTTCTATGACTCCTTTCTATCGTGCCCATTGTCTGATGGTGATAAGCAGTTGAGGTGAGTTTCGTCACCTTAAGAAGACTGCATAGTTCTGTTAGTAAAGAATTCTTGTATTCTGTACCCATATCTGAAGTGAACGTCTTCATTGGACCATAGGTAAGAACAAACTGTTCGAAAATTGCCTTTGCAATTGTTTTAGCGTTTTTGTCCGGTACGGGTATTGTTACTAGATATTTTGTCATATCACATATTATAGTAACTGCATATTCATTGCCATTGTAGGATTTTGGTAATGGACCTATAGTATCCACTAATACAATATCAAATGGCTTTGCCGGTGTTGGCGTTATTATCATAGGACTTTTTAAGTGCTTTGTAGTTTTGTTCGTCTGACACTTTTGGCATGATTGGACGTATTTTGTCACGTCTCTAGTGATATTCTTCCAATAGTAATATCTTTTAATTTTGTTTAATGTTCTGGAAACACCGCAATGACCTCCTTCTGCAGGGTCTTCGTGAATCGTTTCATTACATCTTGAATAGTCTTAAATACATTAGCATTATTGTCAATTCGGGTCACCTCATTTAGTAGCGCTACTTTTATATGATTCAAATATTTATTGCCCTTTTGTTTGAATTCATTAATGGAGATAAATTCGAAAATTTTCTCACTAGGTGCCATTTGTAATTTCGTAATGTTATGTTTACCGGCCACTTCTTCGAGCCTTGGGAAAAATTGTCCTAAGTCAATATTCCCATTAGTAAACAAATCATCAATTGGTATATATGTCATTATAGATTTTCCTCTTTTGATATAACATCTTCCGGGGGTAATCTTTAATTTATAGTATTTTCTGACGTCAGTGTTTTGATCGGTTTTGGGGCTTTTCATTTTCTTTGAATGGATGCCGCTTATTCATTTTTTTGTTTTTAGCCATATTCTGTGCCTTATTTTTCATTGATCTAGTTGTAACTTTTAGTATGTTATTATTTTGTATATTTAATTCCTTTAATTCGTTGATCGTGATACGCGATAGAGCGTCCGCGACGTAGTTATCTTTTCCCCTAAGATATTCAACAGTGAAATCGTATTCTTCTAGATCAAGTATAATTCTAGTCAATTTTGAGCTGGGGTTCTTCATCGAGAATAGATAAGAAAGTGGTCTATGATCTGATCGAACGAGGAAATGTTTTCCATAAATATAGGGTCTAAACTGTTTCACTGCCCAGTGTATGGCTGTCAATTCCTGTTCAATAGTGGATTTATTGCTTTCTCCTTTGGTGAAACTTCTAGAGGCGTATGCCACTGGTAAATGCTTTCCATCATACTCTTGTGTGATCACGGCACCACAAGCGTGTTTGCTTGCATCCGTTGTTATACAGAATTGTTTTTTAAAATCTGGGTATTGCAACAATGTTGGTTTCATTAGTGCACTTTTAAGATGTTCAAAAGCAATATCGCATTCTTTTGTCCATTCAAATGGTACTCCTTTTTTCGATAATCTAGTAAGATGCCTTGAATATTTAGAAAAATTTTCAATAAATCGCCTGTAGTAGATGCAAAACGCTACATATCTTCTTGCGCTATCGGCATCAGTAGGCTTTGGATATTTTTCTATTACTGAATATTTACTATCATCTGGGAGTATGCCCTTGTTGGTGCATTTATGGCCTAGGTATGTCACCTCGTGCATGAAGAATGAACATTTTTCAGGATGTAGTTTGAGATTGAGTCTGCGACATAGTTCGAAAACATCTGTTAAATTTGAAAGCATGTGTTTCTCTGAACAACCTAGAACTACTAAGTCATCCATATATAGGAAGGCTTGATCTGGTCTTAGCCCACTAAAAGCAATGGTCATCATTCTTTGGAATGAATTTGGTGCCACTTTTAGACCGTATGGTAGTCTTGTGAATCTATATGAACCTTTGTTGGTTGAAAATGATGTTAGATCCCTAGAATTCTTTTCCAGTTCTATTTGATGAAATCCGGATATTAAATCTAGGTAAGAAAAGTATTTTGCTCGGCCAAGTTGATCTAAAATATCGTCTATTCTTGGCAATGGAAATTTATCTGCAATTAATTTCTTGTTTACCTGTCTGTAGTCTATCACCAGTCTCACTCTTTTTCCCTTTGAATTTGGCAAGGATTTCTTTGGAACTAATAAAATTGGACTATTATATTCGGAATATGATGATTCTATTATCACGTCATCTATTAATTTATTCACTTGCCCTTCGATTTCTTCTTTATGGGTATGTGGTATACGGTAGTTCTTGATGTACACAGGATCCGTATCCTTTGTTCTTAACTTTTGTTTGTAAAAATTGTTAGTTGTAACTGTTTCTGATTCTAATCCGAAGATATCGCTATATTCGGTGCATATTTCTGTTGAAGTTTCCTTAAAATGTATTGGAAAATTCTTCTGTAATATCCCTACGGGGAATGAGGAGTCAATTGTCCTCCAAGGACCTATCCCGTGACCGGTCAACCGAAGGCATATTACTAAATTAGTACAAATATAAACAAAAGAAAATGAATTTATTTTCTAAGTATTTTCTGATCCGTTATTTTCACTGTTGCTTTTAAAAAAACTTGACCGATATTGAAATAAAAAACATAATTCGCGACATAATTTTAAAAATATTTTTTTTTCAAGATTTGCTTATTTTAGCTCTTATTTTAAATTTTTATAATTTTTTGCTAAAAAAATTTAAGTTTTGTATTTTTAACGTTTATAATGTTAAAGCTGTTTTAGTTTTAACAGTTGGTATTTCATTTAATTTTCTTTTTAACTTAAGGGCAATTTTTTAAATTTTTATTTGTATTATCAGAGTTTTTGAGTTAATTTTCTAATTTTTAATTGATTTTTTAATTTAATTATTTCCAATGCAAAAAACCAGTCAAGGACCTATCCCGTGACTGGTCAATCGGGGGCATACTGAAGGCACTTCCACTATATTTGTGTGTGTGTTATTGTTGTTTTCTTTTCTATTTTTTTCTTTTCCATTTTTTTTATTTGCTTCTAGTGTTTGTTTTATCTTTTTTATTTGAACAGAAACGAAAAACATATAACTTTACCATCAGCCAGCCATAACGCATAAGCAACAATAGCTCAGACGGAGGAGCGTTTGCCTTACAAGCAGGAGGTTGTGTTATCGAGCCCTACTTCGACGCCAAGTAGATTATTTTTAATTCTTAATTTTTTTATTAGTTTATTTAAAAAGCTATTTTTAGACACACCACCTTACTGTCACAAGGTGTCTAAACTGTGGCAATTGGTCATTTTCAATGACAACGCCATGTTAAAGTGACGTGTCTCTTTCAAACAAAAGGGCCGATCAAGGACCGGTCCCTGCCCCCTTGGGACCTATCCTGCGTGTCACTTTGGACCGGTCCCTTTCCCCGTAGGGATGTTTAGAATTTTATCCTTTCTATTTCCATTGTTAGTGTTACACTTTACTATGTCAAAATTATTGATATCTTCCGTTATAATTTTATTTTGTTTTAGGGTAGTTACAGAATTGTTTGTATTAAGTATCCTATGAATGCATTTTTAGCTTTTACTAGTGTACTGGCTATGAAGACTCCCGGTTGGGGTTCTTGATTAGTTACCAGAACTTCCTCATTGCATGATGAAAGTTTAACTCGTCGTATTACCTCAGATCTTGCTGGCAAGGTAATATCATCATCACAAGTATTGGTCATTGGTATTACTATTTGTTGTTCCAGATAATGTGGTCTCAGAATAAGATAATCCTGGTCTTGGTTAAATTCAAGAACACAATTAAATCTTTTCATAAAATCCATACCAATTATTCCATCACATGGTATTGGGAAATTGTCATCTACCACTTGGAAATTGTGAGGTATCAAGAATTCATTAGTGTTTAAATCAAAAAATGTTGTACCAATGGATTTAATTCCTCCTTTTCCTATACCAGTAAGTGTAGTAAAATGTGCCGTATTTATTTGTTTAAATGTGCATTGATGTTTTATTAAGGATATATCTGCTCCAGTGCAGAGATACAAGCCGGTCCATTCTGTCGGCTGGCGGCGGCTAATGGCTAAAATGGTCGGCGGCGATTGATTTTTAGACATGAGCGGCAAACGCATCGGCGGCGGCTGGCTTAAAAAAATAGTGTCGACTGGCGGCGGCTTATCGGCTAACGTCGGCTAAAAAGCAAAATTTCCAAGAATTTCAATAGATACATACACGCAAAAATATCGAAGTTATAAAAATTAGGTTTAAATTTCACAATGTCGTTGTTAAAATTATAAATACATTTGTTAAATTTTACACTCATTGTAACAATCTTCAGATCAACTAAAATCTACAATAAAATTTTACACAATAATAATTTTTGCTAAGCTAATAAATTTTTCTGTTGGGCCAACAGATATATTATTTTGAGCGTATAAGTTAAAAATTGGGAAGTAATTTATTAAATTAATTAGGTTGCGCTATCTGTTGGGTGTGATATATGTTGTATCGTCCTAACAAAAAACAGAGTTGTTAAAATTTTTATTTGACTTTAACAACGATTTCCTATTGGGTTTTCTATCTGTTAGCACACTAAACATACGTAACTTGTAGTCTACACGAGACATAAATTAGTTAACATGTCCACTAACATCATGTTAATGTTAAGTGTGGACCACTCATTTTAATGTTATGATTTACGTTTTTTCTGTGTTAACAGAGTTGTTCAAGCAGATGTTAAGAAAACTATTTTATAACATCTCAGTCGATGCCATATTTTTTTACTGCTTAATGGCATCACCAACAAACAAAGCTTATAAAAAAACAAAGAAAATATATAAAAACAGTGTAATTGTGAAGTAATTTGCATTATTAGAACTTTCATTCATTTGCGACTGACTGACTCCGGCAAGAAAAAATTAATAATGAAATTTCTTAACATTAATGTTCTCCACCACAAAAGTATTAGATTTTATTTGTGACTCTCGTAACAGCTATCTTAATAGAATCTCATAGCTAATGGATACTCAGAGTAAACATGTTGTATCGTGCTATTCTCAAATGTTGTATTTTTTCAGTTTAAATTTTAACAACTCTGTTTTCTGTTAGGACGGTACAACAAATAGCCCACCCCTTGTGAACATCCTTAATATTTTGAAAATTTACACTCAAAATTATTTAAAGTACTGAGGATTTTCATTAATGTGTTAAATGAAGATAACTAAAACCTTTGTTTAAATGTGTTTTTCAATCATGAATGAACCGAAACGGTGCGGTAACACTACATATTTTAGATTATTTCGGTAACGGTATTTTAAGGGTAACGCTATTTAATTTATTTCGGTATAACTATTTCAGTTATTCCGGTAACGACATTTTAAGAATAACGGTAGTCAGTTGGAAGAGTTTTAAATCGATAACGGTATTTTAGCGGCATTACCTGCCAAACCCTGTTTTCAATTTGAATCCCGTGTCACAGATTTTTTATTGCCGTTTTATTTTAAGTGGACTAAGAGAGATTTGAAGAGTTAATTCGTTTTCGAATGAATTTATTAACAATAGAATCGGGTCTGTCTTGAATTAAATGAATTCCTTTTTTAAATTCAAATTCGTTCAATTTAACACGCTTGACTAAAAAAACAAATTCATAAAATTAATAACAAGGTTTGTTAACGGTTACGGTTATCGCTAAAATATCGGGTTTGTCTTGAATTAAATGAATTCCTTTTTTAAATTCAAATTCGTTCAATTTAACACGCTTGACTAAAAAAACAAATTCATAAAATTAATAACAAGGTTTGTTAACGGTTACGGTTATCGCTAAAATATCGTTTCAAATTGAATACCGTTACCAATACTTCTACCTCTAAAAATTTTTCAAATACCGTTATCGTTACCGATACCGTTATTTTTATTGATAGTTACCGGTATTTGTTAATTTTTATAAAAATGCCAATTTTTTAACTTTTTAATAATAATCTTGGGTTTTTTACAAAAAAAATTATACATAACAATTTTAGTTATTAAAACTATTTTTAACACTTAAAATGACAAATACGCAAATTTTTTTTTTTAATGTTTTTGAAGCAATTTATAATACCGGCACATACCGGTATTGTTGATTCGATAACGTCATACCGTTACCCAAACAGTCTTAAATACCGTTACCGTTACCGAAACAAACGAAATTCGATACCGTTACCTTACCGTTATTCGTTTCGGTAACCAACCTTGATTAATAATTAACTACTATCGTACACAGAAAAAACAGTAGGGACCAACAATGGGAATTGGTATAAGCAATCACATTTTCATTTAAATTGAAATTTTATTCCCAACAATTTTTTTGTTTGAAATATTTGTAACTCGTTTGTAAATTGTTATCTTTCATATAAAAATTGTTTAAAAATAAAAATTCAAAGTTACAAAAAAAAAGGAAATTTTTTTGGATTTACAAATTTCTTTGTTGGTGCTTTTTTAAAAAGTTTTTTTTTTTGTATTTACAAATTTGGTATGAGAAAATTGTTTAAAAATTTAATTAGAATTTTGCAAATCCTTTCTGTGTAGTCTTTATGAAAACCCTACTGGAATTGGATTGAAAAAGGATTAGATTCTGTAAACGGGGTTGTGAAGCTTAACGGAAATGGCATTACAATATCGTCATAAAACTTTTCTAAATTTTTTATAACAAGTAAGTAACTTATCGAAATTTGTTATTTTAAAAATTTTAGCATAATCGGAAATTTAATCATCGAGAGTTTTTAAAGAATCCAACTATTGGAAATTTCCATACGAAAAATTAAAAACATCTTCCTCCTTCTTTTATTTATTTTCCTATATTGGACTCTATATATATTTACGGAGTTGATGAGAAAATTTCTTATCCAAATAAAATTTTTTCATTACCTAGTGTCTTCAAATGCAATGAAATGTGCAAAGAAATTTGAAAATAACACACAAAGCAAAAACAAAATTATTTTCGTTGCTGTTCTTTTGTGTGTTAATTTCAAATTTCTTTGCACATTTCATTGCATTTGAAGTAGTGTTTCCAATTCGGTTAATCGATTAACCGATTCCTCGATTAATCGCCTCTATTTCGGTTAATGTCGAAACAAATAATTTAAAACTCAAATAATTATTCGACCCGAATAATCGGTTAAAATAGGTCGATTAACCGGTTACCTTTTTAATATGGAATTTTTCCTTTATTTTTTCCCAAAACTTCATAATTTTTTCAGCCTTGGCTAAAAAATTGCAAGAAAAGCTTAGAAAAACAAATACTAACTAAAAATACCACCAAATTCTTTAAAAATCGAGAGAAAGAGGTCCTTAAGCCATTAAATACCTTTTTTGGAGGAACTCCAAGCAAGTCGGCATTGCACCAGCGAGACACGTCATCTGTTTTAAGAGACTGATAAATTTTAATAAAATTTGTTTGCAAATATTTTAATAAAATATCAAAGTTTCTATTTGTAAAAAAGAGCTTTAAAAAAACATCGCGGAAGGCCCAAATAATACAATACAATAGGCAATGCTTCATTTCTGTTTTAATTCTTTTAAAAATTAAAACTAAATTATATTTCCATGTCCTTTAAGACAAGGTTGCATTTGTTTTAAAACTGTGTCACACAATTGACATATTAATTCTGTAAGAGCTCTAGCTTTTCTTACTTCTCTCAAGAGTGTGTGTACAATCGGTTCAAAACCACATAAATTCTACGACATGTTTCACTAGAATACCATGGAACCCGAACCCGTTTCAATGAAATTAAATTTTTATTCGAATTAAAACAAATAACCAAAAAGCAGAAAATGGAAATTAAAAAATTGAAATTTATATGCAATTTGACATCTATAACCGCACAATGAGGAAATTGTGTACATGCTATTTATGAATTTTTACACTGATTCAAATAAGTTTCACTGGAATTCCTCCATTGAAAGTTTTTATTGAACTGATGCAGTTTTTGATAAAATTTTATAAAAAATTTCATATTATTTATTAAAAATTTTATACACCCAAAAAAAGTTTTATTAAAAAGAGCTTCATAAAAATAATGAAGCTTTGTCATTCACTTTGGGAAGAAAACTTCATTAGCTTACTGAAAATTTTCATTAAAACTCGTCTGACGAAATGCTATCTGCATAAGTTCGCTCAAACTTTAGGTTATTTTTTTATTATTAATGGCCCTTAGAAAATTTTTGCAGCGTAAATTAGTATTTTCGGTAACTGAAATTCAACTCAACTATTTTTTTTATATCGAGGTCTCGATTTTTATTTCTTTAGGGGAGAAGGAAGAATCTTAATAAAATCTTCAAAACTTTAGATATAACATTTATTTAAATGCTATTGACTATTGTTCTTAAATTATTAATATTTGCCAAACCAAAAATCTTTCAGCAGTTCTGCAATTTTCAATGATATTTTAGTAGCTTTAGCAAAATTTTTGCAGACATTTGTCTACTAAGAGAATTTTTAATTAAAAAAAACCTCAGATTCCAAAACTTTTCAACCTTAGAATATTGAAACTTGTTTTAAATATAGCGAGTTTATATACCACGTTGTTGTTTAACAAATACAGGCAGATCTTTGTGTTTTTATTGATAAAAAAATTAAGGAAATACATTAATTTTGTAATAAACGATTAATCGATTAATCGCCAATTTTCTCGATTAACCGACCCGAATAATCGGTTAATCAATTTTAGGCATTTTTCGAATAATGCATTAACCGGTTAACCGCCTACGTCGAATAATTGGAAACACTAATTTGAAGACACTACACAGAAAAAAGTATCACAAAATTTTAAGTAATTAAAAAAAATTGTTGGCTTTTTACTTAGATATCTAACAATTTTTTTTATTAAATATTTGTAAATTGTAACAAAAATTTCAAAAAAGTAGCCTTAGAATTTTTTGAAACAAAAAAAAAAACAAATCATTTATTTTTTGTTTTCAATTGCTCAAATGTTTGTAAATTGTAACAAAAATTTCAAAAAAGTAGTCTTAGAATTTTTTGAAACAAAAAAAAAAAAACAAATCATTTATTTTTTTTTTGTCAATACGACAACATAAAGCGAATAATTGTTTTAATATAACAAACTCGTTGTTGAATTTAATTTTTTTATTTTTAACAAATACAAACAAGTTTCAAAAAAAAATTATTGTATTTACAAAACACATTGTTAAAAAAAAATTGATTTTATTTTTAACAAATTACAAAAAAGTTACAAAAAGGGATTTGTATATACAAATTCCATTGTTGGTGCATTTTTAAAAAATTTTTTGTTTGTTTATGCAAAAAAGGTGTTTTACATTACAAACAGAATTTTGTAAATTTTTTCTGTGTAGGTTAAATTAACTTGAACAGAAATCTTTAACTATTACGTATTTTTTGTAAGTTTTTATTTAATTTTCTACGCAGTGTTGTGTTATAAAAAAAAGTCTCCAAATTTGTGAGATTTTCGTTAGGTTTCTTACAAATCTCGGGAATTTACGCGAATTTTAATGGCATCATTGTAATGCAATTTTTGTAAGTCTACTGACCGGCAGAAAACACTTTTGAATTCAGTGAATATAATTAATTCAGTAAACGTAATTTTTTTGAATGAAAAAACAAGTTTTAATACATTGTACGAAATTGAAATTCAATAAATTCGATAGTGAGTTAATTCAGTGGGTATTAATTAAATTTTTATCCGTTTGATTCATTAAATTGAACGTGTTTACAGGTGAATTTATTCATTTCATTTAATAAAAAGAAATATAGTAGCAATTGAATTAATTCGTTAAAAAAGAAATCGAACGGCGCCAAAATTGAATTTATTCCATTTATGGAATTTTTTTTTTACTTTTCAAATAATTAGATCTAAACGAATTTATAAAAAAATTAAATAAAAAAATAAATTTAAAAAAAATATTTTTTTCATTTTGTTGTCGGCTAAGCCGATTGTTGTCGGCGGCTGAATCGGCTTGGCAAAAGTGTCGGCTGGCGGCGGCTGACCGGCTGATATCGGCTGGCTTGTATCTCTGCTCCAGTGTCTACCAGTAAAGTTACAGTAGTGTTAATTATGTCTATTTTAATTTGGATGAAACAACTAAAGTTAAGGTTAAGATTATATATTTTCCCATTTATTGGCTTTATCCCAGGGAATTGTTCGAGTTTTCCGAACTGTTTTCACTTGCAGTTATTGCCCTAGCGTTGTTTCTGTTTCCATTATAATTTCCACGTCCTCTTCTATTTCCGTAATTATTATTTGAATAATTGTTATTATTGCTATTGTTGTTGTTGCGGTTATGATTATTATTATTCCTGGAGAAGTTACCTCTTCCACGGAATTTTCTTCTGTTCCCGCGGTAATTGCCGTAATTGGGTCTTTGCCCATAATACAATATCGGATTTTGTTGAGCAGTTGCCTCCGTGCAACTATTTACAAATTTGCTAATTGCGTCATTCATATTATTAAATTGATCAGCTTCCATGATCAATTTTACTTTATCAATATTGTAGTTTTTCGTAAGTGCTCTTACAGCAACTTGGGTGGAGTATTTATTTGCCAATTCGCAAGACAAGCCATCTGATGTGTACGCGTTTTCAAGAGATTTTATTAGGGATTCTATTTCGTTGCAATAAACATTTGCAGATCTGTTGTTCTGTTTTACATTCATTGTTTTAGCCGTTAAGACCTCAACGGATTCTCCCTTTACCGAACTATTGAGTTTGTTCATGATCTCATCAATTGATGATTCGTTATTAATTAAATTTCTGGCAGTTCCCTTTAGCTTCGTTTTTATTAGGGACACTGCCACTTGCTCGTGTGTGTCCTTGAGTGAATCGACCAATCTTAGCGAGTCCAAGAACGTACGTTAATTTTTGGGCTTGCCGTCGAAATCACAAATCAGCCGCGAGGCTGTATTAAGAAATTCCAAAACTGTTTGTGGCATTTTATTAGTATCCGAGTAATTTTCCGAGTCCGAATCAGTTTCCGCCTCAGAAATTGGGTCAAATTTTCCGCCACTGCCTGAAGCCAGTATGATATTCGTATCTATCTTCAGTGGCTGTTCAATTGAATGTGGCACTGTCTGGACTATATTATATTTATCAAGTACTCTAACTAATTGATCTCTAAAACTCCAATAGGTTTCCAAAATCAGTTTTTCGTGTTCTTCTGTGAATTTTCCTCTGTTTCCGTATGCTATTGCCCTAATTGTTTCCAGTGAGTTAATAATCGTGTTCAAATGTTTTCTTACTGTTTCTGGCCGAACAAATCTACTCTTATTAATGCACTTATATGGTTTTCTAAAGTTCTCTTTTTCTGAAGAGATTAATTTTTCCACCAATTCCCATTTATCCATTTAGATCCGCTGTTCAGCTTGTACTTGTTGTTGACGTCTGTTACCTATGGCCTTGCATACCATTCTTATGATATAAATGATGGCCAATATCACTATCACTATTATAGATATGATCTCCATATAATTGAGAGCGTTGCTCTTAGCAATGCTTGAATCATCATTCTTTCCAATATTGTTTTCAAAATTTCCACAAGCTCCTTGTTATCTGTTTCCTCTTGAGATTTACCTACCCCGTACGCCGCAACGAGAAGTGGTATAGTTTGTAATATTTTCTTCCACCAAGTCTCTTTTTCCCCAGCTATTTATCATTATATTTTCTCATCTTTTTCTTTTCAATGTTCCATTATCTTAGATTCTCCCTTCCTTATTATTATTCATTTCTTAGTTTAAGCATTCCCATCATTAAAATTGTCTCCACTTCTGGAGTTGTATACGCATATGGATCTTTAATACCTTTTAATTTTCTGAGTTCTATCAATAGGGGGCCGTTTGCCCCGGGGTTGAAGCTGGTTACTAGTTCCCTAATTTCAGTATCTATCGGGTTCTTGGCCTTACTTTTAATCTTCCCCCTTCTATCCATAATCTATTCAAAATAAAGGATCATTTACAATAAAAAGTTTTAAAAGTTTTCTCTTTTTTTTTAAATTTTATTATGTTTCTGTTTTCATAATTATTATAGAGCAATTCCATATGAAAGCGATCACCTTTTGGACGACCCCTCTCCGATTCTAAAATAAATAGTCTCAATCGATTGCCCAGCAAAAAATAATGTACCTACATATTTTTTTTTTTTTTTATAGTGACTGGTTTAGTGGTGGTGTACACCACTGTCATGTGACAAAATTGAAGAATTCTTCATAAGGGACCTCATTGAAAGTTGTTTAAAAAAAAAACTACTAAAGCGATCGCAACGAGTGATAGCTCGTTGGAAAGGTATTGAATCAGGCTTTAATTGAAAAATAAAATTTTTCTAATTTTTCTCAGAAATTTACCTTTTTTCCCATGAAAATTTTCCCATGAAAATTAAATTTTCCGATTTTCCACAGAAGCTCCTAAATTTTCCGGCAAATTTTTTTTTTTTTTTGGATTCCTCATAATTTTTGCTTTAAGAATCAGCAATAAAAAAATGGGCCCCGACTCCTTGTTTGGACAGGAGAGGAGCATTTAAGAGACCACCTTGTTCTCATTGTTTTTATATTTTTTATAATTGAATTATTTGTAATTATTTAACATTATTTTATTTTATTATTAAAAATACATTTTAAAAATTATTTTACAGTTAAAAATACATTTATGAAGAAAAAATCAATTTTTTTTAAGAGCCCCAAGTTGAGTGTGTAGTGAATATGGTCTGCCTGCCTTCACAAGATCGGCCATAAATCTATGGATAATAGCAGCAGTGACATGTAATGGCACACCAAACCAGACTGAGGCTACAGGTCATAAAATGTTTTGTAAATTTTTTAAATTACCAGGTAATAAATATTTCGCCTAAAATGACACGTGCAGAAACAAGTCATAAAACACGGATTTTCCATAAATATGGCGAAATATTTATTATCTGGTAATTTAAAAAATTTACAAAACATTTTATGACCTGTGGTCGGCTTATTGGCAGTAACCAATTAAGTCCCTCTTTAAAAAACGTTTTATGACCAGTAGTTCACGCAAATTTTCCTATTAAAGAAAAGCAAATATCGCTTATTTTTTTTTACCTATTTTTTACCAAAAAATAAATATAAATACTTCACACACTCTGAGTCAAATTTTAGTTGAATACTAAACGTGAAAGTGTTAAAGTGTTTTTTTTGTAAAGTAAAGAGTGAAGCTGTAAAGACAATTTAAAGTAAAATGAATAAATTTTGCTGCAATCCGTTTAACAAGAGTGGACATCGTTCGAAAAAGATAAAAATATGAAAATTAACTGGTGTTTCGAAGCGATACATGAATGAATTAAATATACAATACGGTGAAGAAGCAGAATTCATTTGCCCCAAGTGTAAAATCGATTTGTCTCAACAAGCAAATGCATTGAAACAAATGCAACCACAATCCGAGAGTGAAATGACAATTGAACAAAATGTTTCATTTGATAGTGAGGCAGACATTCCGATGGTCAATATGTCTTTGAGTCCTTTGAATGAGGCTATTACCACTTTAAGTGAATCGCCTATTACAAAAAGAAAGTTGCGAAGTGAAAAATACAGGAAAGGGAAAAAAGGCAAGGTTATGAGTGCAATCGCGACAATATTTGATGAAGGCTCTGATAACGAATGCAGTCAAGCAGATGACGTTGATGACGGCAAACAAATGATTGAGCAGTTGAAAAGAAAATTCAATTTAGCGACCACTTTTCCGGAGAAATATCTCATTTTATCTGTGCTGCCTCAATCATGGTCTATACGCAAGATTTCTGAACAGTTTCAAACATCTTTTTACATCGCGAGAAGAAGCAAAGAATTAGTTCGACAGAAGGGCATATTGGCGACTCCCACCAAGAAATTTGGCTCAAGGACCCTCAGCGAAGCAACGGTGAAATTGATTCAAGATTTTTACTGCAATGATGACAACAGCCGCGCCTGCCCAGGTACACGTGACTATGTTATCACACGTGAAGATGGAGAAAAAGTACACAAGCAGCGCAGATTATTATTATGTAATCTATCCGAAGCATACCATCAGTTCAAAGAGAAATACCCAGCAGAAAAAGTGGGATTTTCTAAGTTTGCCATCCTACGACCAAAAGAATGCGTGCTGGCATTAGACAGGCACGGAACGCATTCAGTCTGCGTTTGCATGTTTCATCAAAACATCAAATTAATGTTCTTTCCATGCAAGAAATTGAAAGTATTTCACGGTGAAATTGAAATATATAGGGACCTCCTGTCGAAGTCGTTGTGCGCATACCCCACGGAAAATTGTCATCTGTCCAAATGCGACAATTGTCCGAAGATTGACGAGCTAGAGCAATATTTGGCGGAAAAGTTTGAACAGCTGTTAATTCAGGAGGTGCATTTCAAACAGTGGATAATTAGCAGCGGCAGATGTTCCCTTGAGACCGTGGTAAAGCAGATTCCGGAATTCATCGAGGAATTCGGATTCAAGTTGAATGAACTGAAGGCGCACCATTTCATATCCGAGATGCAATCGAAATTTCTAAAGGAAAGTAAGGAGAAATTAGCCCAAAATGAATTCATTGTGATAAGCGACTTTGCCGAGAATTACACTTTTCTCGTTCAGGATGAAATTCAGGCTTATCACTGGGCAAACGACCAGTGCACGGTGCATCCTTTTTGCATTTATTTCAAAAACGAAGATAACGAACTACAGACCGTAAGCCTTGTTGTTGTCGCGGAGAGTTTAGCTCATAATTATGTGTCCGTTTATTTATTTCAAATGAAACTGTTTGAATTCTTAAGATCAAAATTCGATGCAATCGACAAAGTAACGTTTTTCTCAGACGGCGCGGCTTCTCAGTACAAGAATAAAAAAAATTTTTACAATCTTTGCATAATTGAAGAAGAACAAAACTGCAAGGTCGAGTGGCACTTTTTTGCGACGTCCCACGGTAAGGACCCATGCGATGCGTTAGGGGGAACCCTAAAACGCATGGCGACTAAGGCAAGTTTGCAAAGGCCATATACTCACCAGATCTTAAATGTACAACATTTGTTTTCGTGGATTCAAAGCAAGGAAATTGCCATTAACACAGTTTTATGCACTCAAAAAGAACACGATGCCATGGAGCGACGAATTCAAAACAGATATAATAATGTCAAAACTATAACTGGAACGCAAAAGTTTCATTGCTTCATACCAAATATTTCTGATATGTCAATTAATGTAAAGCGGTACTCTTCGTCTGCCGACGTGCTAAATTTAAAGTTACTTTAATTTTATAATGATGCCAAGACAATTGAAATTTTTAATAAATATTGTAATTAAGTATAAGCAGCAAAATAAGAAAGATTTTTTCTTCATGTATTTGTAAAATGTATTTTTACCTGTAAAATAATTTTTAAAATGTATTTTTAATAATAAAATAAAACAATGTTAAATAATTACAAATAATTCAATTATAAAAAATATAAAAACAATGAGAACAAGGAGGTCTCTTAAATGCTCCTCTCCTGTCCAAACAAGGAGTCGGGGCCCATTTTTTTATTGCTTAAAGCAAACATTATGAGGAATCCAAAAAAAAAAAAAATTAGCCGGAAAATTTAGGAACTTCTGTGGAAAATCGGAAAATTTAATTTTCATGGGAAAAAAGGTAAATTTCTGAGAAAAATTAGGAAAATTTTATTTTTCAATTAAAGCCTGATTCAATACCTTTCCAACGAGCTATCACTCGTTGCGATCGCTTTAGTAGTTTTTTTTTAAACAACTTTCAATGAGGTCCCTTATGAAGAATTCTTCAATTTTGTCACATGACAGTGGTGTACACCACCACTAAACCAGTCACTATAAAAAAAAAAAAAAAATATGTAGGTACATTATTTTTTGCTGGGCAATCGATTGATACTATTTATTTTAAAATCGGAGAGGGGTCGTCCAAAAATTTGCCAATTTTGATCGTTTTCATATGGAATTGCTCTATATTTAAATTTAAATTTAACGGTTCGTTGTAATTCAAATAATATGTGGTTATAATACACAGAGTTGAATAGAATCAGCTGAGATATCTTAAGAATTAAGGTTCAAATCAAAAAAGAGTAATAATAACAAAGGATAAAAATAGCATTGTTAGATTTCGTTGATATTAGTCTCAAGTTGAGTTGTTGATAACAAATTCGATTTGCTTTCAACTGTCACATAAGTGGGCAATTATTAATTATTAACCCATTCAAGGCGAAAGGCACTGATGATGGCTTTGTAGCGAAAGCCGAAAATATGTATTCTGTCTTGCTGGTCTTATCGAATTCTTTCAAAAATTTTTATTCTTTGTAATTTACTTGTAAAAATTGTATCATCTTTTTTTAAGAACTGATTCCTGGAAGTCAAAATGGAAGGCCTCACTGTCGCAGAACCGGTTCTGTAACTGGTTTTAGAACCGGTTCCAAATCAACATGTTATAGTTCGGAGGACAAGACCTGTTGCTTTTGGGACAAACTCAAACAGAAATCACAAAATATATAAGAAAATATCAATCTTTGTTGTGACTATAAAACTAGCCATAATTATTTCAACTTTTAAATAAAAAAATAATTTTACTAGAAGTATGTCCTATCGTTTGAAAGGTTTTCATATTGAAAAAATATTTTAAATTTTACAAAAGTAAATAACTAACTTCCAAGTGTAATGAAATTCGGATATGTAGTAGAGCTCTGCGGCAAACGACGCCATAAATACAAGTCACAACAAAATCTTCTACTATTACCCGGTAATGAGTTTTGTAAGAAGAAGTTAAGATCTGTAACCTCTTACTTTTCTATCACAAAACATATTATTTTAGCAAGTGCATGTCAATCGCGGTAACTCCCTAAAAAACACTAATTACCTCTACACAGAGAGAATTCTGCTCAACGAATTTTAATGAGATTTTTGATCAAACTTATGAAGTTTTCTTTACAAAAAAATTAAAAATTTCTTAGAATTGATAAAAAAAGACTCATATATTTCATAAAACTTTTTCATTGGGTGTTTTGATACTTTTAATAAATAAAATTTAAATTTTCACAATATTTTGAGAAAAATTCTATTAATTCAATGAAAAGATTCAATGGAAAAATTCCAATGAAACTTCATCGGTTTTATGCAAAAACTCATTGATAGTTAGTTAATTATTCTTTATTTTCAATTTAGTAAATCTACAATAAGGTTGTTCACAAGGGGTGTGCTATTTGTTGTATCGTTGTATCGTCCTAACAAAAAAACAGAGATGTTAAAATTTAAATTAAAAAAATTAAAACATTTGAGAATAGCACGATACAACATTTTTACGTATGTTTAGTGTCCTATGTGTGAGTGTGCTAACAAATAGAAAACCCAATAGGGAATCGTTGTTAAAGTCAAATAAAAATTTTAACAACTCTCTTTTTTGTTAGGACGATACAACGATACAACAGATAGCATACCCCTTGTGAATAATAGATAGACTCACGAAAAAAAGTAAAAAAAGTGCCCCCATCAAAATAAACCTTGGTTTGTTTTATGATGATTCCCAAAATATTTCGGGTCTAGCAATGAGATCTCACGAGCTGGACGATTTTTAAAAAAAGGTATTTTTTTTAGTTTTTGTAAGAAATTTTCATTTTAGCTGTAGACAACATACTCAATATGAGTATCATATGAAAGGTTTTTTAGAGGCGCTTCCAGCGGTATATATAACATGTTCAAGCATATCCTGACATGTCCTATTTTCAAGGATATTCTATAAAAAAACTAATTTTTGACCCTTTTGTAAGAACATACTTGTGATTGAAACGTCAAACTTACATAACATAATCTATAGACGATGTAAGTGAACCGTGTTTTTTTTGAAATTCGCGGTTTTTCGCGTTTTATCAGAAATTCAATATGGTGGAAACAATATGTTCTAAATAGGGCAATATGGATACCAACACTTTTCTTTTGACAAGTAAATCATCGCTAAGTGGATATAATTTGGACTTTTGCAAATTTCGTACATTTCGCACGATGCTCTGGACCAAATTTTGTTAACATTTTTGAATTATTGGATTTGAATTCAGAATGTAGTTGATGTAAGATAAAAATACAACTTAACAGAAAAAAATCCATCACGCTTTTTTTTGGCGGATGAAGTTTTATTCGCAAAAAAAAAATGTATAAAATTTTAATAATAATTTAAATTTAGTTTCTAGTAGATATAAGGATAAAAATGCAACTTAACAGAAAAAAACCCAAAACGCGCTCTTTTTGGCGGAATTTCTTTTTTTTCGCGGAAAAACGTATTATAAAATTTTATTTAGGGTCAGCCTATATTTAGACTTTTCTAAAAAAATTACAGATCTTTGTTTAATAATAAACCTTCAAAAAATTTCATAAATTTTTTTTATTGAATTGGGCTAGCTCAAAATTTTTTTTCAAAATTTGGTCCAGAGCACCGTGAAAAATGTATTAAGTTTGCAAAACTCTAAACTATATCCACTCTGGGATGATTTACTAGTCAAAAGACAAGTTTTGGGGTCCGTCTTGCCCTATTTAGAACACATTGTTTCCACCACATTGAATTTCTGATAAAACGCGAACAATCGCGAATTTCAAAAAAATCTGAAACATGTGTTCAATTAAATAGACTATAGATTATGATATGTCAGTTTGGCATTTCAATCACAAATATCGTCGTACAAAAGAGTCAAAAATTTGTTTTTTTATAGAATATCCTTGAAAATAGGACATCAGGATATATCAGGATATGCTCTAACATATAATATATACCGCAGGACGGGCCTTTAAAAAACCTTTCATATGATACTAGGGTTGCCAGACGGGCTTGATTTGGCTTGATTATCAAGCTTCTTCAATGCGTGTCAAGAATAAAGAAAAAATGTCAAATGTCTAGCTAAAACGGAATTTTAGAAATTTTTTCATCAAATTGATATGAAAAATCAAGAAAAATTAACCATTAGCAAAAAAAATATATATATATAATTGTTTTTAAATGTACCATGACTAATTTTTACGGATAAATGAATGTTTGCATGGTAGTAAAGCGATAAAAAGTCTTTCTTTGAATGAAAAGGAAACGTTTGAGTTAGAAGCTAACCAATTTTTACAAAATGCTGTAAAATACTTAGAAAAAATATATGATTTTGGAGAAAAATCTGTTTTTTTTTATAACAAATAGCTGTTTTAAATATAAAAAACTCATTGTTGTCAATGAATAATTAAGCAAAGCTGCCATTTATTTTAAAAATTTGAAATTCAATTAATACTGGTATGTTGTATGCAGATTACTGCTGCCTTCGGGAAGTATTTGAAGAGTTGACAAAAGACATATCCATATAACAAATAGCTGTTTTAAATATAAAAAACTCATTGTTGTCAAGGAATAATTAAGCAAAGCTGCCATTTATTTTAAAAATATGAAATTCAATTAATACTGGTATGTTCTATGCAGATTACTGCTGCCTTCGGGAAGTATTTGAAGAGTTGACAAAAGACATATCCATTGACAACATATGAGCCCATTTCTTTAAAAAATGTGGTACAAAGAATGTAGAAAATCTGTATAAATTAATATCATTTAAATTTTTAAGTCAATTTTGCAATTTTTTTGCTAATTAACTGCATTTTAAATTGTCAAGAAAAATCAAGCATTTTTTTAATGTTAAGAAAAATCAAGCATTTTCCTCTGAATGTCAAGCTTTTTGCCAATTTCGATCTGGCAAGCCTATATGATACCCATATTGAGTATGTTTTCTTCAGCTAAGATGCAAATTTCTTATAAAAACTAAAAAAGGACCTTATTTAAAAATGGTCCAGCTCGTGAGATCTCATTGCTAGACCCGAAATATTTTGGGAATCATCATAAAACAAACCAAGGTTTACCTGATCATCAGTTTGGTTTTCGCGAGGGTCATAGCACAATTGAGCAAGTTCTTAGAATTACCACCAGCATCAGATCGGCAATGGAAAACAAGCAATATTGCTCTGCCTTATTTATTGATATTTTACAAGCTTTTGACAAAGTTTTGCATATTGGGCTACTCACCAAAATATTAAGATTACTTCCAGAAAACACACATAAGCTTCTCAAGAGTTATTTGTGTAACAGGACCTTTAAAGTACGATCGAAAGACGAATTTTCCAACTTAAAGCGTATTTCAGCAGGCGTTCCCCAAGGCAGTATACTGGGGCCGTTACTATATATCATATATACAGCAGATATGCCAACTAACCCAAATACACAAACGTCAACATTTGCAGACGACACAGCATTCATATGTGCTAATAAAGACCCAAAGGCTGCTTCTGAACAACTACAACATCAGATCCATGATCTCGAGTATTGGTTAAATAAATGGAAAATAAAGGTCAACCCATCGAAATGTGTTCATGTAACTTTCACTCTTAGAAGACTAAATTGCCCACCAATTAAAATAAATAACATCAGTGTTCCTGAAGAAAGTCATGTTAAATACTTAGGCATACATATAGATCGAAGACTTACATGGTCGCGTCATATTGAGGCAAAAATAACAAATATTAATCTAAAATCTGCACAGCTACATTGGCTAATAGGCCCTCACTCATCTCTTGATTTGGAAAACAAGGTTTTGTTGTACAAATCTATTATAAAACCAATATGGACCTATGGCATCCAGCTATGGGAACTGCGTGTGCATCAAACGTTCAAAAATTACAAAGAAGACAATCTAAGCTTTTACGACTGTTAGTGCGTGCCCCATGGTACATAAGAAACGAAAACATCCATAGAGACTTTCCTATGGTTCGAGAATCTGCTTCAGTTCGAAGGACATCAAAGACTAAGAACAATAGACACCCTGGGCCTGGCGCGGCGGGCTCATCCAACCTAAGCAGCTGATAAACATTTGAATACAGTAAATTAGCTATTACATTGGTGATAGCTTATATATATAATTTAGTTTTTAAGATTTTAATACTTATTGTGAATTTCTATTAGAAAGATTCAATAAACCAAATATAACGAAAAAAAAAGGTTTATTTTGAAGGGGCACTTTTTTACTTTTTTTCTGTCCATATAAGGTGAGTCGCTCTAATGTTTATATTTCAAAATTTAAGATTCATTGGAAAAAAGAATATATAAGACTATGACAAAATGTCGTCAGTCTACATATAGTATTTGAGAATAAATTTGAATTATAAATATCTTGAGTATTTTAGCTTTTTAATAATTAAATTCATTTATTAGCTCCTTTCTATATCCTATAGCTTCTATAATGTAACGAATTAAATTTTTCCAATTAAAATGTCATTGTTCAAAATTTTAATGAGTTCTTCTTCTGTTAGTGAAATTTTTCCGAAACATTTAAACCGTATGTGTCGAAGAATAGGACAAATGCCGACAAAATGAAGGAGGGTTTCAGGCTGTGTAAGGTTGTATAGGGTACAGCATCGAGATCTTTGTTGCTGAAATGTATTGGCATTTAATTCAATTAGATCGCATCGAACTTTAAAAGTCCAGCTTACAGTATTTACGTTGGTGATGTTTTCAAAATACAACTGTTTGCATTCAAAATTTAAATTTTTATAAAAGCGTGTTGTTGCTGAAGCTATCTGTAAAAACAAGGCCCTTTCGTTTAGTTTTAAAGTACCTATAATTTCTTCTCTTAAATATTCCCAATCTCCTCTCGTTGCACATTCTGAGATTCTTATTGTATTACATTCTCTGCTTAGTTTCTCTATCTGATCAAACCAAAATAATTGCTTTCGTATTAAAATTTTTGTTAGTTGATTTGGAAGACGATTGTTATCGTATGCAAAAAGAGTTTTAATTATGTATCTTAGATGTAAGTCTAAGGCAACTCTCTATGCCTGTTTCTAGCAATAACGTATACATTGGTGCAAACGTTGGTAATTTCTAAACCTTTTTTAAAAAGTAACGCTGAAGTTTATCAACTTCCTCGAAAAATGAAAATCCCCAGACTGGATTGATCTCCACACAGACTGAAAAAGATTTCATTTTGCCTTTAAAGATATATCCTTCTTTCCTAGAAAGCTATTCCACGTCATGTTTGTATTGTTTTTTGCCGATACATTTCTTTTCTCTAAATGTTTACTAATTGTCATTTTTGTTATAAGAGCAACTCCTAAGTAAATATACTCTGACGTAATTTTAATTGGCTCACCATTAAACCAAAATTTTTCACGAGAGGATCTTTTTCCCCCTCTACTAAATATAAGCATTTCAGACTTGCTCAGGTTAACTTCAAGGTTACAAATTGTACAATAAGTTTTAAGTCTGCTGATCATCGATCGCATTGTGGATATGTCGTCTGCTAAAATGACGATGTCATCGGCATACAATAACAATCTTACCCAACGAAAAAAGAGATGCCGAAGCAGTAGAAAATGCACTATAATTGGTGATCTAGATGTACTTCTTTTTTAACATAAACACTAATGATTTTAAAATTGAGTTATCATAGGATAGGAGTACTCCGACTTTAACATTTTTTCAGTACTTTTTGAACGAGTGCAAAGGAAGTTCTTTTTCACCAATTAAAAGCTAAAAAAATTTTTCACAAAAAAAATTATATTTTTTTTATTTTACAAAAGTTTTTTTATTGCCGCCACCGGGTATCGAACTTGCGACCTCACGATTGCTAGTCGCTGAGCTCTACCGCTGAGCTATTCTTTGTTATGAAAGTTGACTGGCATAAAAACACGACTTTGTTAATGCGAGATATTGTTCCTTATTCTCTTCATTTGTATTTATTAAACTAGTGTAAAAGGTGCACTCCAATTCAATATTGGTTTCAGTACTATTTTTACAGGTACATAAAATTAAATTTCTCACCATTTTTTTTGTATATATACATATTTTTAAAATTAAAAAAATATTGAATTTAAACAAATTAATTATAAATATTAAAAAAAAATTAATAGAATAAAAAAAATTAAAAAAAATAAAAAAAATTGGTCCCGCCGAGAATCGAACCCGGGACCCTCTGTTTGATAATGCCAAATTATACCAAAATCATTTTTTACGATCACTTTTAGAGCAACTACTCTTTAGAAGCAATACTTAAGTGATCTTTTGGATGTGGTTCAGAAGTAATTCTAAAAAAGCTGTAAAAATGTAATAACGGATACTTGGGAAGCAATGAAAGAAGTGATTTTTTGAAGTTGTTCAGAAGTAATTCTTAAAAAGCTGTAAAAATGTAATAACGGATACTTGGGAAGCAATGAAAGAAGTGATTTTTTGAAGTTGTTCAGAATAACTTCTAAAACAGCAGTAAAAATACACTAACGGATACTTGTGAAGCATTAAAAGAAGTATTTTGTAAAGCACTACTTGCAATTTTTTTGCTTGGTATATATTAGGGCGGGTCGATTTAATAATCGCCCATGGCTCAGTGAAAATCGTATTCTAGGGATCAAAATAAGAAACTTTGCCGAAGGAACCATACCTAAAACGAATTCTACTACCCCCCAACTGTTGACTTTTGTCCCGTAGGGTCAAGTTTTGAAAAATCCCACTTTGACCCATTTAGAGTGCCCCAATCGAGTCCAAATGTATGACCGACCCCCACTAACTTTGGAGGGCCGATGACAGTGGCACACCCCCTGGAACTCCCCTGGGGGGTTCCCCATACAAACATTTTAAAAAATCACCATTTTTGGCACTTTATTTTATTAGTTTTTATTTATTTTATTTATTTTTATTATTTTATTTATTTTTTCTCTTTAGAAATTTATTCAGTCAGAACATATGTAAATGAAAAAATTAATTTAACTTAGTAATAGAAAAGAAAATAAAAAAAATTACTGTTTGAAGTCTTTTTTGCTTTCAAGTCTGGGCAATTTCGCACGGCTCTCTAATGTCGTCACCATAACAGCCTCTACATTTTCCGGTATAACTCGTTTGGAAACGCTAGCTAGCAATTGAACGTGTCGTTCTGTTGCAGGTCGTAAAATAGGTTGTGTGGGTTTTTTAAGCCACCACAAGACACAGCTGCATGTCGTAAACTTACTTAAGCTAAATCGGTTACAGGCAGAATTGAGCATAAAATTATCATAAAGGATTTTCCAGAAGTAATAAAAGGCGCACTTGCTTAACAGAATTTGTGGTCAGATTAACGTTTAATTTACATGTAAGTACTTTATGGGCAGTTTTGACAACAAAATCGGTTACAGGTAGAATTGAGCATAAAATTATCATAAAGGATTTTCCAGAAGTAATAAAAGGCGCACTTGCTTAACAGAATTTGTAGTCAGATTAACGTTTAATTTACATGTAAGTACTTTATGGGCAGTTTTGACAACAAAATCGGTTACAGGTAGAATTGAAATTACCATTTCATTCTTATTACCTCGTCTCCTAGACCATATATAACGCAACAGTTTTTGTGAATGCATTAAGACGTTGTGAAGAACTCGAAGTGTGAAGTGCTAATTTGAGATAAAAAAATATTTTAAAAAAAATCATTCCAAATCAAGAAGTTTACAATGAATCCACCATCCTCTACACCGCAAGATGAAGCAATAACAACATCAACAACTATCGAAAACCCAATGAGTCATATACCCAGGCATGATGTTACTGTTTTTGGTGTGTCTACTGATTTGACTGATCTTAATTTACCAACCCATCTGGATATATTGAGATATTATTTTTTCTTGAGCGAACAAAAAAAGTTGTCCTATAAAGCATTCACTATTCAAGTACAAGATAAGTTGATTGGAATTTAGGAAAAACTTGGTATGGAAATAATGCTGAAAAAAAGTGTATGTAATAAATTGAATAGATTGCTTGACAAATATCAAGAGCAAATCAAGAGAAGAAACAAACCCCAACAATTTACAGAGTATGTAAAATCTCTGGAAACAATTTTTTTCATTGGAACATGTAAATGCGATTTGAAGGCAGCTCCATGTGCATGCGGTTTGGTTCCCGAACGCCTCAAAGAGTTTATGCACGATCAACATAATCAGAGAAGTCTAACAATGGATGGATTTGCGATGGAAATTGAAGAGCAAGGAGCAACGTCTATGTCATCAATGCCAACATACCAAGATCCCGATGATTCAACATACGCACCGCCACCGGTTCAAGAAGATTTGGATATAAGCACAAGTTCACAATACACACAGAGATACGATTGTTTTAACTTTGCCTTGGTATGTGACAGATTTGGCGTGCCTGATAGATGCTACTCTATGCTAGCAATGGGAACAGCTCTTTTCCAAGATTTTAAAATGAAAGATATCTATGGCAAACCTCTCATCATGGATAAATCGAAAGTTCGCCGAGAAAAAGAGAAATGCAGACAAGAAGTGCTTCGCAAACGGTTAGATGATACCAATTTGTTAGCATTTTCATTCGATGGCAGAAAAGATGATACTTTAACGAGAGATACAATTGATGAGAAGTATCATACTAGAATGGTAAAAGAACCTCACCTTGTTATTTTGAGAGAACCGAATTCTGAATTGATTGGTTACGTAAGACTGGAACATGAAACCGCTGAATACAAAACAACCAAATTAAATGATTTTTTCAACGATAAAAATATATCACTGGATACATTAATTGGCATATGCACTGACGGTGAGCCAACAAACACTGGCCCAAACGGTGGAATTATACGACGATTCGAATTGCTGTTAAAAAGACCATTGCATTGGTTCGTTTGCCTTCTACACTTCAACGAACTTCCGTTTCGGCATTTGTTTGAAGCTTTGGATAAATCAATCAGCACTGGACCAAGATCGGCAACCAGAAAATTGAGCCGTCAAATCGAAACTTGTGAAACTCTTCCGGTAAGTTATTGCTATCACTCATTTATTATAATTGTCAACCGTTTTTAATTGTTTTATTTTTATATATTTTCAGGTGGTGGACGGCTTTCAGAAAATTGAGTTGAAAAATATGCCCCCTGCTCCAGAAAAAATTGAATTTTCCACCGATTCCAAGTACTTATACGACATGGCCTATGCAATTTCTAGCGGCGTGGTTTCAGTGGATCTGGCAAACATCAAACCAGGGAAAATTGTACATTCTCGGTGGCTCACCAAGGCCGCTAGACTATTACGATTATATGTGACAACGGAAAATCCAGATGCAAATTTAAGAATACTGGTTGAATTTATAATTACATGTTATGTGCCAATGTACTTCAATATCAAGTATTACAGCTCTGTCGTGTACGGTAGTAGATTATTTTTCAAATTCATTAGTTGGTCAAGATTTCTAGAACCTCGTTTAAGCAAAATTGTCAATAAAGTAATTACAGATAATTCATATTATGCGCATTCGGAAAATATCTTGTTATCAATGTTGTTTGATGATAGCAAAGAAAAGCGCGACTGTGCTATCAAGATAATTATACGCTATCGAACCGATGTTGACGACCCAACGGGACTTAGAGCTTATAAGAAACCAGATATAAACTTTTATTGCACAAGTTACACGGAAATGATCAATATGAATGACATAAATGACGTATTTGAACCACCATTCACGCGAAGCATTCCATACGACACTTTGAAAGAATATTTAAATCAAGATGATCCACCGTTTAATGATCCAAAAATTCCATCACACATACAAGAAACAGAACGACACGTTCAATTGCTAGCTAGCGTTTCCAAACGAGTTATATCGGAAAATGTAGAGGCTGTTATGGCGACGACATTAGAGAGCCGTGCGAAATTGCCCAGACTTGAAAGCAAAAAGACTTCAAACAGTAATTTTTTATTTTTTCTTTTCTATTACTAAGTTAAATTAATTTTTTCATTTACATATGTTCTGACTAAATAAATTTTTAAGGAGAAAAAATAAATAAAATAATAAAAATAAATAAAATAAATAAAAAATAATAAAATAAAGTGCCAAAAATGGTGATTTTTTAAAATGTTTGTATGAGGAACCCCCAGGGGAGTTCCAGGGGGTGTGCCACTGGCATGGGTGGATCGGCCCTCCAAAGTTAGTGGGGGTCGGTCATACATTTGGACTCGATTGGGGCACTCTAAATGGGTCAAAGTGTGATTTTTCAAAACTTGACCCTACGGGACAAAAGTCAACAGTTGGGGGGTAGTAGAATTCGTTTTAGAGGTATGGTTCCTTCGGCAAAGTTTCTTATTTTGATCTCTAGAATATGATTTTCCCTGAGCCATGGGCGAGTTTTTTGCCTCCCCACAAATCGACCCGGCCTAATGTATATATATATATTTATTTCTTTCTTAGAAATATGCAGAAAAATAGTAAATAACAAGTCAAAATTTTACCTGAGTTGGAGGAATTGCAAAACAGATATTATTAATATTTTATTTAAATACTTATTTATAAAATGTAAATTCTATTTGGAATTGAAAACAAAAATAACACATTTAAATATTTTTTAATTATTTTTACTTTTTTTTTAAATAAAAAATCCGATTTGCTAATTTCAAATTAAAATCTCTAATTTTTTAATTAATTTTTTCTTTTAATTTTAATTAATTTAAAACACAATTCGAAATATTTTTATAAAAATGACTTTTATAACATAGCTCTTGAAATTTCTTAACGCGTTCGTTCGTTAACTTAATATTTTATTTTAACTCATAGGAAAGCTGCAATATTTAACTGTTTCCATGGTTGTATCTTTAAGGATATAGTGCGCATTTAAGGGTTAACAAAAAACTTTATTTACTTATCTGACAATCAAATATTTTAAAAATAAGTTATAAGTAACGGTGTTCCATTATATTATATTATATTATATTATATTATATTATATTAAATTTACCATCAACAGTATAACTGTTTTCCGTCAATAAAAACAGCTCTCAAATATAATAAAAAGACGATTGTGAACATGAAACTGTTCGATATTGCTTTTTTAAAATCCGTTATTTAATTTTGTGTGTGTTTTGTTTTTTTTTTTTAGCTGTGGTTAAAAATTTTGTTGCTGATCAGTCTTTCTTCGTTTTATTTTTTAAGCTACTAGTTATACGACAGAAAACGATTTAATTGCTGGTGAATAACTGGTTGTGTGTATAAAAAGCTGTTTGTTTAACTTTTATTTTTTCACTTTAGTCTTTATAGCTGTTTGGTAAAACCGGAAGTTTTTACAATAACTCTTTTAGCTCAGTTTTTCTTTTTCAAAAAATAAACTTTTGCTGTGCTACTGCTGATGAAATCTGATGGTAGCAGAAGTTTAAGCAATTGTTAAATGTGCAATTTTGTTTTTTGTTTAGCTGATGAAACAGTTCAAAATAGGTGCTTTTGCTGAAATAGCGTTAGCAATTGAAACCCTGATATTTACTTATCAAATTTAATACAAATTTTTAATTACTTATTAACTAACGGTGGGTCTCATACTGCAGGTTTAAGCTCTAACTAATAGTTAATTGTTGTTTTGTATACCTAGAACGCCAGTTTTTTCGAATAAAAGAAATTAAAAACACTGGAAAATATGCAACGATATTTAATTTATATACAATTTTTTTTTAAATAATACGAAAAAACACTTATGTGTAAATTCATAACTGCTTTATAAAGTTAAAGGAGGTTTACAAAACAAATTTTCGATACAAAATTTATTTATTTATTTTATAGCTTTAAAAAGCACTTATGAATTTGTATATAAAAATGTCTGATTTGCAAATTTAATGTGTTTATAACTTTTGAGGAAGGTTTATTCTTCTTCTTAACCTCAAACCTACTAAATTAGAATTAATAAAAATACATATTAATGACAATATTAATTGTATTTGGTCTATACGACGCGTTTGAAAAAACAACACTTTACTATAAAAATGTTATAAATTGCGTAATTTTTGCTTAGATGTATGATTTTTTTATAAAAATATGAATTCGAAACTGTAGTTGGATTCTCTAGCATTTTAACGACAAAATTCTGTAGTTAAGTTGTTACTATCAAAACTTGACAATTTAACTACCGAATTTTGTCGTTAAAAAGTTGGAGAATTGCCCCTCTAATATTTTTTAAATGCCTTAGAATTAGCAGTCTTTTTTTTCTACAATAAAATGTAAAAAAAATATGTGGAATTTCTTTCGAAAAACTTTTAGAATTTGAGAATTTTCATATCAAAAAATCTGAGGGCTGATATGAAATTTAAATTCACTTTAGAACATAAGGATTTTCTTAAATACTTCTTAAGTAAGAAATATTGTTTGGAAACGATCTAAGTTCTGGCAATGAAACTGTTCCTAAATATTAAATTTTAAGTTAAATGCCTCAAAACATTTGTTCAATTGCAAGAAATTGTTAATGATTCACAATAATTCTATAAAAAAAACCATTGTAAAAAAAATTTTGGAATTACAAGTATCTCTTGAAAAATATTTTCCTGAACAAAACAAATTCTTGAATCCAAGAATCTACACAAAATCTACAAATTAAAAATGTTTGTTTAATATGAAATTATAAGCGTATGTTTAAAAAATTAATCATGTTGTCCATTATAGCATTATTTGGAAAATAATGAAGCCCCCCTTGAGAACCAAGGCTTCAGCCCCCATAGCCCCCCTTCTCTCATTAATATCCCGCAGATAATTCCCACAGTGTAGGTTAAAAATAATGAGTTTTTTTCAATTTAAATATTTTTCTATTTTTGTATTAAATCAAAATTAAATTATTTTTAATGCTACATTTGCAATTAACCAAAATATAGTAGTTTTTAAAAACTACTTCTATTTACTTGCCAAATTCAATACAAATTTTTAATCAAAAATTAAAAGTTTTTAAAAACACCAGTTTATTTCGAATAAAAAAAAGCTTCTAAAACACTATAAAATATGCCATTGATATTCAATTTGTCTGCAATTTCTTTAAAATAATATGAAAAAGCATTAAAAAAATTTTACATGGGGTAATTTTTGTTTAGATGTGTGATTTTTTTTATGAAAATATGACTCCATACGAGTATCTGTTTTTTAAATATAAAATTTTTCTACGGTAAAAATTAAAAAAATTTAGAATATGAGAACTTTAATATCAAAAAATCTTCGAGCCGATATTATAGTAAACACTTAAATACTTAAGTGACATTTTTTCCGACATTTTAAGGTGTTTCTGAGTATTATTTACGGTTAAGATGGTGATCCTAAGACCATGAAATTTAAAAAATTAATTAAGAAGTTCATACACACAGAAAACAGATTCCTAGTTCCAACCGAATTTTTCGCCAACCGAATTTTTGTAGTTCCAGGTACAATCACTTTTATTTATTTTTAATACCATTGTAGCTACCAAAATTTATTTACAATTTTTGAATTTTTGTTGTGTTAATAGATTACTTTAATGTTTGTGGATTATAAATTCTATAAATAGAAAAACACGTTCCACAAATTTTTTTTAAAAATTAAAATTTTTTTCTGTCGCTAACTGGGATCGAACCGGCGACCATCCGCTTGTCAGCCCATTGCTTTTCCTCTAAGCTAAGCTCTATTTAAATTTTTTTAGTCAAATTTCAAATTTGAATTTCTTCAAGTTTGAATATTTTGTCTATAAATAAAATTATATCAACAACAGAAAATCAGTTGTGGGTTTTAATTTGAATAAAAAAAAATTTATATCGCGAACCGGGATAGAACCGTCATTTTATTCAATGACTAAATCTTCGATAAATTGGTGGTTGTTGATAGTGAAGGTAATGTGGAAGTAAGTATTTTTTCAATATTGGTTAGAAAAGCCAATATTTTCGATAATGTGACAGTGTTTTAGTTCATCATATATATTTTCTGTTCACAAATAAATATAACTTTCCTGATGATGAATTTTAAATAACTGCAATTAAAATGATTGAATAATGAAAAAATTTTGTTGGTTCCGATAGAATTCCAACCAATTTATTTCCTGTGTGTATAAGAGATTTTAATAGTAGTGCACTTAAATTTCAAAACAAAAAAACTTTTGTTTTAACTTTAAATATAAGGGCCAGTTCTATTGTCAGAACTAAGCACGATTGTTTTCATTAGTATGTAATTTCGTTTGAGATGGATCTTTGTTTTGACAATAAAATTGGCCCTAAATATTCATTCTTAACTCTTTCACTAGCCTTGTACACTACAGTGTACACATCTTTAAAAGAATATATAAAATTTAATAATGCAAAAAAAACTTTATACGTTTTATAAATAAGTTTACTAGGATCTTGGACTTAAAATAAAAATCATTATATGTATAATCAGTGCAACATGGCAATATGGTGGCCATATTTGTTAATGAAGTTAAATTTTTTTAATATAACATAATCTCCGAGAAAAGGGGGGTTTGGAGTTTCTGCTAAACCAATGAACATAGATTTGAATTGATGAAATTTGCATATAGCTTCTTTTCATGACGGGAAGAAAACCAACCAAAGGAGTTTTGGCTACTCGAATGTTTAAGGGGTAAAACGGGGCTCAGAAGTTTGAAAAAATTGATTTTCGAACGCCATTTTTGATGGGTAGGAGGGGGAGGGTGCAAAATATGTTAAAATTTTTTTTCTAATTTGGGGATTCTTAACAAGAATCTGAGGTCAAAATAACGATACATCCGCAAACAAAAAGTCGGTAGTGAAGGGGTTAAGGGGGGTATCGCCTCTAGGAAAAATTTTGTTTTCGAATTTTTTTATATTTTATTTGGATGAAGCATACTTTTCTCTATTTGCTCCGAAAATTTCAATAAAAAATTCGAGGAAATTAAATTTTCACATGTTTTTTTTGTAAAATATGTTTTAGTCCCAAACTAATACTCTATGTGGTAAATTTGTGTGTAACACATTTTGTTTGCATTTTTATTAACTTGTTTTTATTAGAAATCGTATATCTTATAACAGGGCAGAATAAAAGATAAAAACTACATCAAAAGATGTAATAATTGCACGCAGTTTTCAAAGAAAAGCCATGACGATTACTTGATGGATGTTGAAGACACGTCATATGGGGCAGGTGCTGATGGCTTAATATAAGTTATAGACGTAATCAATATATAATATAAAAATGGGGAAAAATACGAAATAAATTATAAAATGTTCAAAATTATAGAATTTTTAAAAAATAATATGAGTAGCATTATGTATAATAATATATCTACCATCGCTTTTAAGACTATTAGGTTTAATAAGTATATCAAACACCCATTAACCGATTCGTCCTAAATTTGGTGGACATATAGTAAGCTAGGAGATATAACTTTTCTTCATTAACAATTTTTTGAAATTTTGCTGTTTTCTTAGCTTCAAATTAAAGACTTTACAACCATGAGTTAAAAATCGGCTGCCACTGTACAGCCAAGGTGGGTTAACCGATTTCGATCCGATTCTTTTCTTTTATAGTCAACAGAAAACTGTAGTCCTTATCGTAGCCCTTTTTCGAATTTCAGTCAAATAAATTTTATATTCCCAAGTAAAATTGTTTTTTCTTGCCTTTTTTGGAATTTTCAAGATTGTGTGGTAACTTTGTTAAAAAAAATTTTTTTTAAATAAAAATCGGGCCACGATAAGGACTAGAGAATTTATCTGGTATTAAGAATCACTTTACGTTTTTATTTTTCAATAATTAATGAAGGCTGTACAGTGGCAGCCGATTTTGCCTTTTTTAAAAAATGGCTAATAATGAAGTGGCAACCCTGGCAATTTTGGTTGGACAAATTTAAAGGTAATATTTTTTGAAAATACTACAATAACATATATTTTAAATAAAAAAATTATATAGTACAAATATTGTTATTTGAATTTTTGACAGCCGTTTAAATATGCCCCTTAAAATTTTGTTGTTACAGTATTTAACCCCCTTAAGTAAAATGAATCAAAAAATTTGTTAAATTGGAAAAAATGGTTAACAGTTTCAATAATAATTCTATAACAACAAGCTCATTATAAAAAAATTTTTGAGCATTATCTCTTGAAAAAAAGTAGAATCTGTCATGTTTCCTGAAAAAGAAATTGCTTCTTGAATCAAGAATCTACACAGAATCTCAAAATTGAAATGATTGTTTAATGTGAAATTCTAAAATGTCTCTTTAAAAAGTTAATCGTGTTGTCCCTTATAGCATATATACAGTCATGTAATTCTATCAGTTGAATTATAATTGTACTAGTACAGATCTCAGATGATAAAACTGTATAAATATTAGCTATAATTGTATCCGAGAAATGGCGCGATATATTTGCATTAGATGATGTATTATTGTATTACATTGTATCATTTTTGATCTGAACTGACAAAATTACATAAAAGTCATATAGAACTGTATCCACATTCTTACCTCATATAATTCACATGTTTTTTTGTAAAATATGTTTTAGTCCCAAACTAATACTATATGTGGTAAATTTGTGTGTAACACATTTTGTTTGCATTTTTATTAACTTGTTTTTATTAGAAATCGTATATCTTATAACAGGGCAGAATAAAAAGATAAAAACTACATCAAAAGATGTAATAATTGCACGCAGTTTTCAAAGAAAAGCCATGCCGATTACTTGATGGATGTTGAAGACACGTCATATGGGGCAGGTGCTGATGGCTTAATATTAGTTATAGACGTAATCAATATATAATATAAAAATGGGGAAAAAATACGAAATAAATTATAAAATGTTAAAAATTATAGCATTTTTAAAAAATAATATGAGTAGCATTATGTATAATAATATATCTACCATCGTTTTTAAGACTATTAGGTTTAATAAGTATATCAAATACCCATTAACCGATTCGTCCCAAATTTGGTGGACATATAATAAGCTAGGAGATATAACTTTTCTTCATTAACAATTTTTTGAAATTTTGCTGTTTTCTTAGCTTCAAATTAACTTTAGACTTTACAACCATGAGTTAAAAATCGGCTGCCACTGTCAGCCAAGGTGGGTTAACCGATTTCGATCAGGTTTTTTTTCTTTTATAGCCAACAGAAAACTGTAGTCCTTATCGTAGCCCTTTTTCGAATTTCAATCAAATAAATTTTATATTCCCAAGTAAGGCAAGATTTTTTGTAATCTTCAAGATTGTGTGGTAACTTTGTTAAAAAAAAAATTTTTTAATAAAAATCGGGCCACGATAAGGACTAGAGAATTTATCTGGTATTAAGAATCACTTTACGTTTTTATTTTTCAATAATTAATGAAGGCTGTACAGTGGCAGCCGATTTTGCCTTTTTTAAAAAATAGCTGATAATGAAGTGGCAACCCTGGCGATTTTGGTTGGACAAATTCAAAGGTAATATTTTTTGAAAATACTACAATAACATATATTTTAAATAAAAAATTATATAGTAAAAATATTGTTATTTGAATTTTTGACAACCGTTTAAATATATGGTTCCATATCTACAATATTTCATGATTTATTTAACATATAACAATATAACGTTCTTTATAAAATCATCTATAATCATATATGATCCCATATAAGCAATTTTTTCAAAGCATTTTTATATAAAAATATATATGGTCCATAGTAAGAAACGAAATGCTCGTGCGTGAGTAATTTGTTTTTGTTTAGGAGCAAACGTATACTTGACTGATTTCTTATATCTTGGTTGTTAATTGGTTAATTGCTTGGTTAATACTATTAACTTTAAAATTTTAATATCCCGGTTAAAAAAATTTATATGGAGCTTAATTTAGTCATACATAATCTAATATGATCTATATATAGTCATGTAATTCTATCAGTTGAATTATAATTGTACTAGTACAGATCTCAGATGATAAAACTGTATAAATATTAGCTATAATTGTATCCGAGAAATGGCGCGATATATTTGCATTAGATGATGCATTATTGTATTACATTGTATCATTTTTGATCTGAACTGACAAAATTACATAAAAGTCATATAGAACTGTATCCACATTTTTACCTGATATAATTGTATCAAATAGAAAATCCTACTTTTTATCAGATACTATTATATTTGATGGAAAACTGGATGTAATTATATTTGATTTAAATATAATTGTATCAGATTAGTTCTAAATTAATACAATGTTATAAATTTATCCACTATCGTATACAATTATGTCGCGCCATTTCTCGGATACAATTTTATATAATGTAAATATAACTTTATCTAAACTTAAACAATTAGACTAAAATCTATATATTTATATGGGCGCAATTCTCGAATCAAATTGTATGTGAATCAGATATGATTATATAAAATCGTTTTTACTCGGGATTGTTAACTTTATTTTAAAATTACTAAAAACAAAGAAAAATTTGTTCATGTTTAATGCACTGTCATGGTAAATCTGAATAAAAGTAATGGAAGATTTATCGAAATTATGGGATCTCCAGCAGACCTGGGGGTTAATCATTACATTTTTTAATTAATTACATATGCAATTACATAATTACATGTAATTGTAATTGAAAAAAAAACTTAATTACAATTACATATTCGGCCTTATTACGAGTGTCGTAGTCGAAACTAAGTCGAATTTTCAGAAAATTCGCTAAAAACACAAGTTTTGGACAATTTTTCAATTGGATTTATCATACAGCTGCGATCACGCACATCTTACAACTTCATTTTTCGAAGTATTTTTTAAATTTTTCAGCTTATGTTTGGGCCACATGCAAAATTTTTTAAACATAAACATAAATAAAAATACGGTTTTTATCAAAATTTCATTGATTTCGAAATAGTATTTTTCTTTTTTTCCATATGAAATGCATAAAAGGATAATTTTGATTTTCATATATTTATCCCGGTTTTCAAAATATTTTCAATATTAAACAATATAAAAAAAATTGCTGGTTGTTTGCTTGAATATTAGATAAAATATTATTATAATCTTAAGTCTAATAAGATGTCGACCCCCTCTGGAGGCTATAACAGCTTCGATTCGGGATGGCATTGACTCAACAAGTTTTTGCAATTCACTGTTTGAAATCTCATTTTCCCAAACATTTTCCAAAATTCTTTTTAGCACCAATTTACACTGTGGCTTATGCTGAACCACTTTACGTTTTATCACGTGCTATACATTTTCGATAGGATTTAAATCCGGGGAGTTTCCAGGCCAACCCATGTACTGAATACCGAGGTCCTTGAATGTTTTTTGCACCTGTAAAAAAGGTTTAAAAGATTATTTCATAATTTTTAGCTACAAACATGTGAATATAATGATACCACATATTTATAATCAAAACTTTTTTTTACCGATTTTGCACGGTAACATGGTGCGGAGTCATCCTGAAAGATAGCCTCACTAGAATGCCCGTAGTGCTCCTCCACAATAGGCACCACAATTTCGGTTATAACTTCGCCATATTTTTCTCCGTTCATAATTCCATACACAAACAACAAAGGACTCCGTACATAATAAGAAAAACATCACCAGATCATTTGACTCCGAGGATGCTTGACCTTTCTAATTGCACACGTGTCCTTAAATCTTTCTCCTGGGAAACGTCGCACGTACAGAAGATTGTCGGCACAGTGCAAGTTAAACTTGCTCTCATCAGATCATATAACGTTCGACATTGGTCGAGAGTCCAATTGCGGTGCATTTTGGCCCACTACAACCGTTTAGCTCTCATTTTTTGTGTCAGGAGGGGTTTTTTTGCTGGTCTACTGCCACAAAGTCCGAATTCCCGGAGTCCTCTGTGAACCGTTTCCACACTAATGCTAACTTCGTAGTCTTTTTCGAGATCTCTTCTTATTTCGACGGCACGTTTAAAACAATTCCTCAGGCTCATTCGGTGTATAACGGTATCTTTTCGATCACATGTCTTTCTCCTACACTGAACCAACAATAGCGGTGAAATCAACTAAAATCCATATTAAATTGATGAATGGGTGATCCCTATACAACCAACAAAACCTATCGTCAATTTAACATATTGTTTAGTAAATTTACATTTTGACGTTTGACTATTTGATCTGGTGTTATTTTGACAAAATATTGTCAAATATATTAACAAAAATTAGTTACGCCAACAGTTATATTTTATCTAATAGAATAACTATTTTGTTGTTTTAGCAATACATTTTCTTCAATTCAACAATGTATTTTGTTCAATTAGTTCATATTTTATCGATTGATTAATAGTTTTTAGATTTATATTTCATTATTTATTATATTTTATCAATATAAGGTCTAAACAACTTCACTTCTGAAAGTATTCATATAGAGACAATCTGCCAATAAAAATATAAACAATAATACAATTTAATGGAAAATCACTGATGAAGACTGTCCATAAAAGGGCAGAAACTGGATCTAGTCCAATTTAATGTGTTTATAACTTTTGAAGAAAATGTTTATTCTTCTTCTTAACCTCAAACCTACTAAATCAAAATTAATTAATTTGATAAAATATAAAAATAATGAAATATAAAATTGAAATAATAATACTTATGTACACACTAGGGATGCCAAACGGGAAATCACGAATCCCGAAATCCCGGGATTTTCGGGATTGGCAAAATTCCGAATCCCGGGATTATTTCTCAAAAATCCCGGGATTTTCTTATTTTTTAATATTAATATAAACGCAAATAAACAAAGTGAGCAATTTTAGATTACCTACGGTTTTTCTTGAATTTTCTCATATTGACAAGAAATTGATGCCAAGATATTGGTAAAATTAAAAATTAAGAAGATTATTCGAGTAAAATATGCAAAGACTTTGCAGAAAAATTTGAAATTTTGGTAAACAATATTAAGTTTTTGAGTAATACATGCGAAAAATCAAGTTTGTTATTTTACCGATTTATTCTTCCAAGCGAAATTCGATTTCTGAAACTGTGACTATAAGTTTTGGCTGAGACTGTAAGTTTGAATTCTTCCTAAAACATTTGATAACGATAACCAAATAACTTTGTTGCTGTAATTACACGATTTAGTGGGCAAGGTTATCGCAACGAATCTGTTTTAAAATCTGCTTACAAAATACTGGGCGCAAGTGTACTTAATGACAGGCGTTCATATATTATCCCAGCCAGAAAAATATAAACGGGAAAGCGATGGCAAGGTATTTTAACAGGTGGTACAAGTACTGACAAAACTTGCTTTCCCATTTCCAATATGATAACGTCAATAGACAAAAGGACCGGCAGTTCAAAAAGCGCCGGAAAAGTACTGGAGAAACAAAATTTTTAACTTTGGCAAAACGCTGCCAAAACCAATAAATAGGTGTTTTGGAATTATATTTTCCAAAATAAAATTTAAAAAAAGTTCATATGTATCTTTTTTTACCCTGCCGTGATTTTTTGTAAAACAAATACTGGCAAAACGATTTTTGCAAACGCTTGCAAAGCGTCCCAAATGAGTGTTCTGCCAGTCATTTATTTTTAACATCGCGGTTACCCAGTGGTATGCAAGTACTTGATTTTTTGTACCACTGTCAATTTCTGATTGAGATGTTTCAATATTCATAAAATGTACCACATTATTAATTTACAACTATTAAATAATTATAAAACGCTTTATTCCATAAAAAATGAGTTACATAACATAAAAATTTTTACAAATAAAGGAAAATTTAAATCCCGAAATCCCGAATCCCGGGATTTTCAAATATCAATCCCGATTGGCATCCCTAGTACACACTCAATTCTTTAATCACATGAAACACATGTCCAAAAACATATAATTTACTTAATATTTTTAATAATTAAAATACATTTTATATTGAATACATTTTATATTAAATTTTACAATTCAATTTACATAAATTTATATTAATTAAAATTAATAAATATTCACGGAACAATTCACAACAAGTCACTAAATTTAATTTCTTAATTTATTAATATTTCCAACTATTACACGCTTACATGAGGAATGACGCGACAAAACTAACCACACTAAATTTTTTTTTCTACAGATTTAATACGTTTTATCAAATTGAAGAACAATTTTATTATAATAACTTTACTGACTTTTCAACAAAATTTTTTAGAATTAACAAATACAATTTTGTTAACTATTTGACAAAATTTTTTCAAAACAACAATTGCTTCGTAGAGTATTTTTGCTTACAATAAGTATGTGAATTTAAAAAAGAAAACAGTTGATTTGAAAAAAACATATGTACATTAATTTTAATAAAAAAGATAATGTTTTAACAATTTGTTTCATCAAAAAGTAACAAAATATTAATGTTGATTTCACTTACTACTTTTGGTTCAGTGCAGTTCTTTTCCTGCTGCTGCTCTCTTATCGGTCATCCTGGTTCTTTTTCTTCAGCAAATTTATCACCGTTGGATGACTACAGTCTATCTGTCTTGTAATTTAGAGGCAAGGCACTCCTTCTTCCTCCAATGTAAAACTAATGACCTTTTGGTCTCAAGTCAACCGCTTATATTTTGGACTCATTTTTGAGGTCTATTTGTTTAATATGCCACTACTAATTTATAAATGATTTTTTTTCACAATATTCCGTATTTATTTTTAATTTGTAGTTTCTGGCACAGATAAATTGATATAATTGCGATACAGCGAAAGATACCGTTATAATGTGTATTTAAACAAGCGATTGTCAAACAAAATTCAGTGGTAAGATGTGCGTGACCGCAGGTGTATATAGCACTCAGGTTTAAAAAAATCCAGCATCAGAGTTTCATTTCTTTATAATTTCCATTATATACAAAAACATTTTATATGGAGAAGAAATTTTCTACTACAAATTCGACACTCGTAATCAGGCCGATTATTTGTAATTGTAATTCAAAAACGAACAATTACAAGTAATTTGTAATTGAAAATTTTCAACTACACATTACATATAATTCTAATTGAAAAAATCTCAATTACAATTGCATTTTTTAGGAAAAGAAATAATGACAAAAAGCACAAGTTAGGGGTTAGCCCAAAATGACGTATTCTTTTTATACTATCCAACCTATCGCAGCCAGTTTTTTAGACAAAATTTTAACAAAAAACACTTTAATTCTAAATTTAATTGAAACTTGAAATTGAAATCACTTTCAATTGCAATTGCTTGTAATTTGTAATTGAAAATTTTCTATTACAGTTACATGAAATGTAATTGAGTTTTTTTTAATTTCAATTACATTTATTTGTAATTGAAAAATTTTAATTACAAACTACAAGTAATTGTAATTGATACCCCAGGTCTGATATCCAGATATTGCAGATATTTTTTACAGAAATTTGTATTAACAAAATATAAAAATTTTATTTTTAAAAAAATACTAACCATTTAAGTGCGTATAGAGCGTCAAAATTTCAATTTGAATTACTTATACCACCACCAGAGGGCGCGACTTAGCCATCAAAATTAAAAAAAATGCTTAATACGAAACTGGCCTATCCTTCTACAAAGTTTTGTGAAAAGATTCTCACGGAATCCATGCTTGGTATGAAATGGGTTAATCTAATTCAAATCTTAAGATGCCAAACAAGGGTTTTATCAACTACCCAGCAAAAACTTGGTAATGACTGGTCATTACTACATGCATTACTTAGATCTCATATCTCCTTACCCTTTGAATTACTTTTAAACTGAATTATAGTTATAGTTATATTATAGTTACCCATAATTATACCCCACACATTACTAATTCAAAATAGCTGAAACAAATAATATATGTTATAAATCATTAAAAACCATAACTATGGCGTAGCCTATTGAATAGCGTTTTTGCCTGACAGATATAAGATTCGCTGATCAATTCGTGTCTGCTTTCATTGTTTTGTTTTTTTTTTGTAATTTATATTAAACATCTATTTATAGAAATGTTGATGTTCATTAAGCAGTATTTAATAACAACAAGTTTTGTGAAAAACAGACATGTATAACAATTGCCACAATAAATGTGTACATACGTTAAGCATTACAAATGATAGCGATGTCGTAGTGTAATGGTTAGGGTGTTTGCCTGACAACCGTGAGGTACGCTGATCAGTTCGTGTCAGCTCCTATTAGTTTTTAAATTTTTATACTTTTTTAAATTTATATTCAACATCTATTTATAGAACAGTTGATAAACTACCCTACGGAGAAAGGGACCGGTATCAGATGACACGCAGGATCCGTCCCAAGGGAGCGGAGACCGGTCGTTGATCGATCTTTTTGTTTAAAAGAGACATATCACTTTAACATGGCGTTGTCATTGGAAATAACCAATTGCCACAGTTTAGACACCTTGTGACAGTAAGGTGGTGTGTCTAAAAATAACTTTTCAAATAAACTAATAAAAAATTAATAATTAAAAATAAACTACTTGGCGTCGAAGTAGGGCTCGATAACACAATCTCCTGCTTGTAATGCAAACGCTCTACAGTCTGTCTGAGCTAATTTTGCTTATGCGTGATGGCTGGCTGATGGTAAAGTTATATATTTTTCATTTCTGTTCAAATAAAAAAGAAAAAAGAAATACTACCCTACGGGGAAAGGGACTGGTCCCAGATGACACGCAGGATAGGTCCCAAGGGGGCGGAGACCTGTCCTTGATAGGTCTTTTTATTTGAAAGAGACATATCACTTTAACATGG